>JAWWMO010000083.1:34531745-34600994 GCA_035047845.1 Dendrocincla fuliginosa | reverse complement strand
CACAGAAGTGCCTAAAGCAATTCAGTTCACGGGGAAGGTTGGTGGGCAACAGCACGAGTGCTCCCCTGTAACAGCACACAGGCTGCAGCAGGGACCAGACAAGGCTATTTCTAATACACTTTTGGAACAGAGGAGAGAGAAAACAATAAATATTTGGTTTATTTTCTAATGCTGCTTATCTGAAATTTTCCAAAATTGGCCTGTGTCAGAGCCACATTAAGAGCTTAAAACTCCACATGGCCTTCAGCACAAGAAGGAATTTACAGACTTAAGGGTCAGTTTCTTGAATCCCTATTTGGATTGTGGTGTTGCAATCAATGCACATAGAATAGAGAAATATCCTAAGGAATCGAAACTTCTCTTATTCTGTCAAATGTTCAAGAAAACAGATGAGTGTTTGTATTGAACAGATCTCCCTTGTTTGGAACAGAAGAAACAGCTCAACAGCAGAGCATGCTGCCTCCTTGGCCCTCCTCCACCACCACCCCTGTTCCCACCACCCTACTTCAGACACAGCTGGAGCACTGTAAGTCTGGCCTGAAAGTCTCTCTCTGCTTTTACTTGACTTTTAATGTGTGACAAAGACTGAAGCATCTTCTCAAGCATTGTGTTGTGGTGTCACTCAGCAAACCCTCCTGCCTCATCATATGGCTCTGTTAGGACAATTACAACATCCCAGACTGGGGCTTTAAGTCAATCTCAGACAGATCAAAGAACAAAATGAGGCTGGGTTTGCTCAGGCAGTTAATTCAATTAACTTATTATATTCTCCTTGCTCTATTTTGGGACTTTCTTAGAATAAGGCAATCCTGAACTAAAGGAAATGGCAATGCAATAAATCGAGTAAGAACAGAAAAGCAATTTCCTATTCTGCCCAATGATTTCACAGTGTGGATTGTATATATTTCCAGTTTTGCATTACATTTGCCTTACCCAGTAGGTGAAATGAAGGTCCTGAAGTCCTCCTATGAAATCTATTCCCAGCATTTCATTTTGCAGGAAGACAGATGTGAGCGAGTTGCTGGTATGGAGTTTCACTTACTCACCTATGCACAAATCTGCTCTCTGTGACACGTATCCATAACATATACAACATTCAGGACACGATGGGTATATGATATAACAGTTTGCCCAATTACTCTTACTGGCAGGGTCTGTTAACTCCAATATGTCTTCCATCCCAATTTTTAAGAATTTTTATGCCCATTCAGTAAATCGTGTTCTTAATTCTACCATCCATTTACCATATACAAATACTGCAATTATTGCTAGTGTTATGTAAATAATGATTAGTAAGATGTCAGGCAAGAACTAGCCCAAGAAAAAATACTGTGTAAAATCCTCCATTGCCTTCAGGGAGATCAGGATTGAACTTAGGGTGCTGTTCTCTCCAGATCAAAATTCAGTTGCCTTTGCCTTTCTCATCGCCTCCCCTGCCTGTGCCTTGATTTCCACAGAAAGACCCAGACAAAGATCTCTCTTAGGAATGTGGTGTACTCCCTCAGTGAGGATGAGGTTCGGACCAAGGTCCGTGAGATTTCTTCACACAGCCCAGAGAGTAACCTGAGCATAAAATCACCCTTCGCACCAACTCCCCCCCAGAAACATGAAATAAAACTGAGTAGTTATGAGCAGGGTGGGAGCCATGTGAATTCACTAAGAGCAGCTTGTGCTTCGGGGTCTATAGTTAGAGCTTTTCTGGAAAGTGGCCTTTCACATGGAAGCTGAAGATCAGTCTTGTTAATCCACTGTTTCTGGCTCAGTGTTCTTCTGTGTTTCCAGGGAAGATCACTTTTGTCACAGGACATAAATAAGGCATTTTAGTCATGAAAGCTTAATTTTGAAGTCAAAAGATTAGACGTCCATTGATCATTTAAGGCATTGGCTCTGATCTGCAGTGAATGAATGTCTGCGGGTTATTATCTTCTGGAGCGAAGTTCATGCTGCCTATGCCCTCCCTGAGTGTAGTCTCTATTATTAGAGCAAAGATTCTATTCTTGGAGAGGAGCTGCTACTTGCAAAGTGGGACAGAGAGAGCAGGGTGAGGTCTCAGAATAGGCCGGGGTCCCACTCCGGTTCAGAGGCACACGCAGCAGCCCAGCTGCAATATGCCTCTCTGAGAGGAGGAGGAGGAGGGAGGGGAGGAGGAACCGTGGGGCAGGATGCTATGCTGAAGCGCTAATGTTCAAACATCCATGACAAGAACCTTCTGGCAAACCCGAGGCTTCCTCCTAAGGGCGTGAATAAACTCTCCAGACTGTAGCATGCTGTGGCTGGATTTTTATGCATTTCTCCAACAGGCTTCGTGTAGCTGCATGTTCACTTGTATGTTTTATGTTTGATAGAAGCTGCTTGATGTGGACATGGAAGAGTTGTGTCATGAGCTCCAGATAATACAGGCGTCCTCTCTGTCTGAATCACACTGTCCTGCAGGGCCTCCTGGCCCCCAGGTGAGTGATGGATTTGTGATGAAAGCACATCACTCTCTCACTTACTCTAAGGTCCTTATAAAGCTGTGAAACATTTGAAAGTGCTTTTTACAACTTAATAAACATAACAACCTTTGGCTTAATTTCATTTTGATGTGACTGTGTGTAAATCATGTAGGCTTTTTACCCTGTGTTCTCATCCCTGCCTTTCACACTCCAGTCTATTTCAAGCTCACCCTTCGGTTTTGTGGAGTTTTACAGTGGGTAACACCCATCAAAAATCCTGGAGGTGTCATCACTCCTTTCAGAGGCTCTTGGTCAGTTTTTATTTTGCTTTAGACTCTCTTGTCCTTTTGTGTCCTTTTATGCCTGTGGAGTGGATGCACAAGGGATGCAATGGACTGGAAGGTCAGGGGAGTACGTCCCTGAGAAGGCAAACACCTACAGTAAACAGCAGAAACAAACAGGGGCTTCAGCAGGGAAGTGGAGTGGAATTCAGGAGGTGAGGGATCTCCTAGCTTGACCTGGAACACCTCTGCCTCAGACTTGTCGGATAGCCTTGGAGCAATTCTTTTGACCTGACACCTCATTTTCTGCAATTTATACTTTCAGAAATCTTCAGAGGAAAGTCAGAAATCTCAGAATCACAGAACAGGTTGAGTTGGAAGGGACCTTTAAAGGTCAACTAGTACAATCTTCCCCTCCAAGTATCAGGGACATCTTCACCTAGATCAGATTGCTTAGAGCCCATCCAACCTGACCTCCTTCTCCTGAGGAAACAGACCCATCTCCAGAGAGAAGGATTTTATGAACATCTCTGTAATGTGGAGAAGATCATTTATTTGACTTTCCATTCCAGTTTGTTGCCTCCAAAGAAAAATGAAACTTTTCATGGTGAGGTACTCCTGGGGAACAGGCAGTCCCAGTCTACCTGCTGTGCCTGGTTCTTTGGGACAGTGATCTTCCCCAAGCCCCCTGGGTGCCAGTTCACTACAGTACAGCTGACAGCAGATGTGGCATGGGGCCTTTGCTGCAGCAAAACTGTGACTGAGGCTTTGGCAGCCTGAGATGTTAATAGGCACCCAAACACTATTTAAAAAGTAGGGACAGTACATCAAGGTAAACGTTCAGTTACGTGGCAAAAAGCTTAGCTTTAATTATTTAGAAGTCAGTTGTTCAGAAGGTACTGTAAGTAGTCGAGAAGTTGCAAGATGAAAACCACAAAGTTTGGGTTGGAAGAGATCTTAAAGGTCACCTAGTTCCAAGTCACACCCCCACCCCCCGAACTTTGTCTTTATTGTTCTGCCATTTTGCCTTTGCTGACATGCAGGGTGAGGCAGATCCATTTAGCATGTGAATGGTGAGCTGTGGGAGAAGCCATGGGAAGTGTTTCTCCATCCTGTATTGAGAAAAGTCTTCTCGGCACTATGAACCAACCCTGCAGCGTGGCTGGCCACAATCAGGAGCCACCATACATGTGAAAGAAGTAGTTGTTATTTCAGTCTTTCCTAGACTGTCTTTTTTTTTTTTAATTCTCTTAATACTGTCCCTGTCTTAAATTAGAAGAACAGTGATGTTAGTTCTATTGTTCTACAAGACCCATTGCTATAAATAATATTAATCTTGCTACAAATGACCTATGATCCCTCCAAGAACATTTTTAAATAGAGCAGGCTGGCAGATTTTATCACAGCAGCAAACAGTAAGAGTGGGTATAACATGGCTTTGGAATTTTTAATTATAAATTGTATGGCTGTATTTTATAAAGGGACAATATAAGAGCCAGCAATAAATTTGTGACAACAAATGCCTGAAAAGAATACCACCATTACAAAAGGACATTTACTAAGCACTTCTGAATTCTTTTCTGCTGTAGCTTGAATGGCTTTCAGAGGAGTTGCCAAAGCTCATACTGTTGACTCATAGCTGAAGTTTAACACCTTTTCATAAGAAAGAGAATGAGATTTATAATGACATAACTCAGAGTATAATTTCTTCCATGTGTAGCCTAAGGTAAAATGGAAGAAATAATGATAGGGTGCATTCTGATTTACACTACTGAAAACCTAAAATAACTCTACTGACTAAAATAGCTGGCATAATTTGGGTTTGATGGTACATTTTGCTCCTATTCATGTACAATGTGCCTCACATTTTGGTCAGTATAAGACATCCAGGATCCAGGAGTGAGTGATTTGTGTTGTGAATCCAATGCTTCTCTGATGCAGGCTCATGGGATTTTTGCCTTAGTCACTCAAACTGATGGTCTGTGAACTGAAGCCTTCTACAAACAAAACTGTTTTTCTGAATTTTTTTTCCCTGAGATGGAGTTCAAGGTCTCCCTGAATTAAGAAGTCTCCTGAAAATAGAATCAGTCTCATTTGAGAGAAAGAAGTATGTTCAGGATCTAGAAGTGGTGGCAGTCCTACACATCCATTCCACCCTGAAGAACCTGCATGTTTCAAGCTACTTCCCTTACCACCCCTTTGGATGACCTCCTGCTACAGCTGACGTGTTGTCACCAGGTCCTTGTTGCTGCAAATTCTTCAGGACTCTGATAACTTCTCATCTTTCATTTGCCCCAGGCTTGTTTTTCATATTGGTCCTCTTCATCTGTGAGATGCCCCTTCATGTCCCGTGTCCGTCCAGCTCTCCAGCCTGCTGTTCAGCAGTGGCACAGACCTGGTATTTAGAGGCCACATTCAAACATGTCATCCAACACCTCAGATATATGTGCTCACACTGTTCTCAGGAAACACCTACAAGGTCAAGGGTTAAAGGAAGACACCCAGAAGTGCCTTACTAATGCAATTTAGTAATAGCATTCACTTTTCTTCCAAGGGTCCACAAGGAATTCCTGGTATAATGGGACCAAAAGGAGAGAAAGTAAGTATCTGTTGTTGTAAGGCTTGATATGTTTTTGAGGGACAAAGATAGAGGGGAAGGTGTTCACTTTTTTCCTTGTCTATTTTTAGACATCATAAGTGATCCTTATGAATGGAGGGATTTGCTTTAGGGTGAATGTAAAGCTACAAATTGCTTTGAAGCTTTAATTTAAAACTTCATCATTCAGTGTTCATTTTCTGTCTTGAAATATATTTATGGCTTCTCATGATAGCTACACCTGTTTGCAGTATGCATTAAAAAAGCAACTCGGGTGCACCAGTCAGCAATCTCACTGGTCCTAAAGCCTCTGAGCTCCCTGTCCTTCTGGGAAGATGTGAGAAGCAGAGCTCGTGCAGTGGGAATGTACAGGGCAGCTCAGGTATTAAAACTGGCCTATATGTTAAGTTATGTTTTTGGGTATGAAAAGCATTTGCTCCATAATGATGCCTAAAGAACTTTATACCTGGAGCTGGGCATGCAGTTACATACTTTGTTATACAGGGTGATGACTGTAGATTTAGGGCTGAGAACACAGGAAAGACCAAGGAACTCTGACAAGGCAATTCTTCTCATTTTACTTCTGTAAGCAAAGTCTTGAGCACAAAGATGTTCCCAATGTTTGGGGGGGTGGAGGAAGTTGTTTGGTTATGTGTTTGTTTTTAATATAAATGCATTGATGCATTGCCTTATGAGCCACTGTGCTTCATGTGGAGGCTGCAAGACTAACCTATTCCTTTCTCTGGCAGGGGGAGATTGGCAGGCCAGGAAGAAAGGTATGAACAAAGGTGCTATCTCAGAAATCCACTGAATACTTGACACATAGCAGCAGCCAGAGAGGGATGCAGAGAACAGTTGATTAAAAATTAGCTAATGTTGATGTTTAGCCTGTTTGTGCTGCTCTGACTGGGTACTCAGGGTGGGTGGCAGGGAACTCCAGGTGCAGGGCTGGAGAGCTGCCCCAGCTGGTTGGAATTCAACAAATCCCCTCAGTAAGAACATGGAGACAAACAGAGTGGGAAATTACCTGAACTATGTCTCTGTAAGTGGAGGAAGCAGAGTACAGGAGCTATCATAAAAGGTGTATAAAAAAAAAAGCCCTAAGCAAAATCAAACTTTTTCCTTCTCCAAAGTCTAATCAGGGCTCAGGCAGATACCCCTGAAGGAGGAATGACCACTAATTACAATTCCAGAGTTTTGGCACCAATGCAATATGCTGACTACAATCCTATGCTTGGTGACATATGAGCTGTGATATATTGTTAAAAGTATGTGCCCCTACATGTGATGAAACAGAATACGTTATCTCAGTCACTAAGTACATCCATTTAATGTAATTAACTTTAAAAGAAGACAGAAGTGCAGGATGAAATCAGAGATATGCTAGGGGTAGTCACTAACCAGGAAAAGAACTACCCTTCTAATAATATAGCAAGGATTTTAACACCTTTCTAATAATATACACCAGCTACCAAACAGTAATTTGAATAAATAGAAAACACATAAACAGAAGAGGCCATTTTCTTCAATCTATTTGCAAATACCCTACTGTAAACAAAAATATTTATATTAATTCAAGGTTCAAAACAGTAATGTCTTTGAGAGAGTAACCCATCAATCTACAAGAAAGTGCAAACCGTAACCACAGTACATTGATACTTACTCCTCTGACAAAAACTAGTAGGTTCCAAAAGAGAAGTCACTTAGGTTGGAAATAAAACAGTATAACTCTTACTAAAAGCTGTCTGGCCTGTGGAAGTTTGTTCTTGGCCCCAAATGTCACGATTACTTTTCTAAGATCATATTGTCAAGTGGTATAATGCAGTGGAATAGCATTAAACTGCAGTATTTTAGAAGATATCCAAAGAGGGATTTATGGGCAGTAATAAAACAGATAAATAACTGTATGTATGTATGTAGTTATTGCTAGCCATATAGTAGTTAATAAAGAGCAATTATAGCTTGTAATATAGGAATGTTCAGAAAAGAACAATAGTAATAATAGTTAGTTAAAGATTTGGTTCTGCTCCTAACATAAATTGAATTCAGATGGTTGCAGTTACATGCAGGGTGTTTTATCTCCTGTCTGCAGCAGAGTGTGTAGGAGTGATGTTCTATGGCTCATTGTAATCAATGTTTTCTGTTCAAGGGTAGACCGGGTCCCCCAGGCGTCCCTGGAATGCCAGGACCGATAGGGTGGCCTGGACCTGTGGGACAGAAGGTAAGACTAAAATTCATGTGGAAAAACCTGCTCAACATCATGATCTGAACAGAACAGTTGTCTTGTGAAGTCTCTAAACAACTGCCTACTGGAGTCTGGGAAGATGTAGCAGTGAAAAGACACCCTCTGCTTGTCCCATTTCTTACACTGGCCTGCCCAGTCTAGGATTAGGTTACTCCACCTTCAGCCCAACCCCTGTAGCACTTCTTGTGTTGAAAGGGAAATTGAAAATCAGCTTTATAAAGACTCATTGATAGCCACTGGTGTCTCACAATCACACAAATCAGTGTTTCTAAGCTGATCATCTTCTTTATGACTATTCTTTCTGATCATTCCTTTGCCTGAAGGTGTACTGCGAGCCCATGTGGTCAGAGAAAATACACCAGGCTGGTTATCAGGTGAAAGATTTCAAACCATGAGGATTGCTCATCACATCTTTGAAGTTGATTCCCATCCAAAAAAACATTCATTCCTGTTATTTTTATTAACCAACAGCAGAAAAAGTGACAGGACTCACTTTGCTACTGCAGAGTGGCTGCTTCATCTGCATTTATTATAGAAAATATTCAGGACAGTCCTTTAGTGAGTACTTATGCAAAAGGATACAGCTCTTCACAGGAGTCATAGTTTATGACTTTCTAGTGGGACTTTTGAGGTAACTTCCTTTTCTTCAATCCAGTGTGCATTAGCCAAAAGGACTGCACGCAACCCTTAGTCTGAAGCTGCATTTTCCAGTAAATCTCTGGGTCTTTGTTTGCTCTATGAAGGTTGATGCTCCCACCTCGGAGGATGTGATGCAGTAGCTCTTGATACTGCAAGGATGTTATAGCCAGGTGAGGGTTGGTCTCTTCTCCCAGGCAACCAGCAACAGGACAAGAGGGCACGGGCTTAAGCTCTGCCAGGGGAGGTTTAGGTTGGATACTTGGAAGGAGTTTTTTACAGAGAGAATAATCAGGCATTGGAATGGCCTGCCTGGAGAGGTGGTGGATTCACTGTCTCTGGAGGTTTTTAAGATGAGACTGGATGTGGTACTCAGTGCCATGATCTAGCAATCACAGTGGTGTTGGGTCAAGGGTTGGACTTGATGATCTCAGAGGTCTCTTCCAACCCAGCTGATTCTATGATTCCATGATAATACTAAATGACTTCTGAATTCAAGCCAAATCTGGAAGCAGACTTTCAAGATCTTTACACCTATTTTAGATGAAGAACATCATATTATAGCGTGTAGGAATGTTGGCAAGCAATGAGAGAGTATGCAGTTCAAAGAAATCAACGTTCACTTTGAACACTGAGATGGGAAATGGTGTTCCCCTCAAAGACATTGAGTGCTGTGATTTCCCTCAGTGGGAACAGTGAAGGTAGAGGGAAGGTTCAACTAACTTCATAGTCCTGGTGAAGGAAGTGAGCAAAGCAGACAGAAAACTCATTTACTCGATCTTTTCCTTATATAGGCTTTAGTTTTACTTATGCATTCTTCCTAATTTTGATTTAATCTCCTCTATTACTATGCTTCTTCATCACACTCCTTAAAGTATCCTTCACACTCGGTGGTAACATTTTTCCCGATAATTTAACTGCAAGTCCTACTTGATGTTTGATTCCAGTGTTTCTGCTTTTATTGTCTTGTTTTGTCTCCTCTGTTCTTTAGATAGGCCCACAGTTTCATTTCTTCTGGTCTTTATAAATTTCAGTTTCCTGCCTGTCAGTGAAGGCTCCAGCTGAATAGAGTTGATCAGATCTCTGTACTCACTTCAGTTGGTTGTGTCTCTTTCCTTTCTCCCCATCTCTGATCTTCTCAAATTTCTGATACTCATCTTCACTGTAGACATTTGCTGCATTCTCTTCTTGCTGTAAATCTCCAGTATGCTGCTGTTTAGCATTTTTCCTCATATCCATCTCTGTGGATATTTGCTATTTCTTCAACCGTGTCTCTCTCTTTGTCTTCTCTTTCTTTGACAGAGCCTTAATTTGGTCCTTATTTCTCCTACTTTGTGTCTTCAAATCTTTTCTGAACTTCTCCAGGGACAGCAGCCAATATGAAAATCCTTTTTCCTACAACAGTGAAAGTCAAAGGAAAATGAGAGCCAATTGTATTTTGCTGGTAGCACTGCTGCATGTCTAGGGGTCTACTCTGTATTTCACACTAGATACAATTAGCTGACAGCAGCCAGGGAAGTTGTTGTAAAGCTTTTTCATGATTTACTGGCTCCAAGTCACTGTACAGCACATGATGTCTCAGAACTACAATAAAAATAGTCACTATGCCTCCCCAAGCCGTAAGGCATGCAGCAAAATACCTTTCTTACCTGCAACTCCGTGGAAGTGATGCTGGATAGAGACAATGCACCCTCATGCAGAAAAGGATGCGTTACTGATGGTGGTCTGCTTGCAAGTCCTTTAATAACATCTGGCAACACTGGAGCATGAGTCACACACATAAGAGAATGTAAACAGAAGAGTACAACAACATGTGAGGGCTCAGGCAGAGTGCAATTGCAATACAGACCTCTGTCTACAATGTTACACCAGGATCAGGCTTATCTTTACTATTTGACATAAACCCTAAACCACTAAACTGTCAGACATTCACATGTGACGTCATCAGAGAGCCACAATGAATAACTCTCTTTATTGACCCCTTTAGGGTGAAAAGGGAGAGTTGGGTGTGATGGGATTGCCAGGTACAAGAGGACCAATGGGCTCCAAGGTTTGTTAACCAAATGCTGCATTTTCAGACATTGGTTTCTAATGCTCTGCTGACAGCTGCTTCCCTCATGAATTTGCTGGAAAGCATTTATCAATATAAATCTTTTCTAATACAGCTAAAAAATATATTCTACATCGAGCAAGGTTATGTTGTCTGGTTGGGCTTGGCTGTGTTTTGGCTTTCCCTAAAAGTGCTTTGGTATAAATTATTGTAATTTATGTTAAAAGCAAACTCACATATAATTGTATCACACTAGAAAAATAAAGTTCTTAAGCATATCTGCAGCATTAAATCATGTCTGCAATGTTTTCCACACACCTAATAAGACTGTGGAGATCGTTTTGGTCCTCTACTAAAACTATGCATGGGTGTTAACAGTTGGACAAAAGCACAATTTGGTCTGGATGTTCCAGTATCTGCACATCATCTTCTATAGTATAGACTCGGCCTTTAAAAATTTAAGCCATAACATTTGAAAAAAATGAAAAAAATTATATACTCAGCTTATTCAAATAAAGGACTAGAAAGAAGACCTGAACCATTGTTTGCTGTATGTTTCTTTAAGAGAAAGATCAGTTTTATATTAATGATCATATTAGATTACTTAAGTATAACTTAAGGATATTCCATGGGGAAAAAAAGCAATGAAAACCAAATAAACAAAATAGAAGAGGAAGGTCATTGCTAAAATGATTTTAGCTTATTAATTGTGGCATCTAATGCTTTATTCACTCTCAGTTACATTTTATTTCCCTTGTTTCAATTTTAAAGCAATATCAAACCTGCTGGCTTTACCTGGCTTTTTCATATTGGCTTTTGGGCTGAGTTGTCGTGCCTTTAATTCATATCTCACAGTTCTGTTTCAGTGCAATTTTAGAAGCTATAAATATTCATTTGCATTTAAAAGTTGATGCAATTAATTATTTGTGCTTCGTTCTTTTTCCTCACTTCGAAGTTTGAAAGTCCGGCTTCTTGGGTGATCTTGAAAGCGAGAAGCATTAAAATGTCTATCATTCCCTTTAGGGTTTTCCTGGAACTAGAGGAGAAAAGGTCAGTGTGACAGTAGAATAATGCATAATTTAGCATTTGGAAACAGTTATGTAAAAAAAAAAAAAGTAGCTGTAGAAATGATATTGAATTTTGTTGAAGTCTAAAGGTCCCACTGAGAAATGAAAACTAGGGTAGAGGAGGAGCACAGTCTTGTGGCTTGGGCTGGGATGCTGAAGAAGTGGATTTGACACTGTCTTGTGGACAAGTTGTTACAGTGAACTTCACTACAGGTTGCCCACCTATGGAAGGGGTATATTAATCCTTAATTGTTGGTCTGGTTTAGTTAGGTGATAGGCACTTTGGCATGGGGACAGTTCTTACTCCAAGACCTTACTGTGGGACCTGAACAGGGGAACAAAGCCAACTGGAGAAAAGAATCAAGTATGGAAGTATTATATCCAGGAAAGCATGTATTTAAAGTAATTATCTGGGGAGAATGGTCCCTTTTCCTACAGGTCTTGCTCTTAATTCTGTAATAATATTAATGATGAACCATACACCTTGCTCTGAAGATATTATTGTATTCTGACTTCAAATAACATGCTTTGTAGAAGAAAAATTTTTGCTTCTTCATGAAATGATAGTAATGAAGCTGTTGTCACCCTGTTACCTCTCTCCAGGGATCCAGAGGTGATAGGGGTGACAAAGGAGTCAAAGGAGACCAGGTAATTTTCTTTTCCAGGTGACTGTGATCTTTAACTGAATGTGCACTTGAAGAGCAATGTACTTCTGACAGCAAAAAACATGAGTGGCATGGAGGAATGGAGCCTGGAAGCATCTTCCTGGGCGGGCAGGAGTGGTGAGGGAGGGCAGCGGTCCCATCTGCTGTGAGGGTGGTGAGACAGTCTCCATGTCCATGTGCCCTGCAGATCCAGAGCCTGGGGGACTTAATGAGTCAGAAGGGGATTTCCCTGGAGGTAACCTCAGTCTCTCCTGGCCTGTGCACTCCAGAACCATGGCAGCTTGCCAAAATGCTTTTAGCTGGTGATATGATAATACTGGAAGAGGAAGAGGGGGAGAGATTAATATCTTGGAGGTTCTTTTAACTAAGAAAGGAAAAGTAAGCTGCTTTTGATACAAAGGGAGAAATGCCATTCCCAAAGGCAGGCTCTGGGAGTTGTCCAGGTAGCAGGGTTGCCTGTAGACAAAAGCATAATCAGGATGTTTTTGCCAGAGGAGCAGAAGCAGGAAAGCAGAGGATCAGAGAGAGGAGTAGCGTTACTGTACAAAGGGCTTTTTAATAAAATTTTGCTTATAATTCTCAACCTATTGAGTCACCTACAGTGCTGAGTCAGTGCAGGATTTTTGAACTGATATTTATTCATGGCACTGGTTTTTCTTCCTTCCAAGGAAGGTGCTGCTTTGTCTAAGATCACTACACATTTTCTGATTATTTTTCTCCTTTGACTTTGTAGGGAGAAATAGGCTTCCCTGGAATGCTGGGACAAAAAGTAAGTGGGTGTGATGTGTTAGGGAGTTGTGTTAAATGCTGACATAGGGTCAGTGAGTGACCTCAGGGATTTCCTGGAAAGGTCTTGCTTGACTCAATGACCAACACTGCTTGGATTTGATCAGATTCTTTAGGTTTTTTAGCTTAGGAGAAAGCTCTTATATTTAGCTGTTTGTTGTTGTTTCTTTTTTTTCCCCACAACACTGGTTTAGTTATAAACTTCCTTCTGTTTAATATATACAAACTCTTGATTATAGTTTCATAACTGCTCTAATTGTTTGGATTTTATTCACTTGAAGCTAGAAAATCTTGGTACTCTGAATTGAAATGGCTCTACTATAAATAGTAGATATAATAGATTGATAACCCTGGCAAGTTCATATTTCATTGTTTTTCTGTACTTGAAAAACAAATAAAATTAAGACATTGGCTTGTAAAAAACCTAAAGGAGGATAACTTTTTTACATGATCACATAATATCTCTGAAATTAAGATAAGGAAATAGTAGTTCCTTTCAAGGAGGTTAGAAGAGGAGTGAATTCACCTTCCTTTCCCTGAGTGTCTTTTTAGCAAAAGCAAAACAAGATTCTACCAAGGGGTCAGACAGTTTTGCTGGCCTTGACTTTGAGTCTCTGAGCATATTTCTGATCTCTCCATTTGGCCTCCTTTTTAGGAAAGGATTTTTTGGGAATATGTGGGAAAATTGCAAGAGATATTTTTTACTTAAAGTTTGTTTTAAAATATTTTACTATCATCTTGGATTTCTATGAAAGAAACGGTGCCAGCATTTGTCTAGAGGAGCCGTGTGAATGAAAGCAATGTCCACCTGCTGTATTGGATGAGGCAGGTATAACCATATACTTACCTCCTGCTTCCTTCTCTCCATACCCATCAAGGGAGAGATGGGCCCAAAGGGACAATCTGGAGTACCAGGACACAGAGGACCTATTGGAAGACCTGGAAAACGAGGCAAACAAGTAGGACCACGGTGTTTCCTTTTCCTGTGACTCATGGCATCTGTGTGATTGTGATTGTGACTATGACTGTGTGGTTTACGCTTTTGGACCATGCACTGTATCACACAGGGAGTGGACAGAAGCCCTGGAACACCTCACACATGCACAGGCTGCACAGGACTTAGAGCCTCAGCCTTAGGGCTGGAGCCTTATCAGTTCCCTGGACATGCAGCATGGGAGAAGTTGTATTTAGCCCTGGCTTGGTAACACACTCTTAATACAATTTGAGCAGACCTTGAATGCTTTCTTTGAATTCTGAGCAACACAGAGCTACAGTCACAGACCCATCTAAAGGTAAAGAGCTCAAAATTATGCTGGCAGAGCTACATTTTCAGACTTTCAGGTGAATTGTAAAGAATAGGAATTGTGTGTAAATTGGATATCGATTCCTCCACTGTAGCGTGTTCCAAGGAGCAGGTAGCAATATTGATACCTGTTATATATGTTGCTATACTAGCAATAAGTTACCTGTTCAAGTCACCAAATGGGCCTCTCTGAGTGCACCCTGCCTTTTGTATTTATTTTAAGCAATGATACTGGGGACAAAAAGAAGACCAGTTCCTGCAGAGCCTGTTTCTTTTCTGTTCCAACAGAGAAGGGAACCTGTTCTTGCTACCCCAACATGGGTGTTAATGTACAACTGCTCAGATACAGGTACTTGTATATGTGGTACTCAATATGCTCAGCTGAAATCTGCAGTCTGGTTATGCCCAGCATTGCAAAGAGAGGTACATACCTCCTTCACTGTTGCTCTGATGCCATCAGGTAGTATCTGAAGTGATAGTTAAGCCAGTGTGGAGATAAAAATAAAACTTGGGTGTTAGTGAGGAAATAATAAGTTCCTAAGTAAGGAAGGCATGTTCTGTGTAAGTCTGCTAGATGATCCACAAGAAATATTTTTTTTTTTGTCCTAGATTTGCCAGGTTTTAAAAGTTGATATGTGATGTTTGCTGTTTGGGTTTTTTTGTTTGTTTTTTTGTTTGGTTTTGGGGTTTTTTGCAAACTGTTCATATGTTCTGTCAAAGTACTATGCACATAATGTCTTTTGATAGCAAGAGGCAAAGGGAAGACACAATGTCTGCGGGTCAACTTGGACACAGTGCACTCCTTATTTGACCTTAGACATTTTGTCACATTAAGCAGTGCCTCAATCAAAAAGTGGTGACATAAGGCGTGTCATAATTCAAGGCAACAATCAGTGTGACTAAAAGTACTTTAGTCTGGCCCTAAATTGGCATTTCCAGTCCCAAAACTCAGTACACAAACCCCTTTCTGGTGCTCCACAAACAATTTCACCATTGATCTGCTTGCAAACCAGCTTTCCCCCTCCGTAAAAGCGTGAGTTTTCTTCTTTTCTAATCCTTTGAAAACACTAGAGTGGCATTTTAAGGCTCTGTGAGTCTGGCTGCCACCTTTAAGTGCTGTAGTTGTCTGGCTGTTTGTTCAGCTGAGAGGAGAATTTCCATCAACCTGGGGCCATTTCCTGTCCCTTGATCCAGCTGACATGCCTAGATGAGAGCAGCTAAATTAGGAAGGTGTCACTTCCATTTCCATTTTGAGATACTTCTTGATTAGCTCACTGACTTCTTCAACTCTCCCCTGCCTCCGGGGCAGGCTCATCCTTAAAGGTGCCCGGGAGGTGGGAGTCACAAGTCACAGCCTCACTGCTGCTAACTGAGACACAACACCCAAAGCTTTGTAGCTTGAGAATTGACCCTGAGGACCAAGATTAAAGTTTCAGTCTTGATAAGGAGGAATGATTTAGTGATTCAGATAATGTTAACTTTGAAACAAAGGAGAGGAATATAAACGTTGTCAATGGGAAAAGTTTGAATGCCATTGGCACACGTGAAAAAAAACACACTAGGCAAAACCATTCAATATCATTTTCTGCCATTATTATTTAATCTATCTATGCTAAGCAGGAGACCATTAAGTAACCATTCCTCCAAAGCAGGAGACACAGAAAACAGCTCATTTTCAGGCAGTACACATCTGACTGGCGCTGGCTTGGCTCTGCCAAATTGCTCTTGTGTGGGGGAAAGAGATTTCCCACAGTCTTCTTTGGGGCTACAAAACCTTGGTCTGCTAGTTCTGTGTTGTGTAATGTAAGAAGTAATTACAGATCAGCATCGCTGACATTCACATAAATCCTGGAATATTTTGATGGCACAGAGCTTACCTAATAGGATTAAACAAAGCAAATATTCAATTAGTTCTTTATGGGCCATGGCAAAATCAACTTTCCTCTGCTGAAATGGTGAAAGTGACATTCAAATGTATCCATGGAATATAGCATATTATATAACTATAAATTATTTTAGCATATATTACTGTATATGCTTTGTTAAACATACAACTCATCATATGCCTCTGAATGCACATTAACCTAGAACTACGCCATCTTAAAGGAAATCATCTCCTTTGTCATTAAAAGAAAGCTTACATAGTACACATCATTTTTATTATGCTCAATAATGTATGCTGTTACATAAAAATCAAGTCAGATATTTAAACTTTAAGCTATGTAATACACTTCTGAAATACAGAGCTGAGAAATCCAAGCCTTGGGGAGTATATGAGCAGGAAGATAAATATAGTTATTTTTAATAAGTGTCACCATATTAAATTCAGGAGCAAAAAATAGGAAAGTGCTGAACAGTTCTAGGGTGTTCAGCATACCATACCTAAGGGTATGGTTGCACAAACAAACTCCCATGAGGCAGATTAGGTCTGATTTTAGAGAATATTGGTTATTGTATGATAATTGTGTGTAAGCTTCCCTCCCACAGGTAATTTTATAGCATTTTGACTGCTTGAAAGGGTACCAAGGGGACACCATTTGTTAGGATGATGTTGCTAAACACTAGCTCGCACTTTGTAAAGCCAAGCCCTTGCTTGCCTTGGGATGATTTGTTAGCATAGCTATATCCATAGTGAAAGTCAAGCAGATCCAGGAGTCCAGACACCTAACGTACTTCTCAAAATAGCGTGGGCTTCAAAGAGATTACTGTGCTTCTGAAAGACTGCACCCTGAGACTGGGAAATGTCACTGTGACAACCTGACAACTCCTCAGTGATTTTCCCCTTTCTTTCTGAGCTGCACTGACTGCTAGAAAGCTACTAGAGGTAAAAAAAGCATCCTTAAAGAAGGGCTATCAAAGGGTTAAAGCCAGATCAGGGAGATTCCTGACTCCTCACACGGCAGATCCCTGTGACCGTTCACACTGAGGAGCAGAAGTCCTGCCTGGGCATGTCTTTCTCCATGTAGGAGGGGAGAGCACCTCTTTCCCAGGTGCTCATGCTGCATGCTTCTACTGGCAAATGTCTTGGCTTTCTTGAAGGGGAAGTCAATGCTGACCGGAAGAGGTTGTGTGTTACTAATAGTTTAGCAAATAAATGGATGTCTCCTCTCTTCTAGGGACTAAAGGGAGACATTGGACCTGCAGGTGTCATGGGTCCACCTGGAAGGCCTGGTCCTATCGGCCAGCCAGGCCCTCCTGGACCTTCAGGATTAGGTAAGCAGAAGATAAATTGACCTCCTAAAGAGTGTCCATGCTCCCCACCCCCTCCTGACACATCACATACACATAGGCCCCTCTGCAAAAAGTGCTGCAGGGCTTTATTTGCTTCTCCATTGATGGCAAAGAGAAGATTTCTCCTGAAGGCATGTCATACCATCCTTGTCCATTATAATGACTCTATACCTTATTCTAAAGCTTGTTTATGGCTTTTGATATTTCAAATAAAACCAAAAGTAAAGCCTATGTGGTTCCTGCAGGACTTTGGTAGATGAGAACGATGAAAAGCCATCTGGCAGCCTTGGAGAGACTAGGTGATCTCCATCAAAGGTCTGCTGCTTTTCCAGATATCCTGGTGTACAGTGAAAGACTGTGATTTCTAATCAGCCAGGACATGCTCACCCTATGCTCACCCATGCTGCTTGGTAAGAGGAAAACAGATAAGACCCAAGTCACAGTGGCATTAAGGAAAGAAGGAAAGAGAAAAGGATAGGAGTCAAAGGAAAAAAGGGCAGTGGAGAAAAACTCTTTAATTCAGTGCTGGAGATCTATGCTCACTGCAATATTGCATGTTGTAGAAATCATGAGAAAAACCATGTAACTGATAATTGTACAGCTTCGAAGCTGTGTATGTACATGAACCCTGGGCACCTTGTGAGACCACACATAGACATGAAGGACAATACGTGACCCACATTGTATGGTGACAATGAACCCTTAGGTCGGGTTTTTTCACCCTGGATAGATACTAAAATATCTGAAAAGCTGGAAACTACTGCTCCTTCAAATGTGTAACAGCTGCTTGTACTGCTGCTGATCTGTTCAATGTCCCCTTCCATTTTGCTTTTTTCCCTTTTTCTTCCCTTGCTTGCATCAGTGGACAGGATGTCTCTTCTTGTGGTAGTCTGGAAACGTACATCCGTGAAGCTGGGCACAGCTTCAGTCTTCCTGTCTCCCATTATAAAACAGCTTTGCTTTAGTAAATTAGCGGGAAGTTTTCAGAGGGCACAATTTTCACCATGCTGATGGGAAGGCAGCCAAGACCTTGAGATTACTTTTTAAAGGCTTTGTTCCATCTACAGAAAGCCTGTGTGTCAGGCTTGTTAAACTTTTTCCTCTAGAATATAAATTCTGATGCTAAAAGACATTTCTGTAATGATGTCACTGCTTGCAGTATGAATATATTGGCTCCTAGTCTAATTCTGCAGAGCAGTACATCCTTGCCAAAGTTTGAAAGTCAAAAAATGTTTTTAATGTTTAATTTTAGAACTCCTGTGTTTCTCGTTGGGTCTTTCTGTATAGAAACTTCTGAAACAGTATTGCTCAAGTGGTTGTACAAATGCAAAAGTCCAGAGCACTGTGAATGTATATAAAGACTGACTCTACAAAATTTGGTGCATGGATGTTGTATGTAGAATAATCTGTGTCTTCATCCTGTCCTGAATTTCAGTAGCCTCAAACAGGCTGACATTTATTCTAAGCAAATGTTCTCTCTCTTCCTCTGTAAAGCTGGTAGAAAAAATTAAAAGACTGAGATAATCTGAAATAATATGACTGTGCTACAAACTGGAGTCTTCCTCCTGAACTACTGGAATTAGTGGTTCTGGTAATCCCTCCCCTCAGTTCCCAGTGGATTTGGTGGGACATGTACATATCTGAAAACTTGGGTGAAGGTGTATATTCACCTGACCTGTATTTTTCCCATTAAATGGCTGTGTTTGTGTTTTGTGTATTAACTTCTTAACGAGACAATCTGGTACTTTGCTTCCTAGGGCAATTTGCAATAGGACCAAAGGGGGAAAGAGGACTTCCAGGGCCTCCAGGGAGGTGTCTCTGCAGAAACCCACAACAGATGAGTAACCCATCATATGAGGAATCTCTCTTTGGACACAGCTATCCAAAAGTTCCTGCAGTAAGCAGATTTTCTGAGAGGGGATGTGAGCAGTCCATAAATGCTTTTTTTATAAGAGGTCGTGTACTCACTAATAGTTTGGATTTAACAGGGAAGATGTTTATATATGAGCAATGTGTGATTTTTAGTGCACAAAACCTTTGAGAGCCAGTTGGTGCAAAAGAATTTGGTCGCATAACTACTCTGAGGGTTGTGTGATTCTTGTGCTGAAATGCAGCTGTTTCAAACCAAGGTAGCACATGTTTGGAAATATTTTTCAAGCCTGAGGATGCTCTCTTTCATCTAGTACTGTACATATATAATCTCTTATTTTTATTTAATTAGATCAAAATCTCAGATTGGTCAGTGAAGGAAGCATCTCTTGGTTTGTTTGCAGTTTGTGGTTTGGTTGGGGGTTTTTTAGTTTTGTTTTGTTGGGGTTTTTTTGTTGTTTGTTTTTTAATCTTCCTGTGTAAAGACAGTGATTTCAAAATTGAATCTTGGGATCAAGCATTGAGCGTATACAATAGAACTTTTTCCCCAAAGCATAGACCCTCTACCTTCAACCAAAGAGGAGTTTCCACAAACCACAGGAATTAGGCTTCTGAGCTCCTGTCTATAGACATGCACTTTATCCAGCTCATTTCCATCTCTAGCCTTGAAAGCATTTTTATGAGTAAATTGGATGAAGTCCTTTAAAGAACAAGGCATTGATGAAAAGTGACCTAGTAATTTTTCGTTGCTGATTTCTTTGGGCTTTGTAAATGCTATTTATGTACTTTTCCTTCAGCTGGGCCCTGCCTTATTAATCTGTTCACTGTAGCACAGCAAAGAAGGTGCTCCCTTGCTGCTGTGTAACAGCATAGCCCAACCACTCCCCTTATGCACTCCCCTTATGGAAATTGTGCCGTGTCTGGTGGTCTATGAATGCCAATAAGGAGCAATTAGCTTCGTTAACATCCCCATCTGTCGGGTTGGCAGAAAGCTGTTACACTGTTTGAAAGGGACATACTGACAACACTGTCCATTAAACTGGGTTATGGAAGTCAGTCTTTTGCACGAGTGCATTACGAGTCTTGTCAGCTGCTCCGCTCTTGGCAGTGTTGCATTACAGAGAAAGACTCTATTCTTTTCAAAATATAATGGTGAGAAAAGAAAGTGCTGAAATAAAGGTGCATATCACACCACAGCTGCATGCTATTGTAAAATACCCTGTCATGTACTTCGCAGCCTGGGAACCTCAGGAAAAGGGATGAGGCTCACAATATTATGTGTAAATATATATATATATAGCTACTGATTATTCTGTTCAGATCCCCACGTAGCAGCTTTGAAGCCTGTCTTGTACCACTTGAAAGCTCTTGTCGGGGTTTCTATAGCTGCACATGGGAAGGACCCAGAGATGGTGCTCTGTGCCCTGACCCCTGTGCCCCATGGTTTGCCACAGCAGCATCCACCCACAGCACCTCATCAGTGCCACCACCAGCTCCTCCAGCGCCAGCGCTGCCCGAGCAGGGCACAGGCTGGGAAACAAAGGGCTGTTTTTCCATCACTGGCCAAGATTCTTTCCGGTTTTTAAATCTTTTGCAATTTCAAAGGGCAGGAACTGTAATAGAGAGTTTCAGAGAGCACAGATCTGCTATTGATTTCGAGAGAAATTGCAGCTCTTGGGCTGGGCTGTGAGCTCCTGAACACAATTACAAAATCAGTCCTTTGCTGGCTTCCTATTTCTTTGCTTTCTTTCATTCAAGCTGAAGGCATTTTTATTCAATGCTTATTTAATGAAACTGGCCTTTGTCCAGGATTATGGGAATATTCTGGTATGTATAAATTTCAGGGTAATTTGTTTTAAAAAGAGCCAGTTCTGTTTAAGCTGGTGGGAGTCAGACTCAGCCCTACATCCATTTTGCTCAGAAGCTCTCTTGCTTTTTCTTAATTTAAAAATTGTTTGAATCTTGCAAAAATTAAATTTATTAAGCCGCTGAAGGAAGAGATTATTTCCTAATGTCTCTTACATAAAATTTCATTGACTGAGACTTTAAAAAATGGGTAAGAGAAAAACTTGTTCTGATTTTTTCATTTTGAACTAATTTTCTTTTCTGTTTAATTGAAGACTTGGCATTAGACCAAAATATATGCATACAAAGAAACATGCATTTTAATGCCAATTAAATCTAAACAGAGTACAAGGTACTAAAAGATAAGTGAAGGTTGCATTGACCAATGCATTATTTAATTTGAAGCAAGCACACCTGAAAAATTATAGACAAACCCACAAAAAACACTTATGCCCATATGGATTTTGCAATTGTTCCAGCATCAAACCATTTGAGCACCCGACAGTTCTTCTCAGCAATGACTGTGCACAAGTGTTTGAACGATCCTTTTCTGTGGATGTGCATTTTGAAATAGGGGCCATTGGAGTCATAGCTAGGTGCTCAGAGAAGACCATTCTCCTTTGGAAACTTGGATCTCTTCTTACCAGGAGCCTCTTGTGGTCTGGCAGTCCATGGGTGTAAGTTCTCACACCGTCCTCTTTCTGAAGACAACAAACCATTTTTCTGTGTAATTATTTACCTGTTTGCAGATACATATGTCAGTTGGCAAAACTCAGTTCTGTGACAGTCTGAAAAACTCCTTGAGAGGGTTACCAATCACCTCTTTCTCTGTGTCCCAGATTTTTGTGGTGAATAATCAAGAAGAACTGGACCGGTTAAACACTGAAAATGCCTTAGCTTTTAGAAGAGACCAGAGATCTTTGTATTTCAAAGATACCTTTGGATGGCTCCCAGTCCAGGTGAAAATATGACTGTGGTCTCAGAAAACTTGTGAGTGTATGTTTCATTTTGAAACAAGAACATACTTCTGTACTTAAGGTGTCATAAGGAAGCAACTAAGGAAATGGAGAAAAAGCTCATTTTTCAGCATTGCCAGAAGTGTGTATAATTCTGTGAATTTTGTTCACAGGAGTCTTAATTACTGAGGTGTTACCTCAGCAGTCTTGCAGGTTTTGCTGACCTCCCTGTGAACCGAGTTCCACTCACTGGTGAAGAAATTGGGGCAGATTTCAGGGTATTAATATAGTAAAGACCTTTTTTATTTAATAGAAAATAAGGCAAAATTCACTGGGGTACAGAGTTGCAGAACACAAACCCTGCAAACCAAACCCATGTACTTCCTTCTTGATTCAAGGAGCTAAGTCCCACTGAAATCAGCAGCAGGATCCTTCTTGTGTCCACTGGACTTTGAATCAGATTCTACACAAACCCCATGAACCACCGATTAGTGGGATAGGAAAACCTGGTTGTGGCATCTGCCTCCCACAGCCCTTCAGCTCTGCTTGCTAGCCAGGCTGCTCCAGGTCTGGTTCAGTAACCACTGTGTGTCTTTTTGGTCAGCTCACCCCTTTCTATCCCGTGGATTACCGCTTCGAGGATGGTGGTACCTGTGGAGATGGGATCGTGCAAGATGGGGAAGAGTGTGACGATGGCAATGCAGTTGTGACTGATGACTGTATAAGTAAGTTAAAGTGCATCAAGAGTGGCTTCTTTCTACCAGGAAGGTGCATTAGTTGTTTGTACAGGGTGCTGTGTAAATCACACAAATGTTTCGCTCAGGAGAGCTGGTGTGATATGTGAATCAAGTGCAGGCACAGGGAAAGGGAGGCGCAATGGCCACAGTGCAAAAACTGAGGTCCTTTGTGTATGTGGATGGCACAAGACAGAGGTGGCAACAAGGTACTTCTCGTACTTCCTCACTGAGGACTGTGTACCTCTCCGAGCAGAGGTGTCTGCAGCCAGAGCCAAACCACTGCATTTCAGGGGCCAAATTCAGCAGCTGGTTTACATAGATACCTTTCCTGGGGGCTGCCGGCACTCTCTCTGTCTAAAAGATGCAGTATACCTTTGCAGTGCACCACAAGCCTTGGCATAGACACTGAAGATGGCTGTTGCTTACAGTCAACTAGATCCTGTGTCCAGAAGCACCACTTTGGATTTTGTTATTTACTTGCATAGGGAATGAGTCAGCCCATTACCTTCACTATTTTGTTTATACAACATTTAATTCATGTCTACTCAATCTTCTTTTGATTTTGCTGGTTGTGGATAGCAAAGAGCATATAAACATTCAAGCATCTGTGGCAACCTTCACTTCTCCCTTTCTTACTTTTATGGCTTGAATTCTTCCCCAGAGCACAGTACTACACCTTCTGCACACTGCAGGGCTGGGGCTTTCTTGGTTCCAGCAAAAGGGTGCTTCTTCACCTTGCAGAACAGTATCAGCCAACACTGAAAGATGCAATTTGTCATTTATATATCCCACCATTTTTTAGCCTGACTTTGAAAATGGGGTGTATGCAGACATGCTCTATGTGAGTTTCTCCATTCACCTGTTCATCACCACCCTTCCCCTTATAACTCAGGAATCCCAGGCAACTTCTCAGTGACAATAGGAAAGAGATTTCAGAGGCAATTCAAACACAACAGGTATACAGAGAAATATAAATAAAAGCCACTCTAACTTTGCCTGTCTGCAGAGTAATACACAGAGACAGCAGGATCCCTCCAATCTCCAGGCATGTGAAAATGATTCAATTAGAATTTGCAGTCAACCGTGGGGAACAACCATGTGGGAAAATAGAGTTCATTAGTTCTAGTGCCTGGAAAATTGTACATTGTGTGTCTGAGGGCACATCATGTTCTCTGTGCTATACACTGGGCAATTGAGGCCTTGTAATACACAGATTTCTGACACTGATGTAACACAAAGAGTAATCATTAAGTTACTTGGAAATTAGCACATTGTCGTCATTCTTCTCTTGTGACCAAACCAAAAGGAAAAGGCTAACCAAATGTTAAGTGGATTTAATTGTAAAATAGGCTCCTTGGCCTTAAAAGCATCAGTTTCCAGCAAACACATTGTTGGTGCAATTAATGAATCATTTCTATTCATAAATAACCCATTTAAACTCTAATAAGCTCCCTATTCCTGAGAATCCTTTTAATCCTTCGCTTAATAGCATAGCAATGGATTTTTCCAGAAAGTGTCAAAAGCCTTTTAACTAAATGAGTCTGTTCAAGTTGTTAAGTCATTCTCAGTATGCTGAAGACATCAAAAGCAAAGTCCAATTGCTAAAATGCCAAAAAACCCCACAAATTTCTGCAGCATACATGTCAGTCACCATGAAAAAATGTCACAAGTCCCACTCATGCTCAAGTCAGTAGGAGCCAGCAGAGGAAAAACCACATTTTTGGTGATCATTATGTAGTTTATTACACACTATTTTTTTTTCTTTGATAGACAGGCAATAGACAGGCAATGCATAATTTTGTTCATATGTTGGAACTCACAGTAGACACATATAGATATTGTGCATTATTGAGTAAAGGTATTGGATTTTCAAACCATCTAATGACCTCAGTATTTTTTTTGAGACTGGAACATCCCCAAATCATTTATGTTAACTGTATTTTATGTTTTCCTTAAGTTGTTTTGATAGTAGTTATCCACAGCAATAATAATTTTTAGAATAAATCCTGTTGTAATTAGTGATTCTGTATTACTTATTGTTAGTATTTATCCATTCTTTCCCTTGGTCATTGAAATTAGGCTAAAAAACCTCATTCTTTGTAGAGAAGAATGTTGCCCCTCCTAAGACAGTCCATACAGGATGTCCTCCCTAAATACCTTGTTTTATGCTTAACCCTTAAAAATCTAGTTCCACTTACTTTACTTGTTTCTTTTACCTGTGAAGGGCCTTGAAGTTATTTCTTTCTTTATTTTTCACTAGGATGCCGCCGTGCTTACTGTGGAGATGGCTACAGGCATGAGGGGGTTGAAGACTGTGATGGGAAGGATTTTGGATATTTGACATGTAGAACTTATCTCCCTGGGTATGTATCAGGGGGTCTTCACTTTGGGTTTGTTTGTTTGGGGTTTTTTTGTGTGTTTTGGGTTGTTTTTGTGGGATTTGTTTTGGTGTTTGTGTTTTTTCTTTTTTTTTCTCTTTGCCAGCTTTGAAACAGAGTAGCATCACCCACTTAAACCTTGTTTTACTGGTACCTCTGCAGGCAGTGGGGAAGAAAGAGTCTATCAAATTATTTCTGCATATCACTGACTTTAAGGGCTAAATCTCATTTCTCAGTAATAAGCACATGCCTCTCAATGTGCAAAATGAATGAAGGTCACATAGACATGTATGCCCGTTTCTTACCAAGATTTCCTCATTTGGTGCCATTATCATTGCACTAATGTCCACACATATCATCCCAAGAGCAGGAAAGACCATGAGGAGGAGGATCACACTGAAGGAAGAAAAGACCCAAACCCACATGCTCCAACCGATCTCCTGCCACCCTTCCCGTTCATGGGGGTACTCTACGGGAATCTTTGCTTCAGAATCCGCGGGTCATCTGTCAGCGTTTCCAAAGAGCAGGAAATTCACTCACTGGCAGATGCAAGGCCATGCATCTGCTTAGCAATGTCTTTCATTTAAAACATCTGCTTATTGTTGACTTGCCTTCTCTGCCTTTGTTTAAGCAGCTTCCTCTGGTCAGCGTTTTGCCTCCAACAGCAGCACCTCTATTTAACTGTCAGGTATTGTTACTGGCTAACAGGAAACAATTAATTTGCAAATTGAATTATGCACAGAGCCCTCATCATTCAGGCAACAATAATGTGCTAATTGACAGGAATAAGAAACCACAGGATGTCTTTGTAAACCAAGTGCTGTGCTAATCCTTCCACTGTAATAGTTGAAGCGCTCCTGGTGTTAGAGGCTACTAAAATCCAGACTAGTAAACCTGAAAAACCTGAAATATTTTACAGAGATCTCATCTTCAGACGGTGTGGAGCTGTTTTCTACTGTGAAAACTATTCCCTTCTAAAAGTCTGAAGTTTGGTAACAAAGCTAGCACCACAAAAGCTTGAGAAAATTGTTATAAATTTCACTTTGCATGTATATTCAAGTTGTTAAGAGCAACTGAGGTTCTCTATTTTTTGTGTGTGTAGTCTGCAAGTTATCTGCCAAACTAAAGAAAAAGCTGTGAATCATGAGTAAAGTGGGCTAAGTATGTGAGCATGTCACTCCCATGGGAGTTTCATCCCAAAGCAACCTTTCCTCCAAGAACTTTGCTGCAACTGATTTTCCCATTTTCTACTCTTTCCAACCCACAGATCCCTCCTCCTATTTCACACATCTTGACTTTAGATTTTATGTTGGTCTGAGAATGTGGGTTACTCAAGGACATAGTTTTAAGGCTGCTCAGTCCACAGCTTGATGCTGTGGGTGGGTTATTCACTTAGACATATGACAGCAATAAAAGCTCATTAAAATTCTTATTAATATCTCTGGTCAGGTCTTCAGTAGGTAGTCACTGCAGTTCAGTTTAAGTCAATAGAAAGACAAAATCTGGTTTTCCTTATTTTGCAAGGACCCTTCCATTTACTTTTTTTTAATTTATTTCAAAGGTGGGAATGTGTCACTCTCATTATCTCAAGTATGTGAAAAATAAGTTAAAGGACAGGCACAGTCACGCCTGCTGAAGCTATTGGGAGTAGCTGGGAAAACACTTAACTCAGAGCCTCAGATATTTCATTACACAGTTCCCCTGGGGGAGCTCCAAGGCTCCAAGGCCTTCTGCGTCCACCCCCGCGTAATGTTCAAGTCCTGCTGCCAAGGGGGATTTTATTTTTTGTAATTGACATTACTGGGAGTTAAATCTTCACTCACAGTTTCTCCTGGACTCCTCTTTTGCTGACAAAGGTGAATACAGTGGAGCACTGATGGAAATTATCCTCCAGTTTTGGTTCCCCTATGTCACCGCATATGACATATTCTGATGTTCTTCACTCCTATAAAGAGTTACATCCAGGAACCATATAATGTGAACTATAGCATACTTTGAAACTGAGATATTCTCTTTTATTTTAGGTCTTATGGAAAATTGCGATGCACTTCTTACTGCTACATTGACTCCACACAGTGTCGATACTTCACATGAAGGGAGCGGAGGTGGGTAGCACCCCACTTGTAGCAGGGTGGTAGGTGCTATACTATCGCCTAGCCAAGGACTCGGACAGAAAAACACCCCACCCACCTCTGTGAAAACAAAGAGACATCATGCTGCTGATGGCCATTTTGAGATGTTTTTCTTGTTTTAAAATCGTCAGATTGGGAAAAAATAGGACCACTGCATCCTGTCTTAATAGAGAAATGTCAAACAGTGTGTGCCAGTAAGACTTGCATGTAGCTGTGGATGGCAACTTGCTCTCCATCACAAAAAAACACATTAAGCTACTGGAAACTGAGTTTCACTAACCAGGAATATTTTGTAACAATTACCTCCAGCTAGCACTGTTAAACCCAAATGTAAGCTCTTCAGGGGTTTTGTCTTTAACCCCTCTCAGCATAAACACGAGTATCTTGGATGCGGTGTTTATAGGGACGTTCTCTTTCATTACAATGTGAACTTTGCAAGTGTTGTATCCACGATTACTTCAGCGACATTAAGCTTACCAATACTCCTTCAAGGGTGAAAGGAGCGGAGGCCCTTCAGTAAGTGATTTCAGAATCAACAAATCAGCCAAAATAGCTGGTTAAGTTCACCTTCAGGCAAAGGTATTTTTTTGTGTGTGTCTTGTGTGCGTGCACAGAAATGGAAGCAGTCACAGGAGTGCAACACAGACCACAAAGGACAAGCTGGACAAATAAACTGTGAAATAGCCAAGAAGTTCTCTCCCAGCAGAAAATCAGACAAGGACAGAAGACAAAGAAGGAACCTATTTCTGTATTTTTTACCTCTGTGCTGAGCTGGCTGGGCACTGCCCGACCCCAAGGGGCTGGGACAGCATCAGTGACCTGCCTGAAACCACAGCATGGCCACGTGCACATTGCCTTCACTCTGGTGTCTATGCTGAAGGGTCTCTGTTTTCATCCCCTTGTCCACCTGACCATCATGGTTCAATTACCAGTTATACCCTACCCTCCCTCCCTCTCCCACTCACTGTTTTCACCATCGCGTCTGGGGTACTCTCAGTGTACAGGCTCACTTTTGTACCACCATAAATTAGAGATCTTGGAGTAGTGTGTTTATGGATGCTCATTCATGTTGTGCAATGTACGTATTTTGGGGGTTTTTGTTTGTCTGTCTGTTTGTTTGTTTTTTCCTGAAAGTTTGTGCAACTTTATTAGCTCTGATTGGAGTCAGGATAATGATATACTTATTTATTAAGTATTAAAGAGCAAACTTCACATGGGAAGCATATTAAATGTTACGTGAAAAAGAGTCTATAACGGAAAATTAAACAAAGGATGTGCAGTATTCAGGACTGAAAGCCTTAAATCTAGGCATTATTTTCATAAAAGCCGCTCTTTTCTGCTTTGTGGTAACTGTTGTACAGGACTCTGAAATGTGTGACTTGCTTATCTGTACCAGTGACAGCACTGCAACAGCTGCACTGACACTGGCACTTCTGTAAAGGCTAAGTAAAGGTGGATATTGTGTTATAACAACAATGCATGAAAACAATCAAGAAATGCTTGCAACTTCTACCACCTGCCTGCAAGACTGTAACTGTGGATGTCCAAAGTGATACTGGAAATCACCAATCAACAACAAGAAAAAAGAAGAAAGAAAATTAGTGTACTCTTCATGACTGTCACTTACCTGGGCTATTTATGTTGCTATGAAGCCAAGCTACCAGCATTTGTAGCCCAGTTCATTAGTTCAAATGTATTTTTTTTTTTTTTCAAACTGAGGTCTTAATAAAAGGTCAAGGAACCACTGGGGCCAGAAACTTGCCATAGACTCTGGAAATCTGGGCACTAGTACAGCTGCCTTTTAATTTCCTTGTGCCAGCTGCGGGCTCCAGCAGTGTCACACCACACAGGAGCACAACATGTCAGGAGGCTCCTGAGGACAGACACATTCCCAGCAGCACATCCCACTGGCCAGCCCCTGAGCCGAACCTCCAGCAACATCTGCTCGGTGCTACCATCCTGGGCTTGGAGACGCTTCATCTGAACTCCTCACATTCTCCAAGGAGTTAATCTCTACTCCCCAAAAGGCTGGAGTCTCTGAGAAATTAGGTAATCCCAGTGGCCTTTCACCTTCAGTTTTAAGTTGAATAATTTTTAATTAAAAGCTCCCTACCTCCAAAGGACATTAAAGTAACCAAGCTAAGACTGTAGAATATGTAAACAGGACATGTGATTGCCTAGGTAAAATTGTACTGCGCTGCACACATTCAGGAAAGGGCCTATCAGTCTGGTCAGTCTGAGAACATTTATAAGACATGGATTTTAAATGGACTTTATTAACACAGCACAAACAATTTGGCATATTAACAGAAAGCAATGTAAAATGTAAGAAAACGAAAAAAAGTTTCATACTACTCTTACTATCTTGTTTCCTTCAGATGATAAAGCACTAGAAAGATATCTGGGAAGGTGTTAAGTATATATGATTTAAAAGACTGCAAAAGAAATCCTGTGTCCTTAATTCTGACATACCTGATTTATCATTAACTGGCGTTTTTCAGCTATGTGGTGCCCTGGTCTGCTGTGAATTGTCTTCCTCCTTCTCTGAGTTTCTTTACATATTGTGCCAGGACTGGTTCAAAAGTTAATTGGGGTATTTCAGTTCCAAGGCCTTGTGTAGCAGCAAATTGGTTGTGGGAGAGTTTTCTAATGATTAGTATGCAACTCTAGGCAAGTACAAAACCAGTATGATCTTATGCCTTGCACTGTATCCATGTATACTAAAAATCCAGCTTGCACTTAATATATGATTAAATATATGTAATTACCTACTACATATATAGCAGCTCATGTCAATAAATCCTGCTACCTTAGTTCCCCTATGTCCTTACTTTCACTTATTTAATTTTGGATTTAATAGCACAGTTTTAAAATACAATTACCTAGTTTAAGATGCTGGGGAGGGGAAAAAACTAGCACCTCCTCTCCCACGTCTGCTGCCTCTCCCGACCTACTTTTGGATCTGGCTCTGTGCAGGCACATCCATGTGCATCCCACTCTGGGAGTGTGACTGTGCATTTCTGCTCTGGGCTTGCTGCTCCCTCAGCCCCAAACTGACCAGTGCAACACACCAAAAGCAGAACAGCTCTGCTTTCATGGATTTCTGATTGGAACCTCTAATGTACTGGGCTGTGAGCTGCAGTTTGGGGGAATATCTCCTCCTGCTACCTAGTAACATAGTGGCTGCTTTGTAACTCCTGCCAGAGGCTGAGTTGATCGCTCCAAACCAGAAAGCAACAGCGTCATATGGTGATGGACAACGGGAATGGTGACATTGGCTCCAGAAGTTCCGACACTCGAAGTAGCTGGCACTCAGCCTTCAAGAAGAGGGTCCTGCCTTGAAGTAGGCGCCTGCAAATCTGTTGTACTGATGCTTTTATTTATAACAGGGCATCCCAGAAAAGGGCAGTGCTGCCTCTGCCCAGAGGAAACAAAAATATATTGACAGAGAATGAATGAGTCTTTGGAGTGGTATATTTTCTGCCTCTCCTTTCTAAAAGCTCACCTTCTGTGACACTCATCCCTCTGGCTTCCCAAATGCCTATGTCATTTCTCTCTTCACTTCAAATAATTCAAAATTGTAGCTGTCAACGCTACCCTTACCCATAAATCTGGCCATGCACCTCATCTGCTCCTTTCTTTCTTCTTATGGTTTCCTTTAATGGCACCAAAGTTCATATCTTTTGTAGCTTCAAAACTCTACAATGCCCTCACTGCTCTACAGGCTCCGGGTTTTGTCAGATTCTCTTTCAGTCTCTCACTTCATATCTTTTCTAACATTTGCTTGTTACAGCCCTGCAAATATCACAGCAAAGCCCCTTGGTCATGCTTCTTACCTTCTAAAAATTGCATGGTACAATTCCCACTGATTTGGACAAGGGGAGAGGGAATTGGTGGTTATCCTTAAACTGGTAGTCCCCCAGAACAGTCACTGTACTTGAGCACCAACTGTTTATGAGGAATAATGGTAAGTCCCCAGCTAGCTGCTTTTGGTGACAATTCAATAGCTTTGACACTTGGCTGCCACATACAATCATGAGATGTATTAAAAAAAGATGACCAAAATAAACTCAAGAAGTAAACCAGTGCTGTGCTGTGATTCTTTGGTGATATTCAAGTGTATCATGCACAATGCTGCAAGGAAATCTTTAAAGAGCTGTTGGAAAAATCATGCTTTAATTCACAAAGCATGAGGCAACAGAGACCGCCTTCTGACAGATTTTCAAGTTCCTCCTCTGATAGCTTTTGCCTAAGGAGATGGATATGGCAAAGCAAGTGCCCGTTCCCTGGAAACCATTCCCTTTGAAGGAAAGCACAGAGTAATGGGCTATTGAACTCTGCTACAGGCAGCATCAGATTCTGCCAAAAAGTCGAATTAAAACAGGCAAGTGGTGAATTTAAAATTTGGATTGGGAATTTGGATCAGAGTTAAGTGATGCTTATTTATCTGGTAAGGGACCATACAACTTGCAGTCAATCAGAGCACTGCCAAACCTTAACCAAAGAAACAAAGCCTAAGCAAATGTCTTTATGCAACATAGTCAGTGGAAAAACCCACCACGGTATTCATGTGTCCAGTTACGTGCCCAGCAATGTGCTCTATGCTGAAAGCTGGTGACGCTCCAGGGCTGAAAAGGCCAGAGCAAAGCCTGGGCACGTTTTCATTGCACCAGTAATTACTGGGGCATTTAAGAGGAATGGCCCTGAACCAGCCCAGCTGAGGAAAGGCTGCATTTGAAAGGGTAGTCAGGCCAAATTATATTAGAGGAGTGTACTCTTGCTGGAAATTACATTAGTGGCTACTTCTCTCCCTCTGCCCCTAACAAAATCTTGGCACTTAAAAGGCAGTGAGTTACAGCCCTGGCCTTTTAGGGTTCTTAATTCACTCTGACAGTTTCCCAAGCATCTGATTGAGGATTCAGTTTGGATGCACAATCTTCTTGAGATTGTGAGAGAGAATAGGGTTTAAACAGTCATATTTTGCTGCAGCCTTCTCACATACTACTGAACAAGGAGCACTGCCTGCATGGACTACTGCTAGGATTTTCTTTGCAAAGGAGGTAGGATAACCATGGATCTGCACCCATTAAAGCCTCTGATAGCAGGGCCAAGGCGTGCAGCAGGGCACTGCATGGAGCAGGAGCCACTCTGGCCATTGTGGTCAGTGGGAAGGGGCCTCATGCTGCCATATGTGCGTCAGAGCATCACTCGTTTTTCAGGAAAAGCTGTCTGCTGGGCTGTTCCCAGGGCTAATGCTACTGGTGGCATCTCCTGCAGGACACAGGAAAGGACAAAGTGCTCTCCAAGCTGTTTTGCAGATGCAGCTGGGAGCCTGTCTGGCTCTGTGTGACAACGCAAATGCAGGCTTGACAGAGCAGAATCTGAGCTAATGGCACAATAAATCAGAGAGGACGAAGAGGAGGTAACATTAACTTACACACACAGCAGCATGTGTAGTATATTTAGAAAGCTGGTGACCCTCTCTTAGCCAGTCTAAAGTGTCACCATTTAATAAGTGAAGAAACTAACATCAGCATTAAATTCAAGTAAACAGAAAGATGTCTTTGACCCTTGTGCCAGGTGTGGAGGAAACTTTCAGGATTCATCTTGGAGAGGATTCAGAGCCCTGTCAGGGTCTGCAGCGTCCCCTGTAGAGGGTAAAAGTGGGGAAGGAGTTATTCACTGCCACCCTCCCAGAAAGGAGAGGCTCCCAATGGCATTTTCTATGGAACCACTACCAAGTGGTTCAGACATGGAAATGCAGGTGTGTAACATTTATTTTCCTTTGCCCTTTTAACCAGAGCATCTCCAATGTGGTGGAGCAAGGAGAGAATAGCTTGGGGACCTCATCTGTTCCCCAAGCCCATCATGGGGTCCCGAAACCTTTTAGTGATTCATCGTTTTAGAATAGCTCCTGTTGTTTACTACCCTTCTCATTTCAATTTGCCATATTCCCCAATGAAACCTGTCATGCATGAGTTGGGAGAGGTTGTGCTAAGCCAGTCAGACATTTGGGGCAGGTTATGTTTGGTGCTTCCTATGCCTTCCTCTTGAAGGTCATTTGATGGACAAATGGGAACACAGTGGAACCTGGCAACCCTGACCTTTATAGCAATAAATGTTATATAAATATACAGATAGATTTATAAAATATATTAATAAATATATATTTATTTTATAAATTTCTGATGGGTTTGACATCTCACCCACCTGGAGCTAATGTTATGAGGACAGGATGTGCCAAGAAGAATATTGAGGGCTGCTTAGGTTTTGAGTGAATATGGATAGATAAGTCCTCCCCCTGTATGGATAACAGGTACATACAGGCTGTGAACATTGCCCAATGACACAGGGTTAAGAAAATGTAAATTAATGCTTAATTACTCTATCTAAAGCAGAAGAGCTTGGACAAGAGAGAATCTTATTTCAGAAGTAGCATAGCCTGGCTATATGAACTCTCCACACAAGTAAAAGACTGATATAAGAAAACAGAGTGCTATAGGAAGAAACTTTTGGGCTGGACGACAAGAAGCACCTCTGAGTTCTTTGAAACAGTCTGAGGTTTTCTTCCCAGAGGCTGATTTGAGCCTCAGGGGAGAGCAGCCTGCTCAAGGTGACTGATGAAGTGTGAGGCAGTATAAGTAACAGGGACTATTTATACACTGAGAGTGCACTATAAATTAAAAGTGAGAGAACATAGATCCTTAAAAGACTAGTGGGGAAAGGGAAGTTAATAAGCTGGATTGAAGAAAATAAATTGTGAAATGTCCTGGCAGGATCCTGTGAGGGACTGGAATATTCAGCTTGTCCCTGACAAGGGGAGACGCACGTTCAAGAGGGTTCATGTGCCTGGCTGGCACATCTGCTGAGATCAGTGCCTCATACCAGGGCCAGGGCCACTGAACGAAGCTCTCTGTGGGACACTGGGCCTCTTGCTCTTGAAAAGGGTCTCCCACTGTGGTTTTGGCAATAAAGCTCTTCCAGTCACCCCAGAACTCAGAGGGGCACAGTTTCCACAGAGATATCCGTAGCAGCGCACTGCACACACCTGCATGTCCTGTTTGTGGGGCAAAGCTGCCTGTTCTGTTGGTTTGGGAAAGCTGGTTGTTGCTCAGTGTGTGGGACGTGGAGTCTTGGGCTCTGTGCCTGTTGAATATCTGAGACCACAGCTCAAATGTCACATTTGAGAGAAAGTGGGGTGGGCGAGGGGTGGCAGGAGAGCAGAGGCTGCTGCGCAGGCTGCAGGGCACCCAGCTTCCTCCCGCCTGCAGGAAGGAGGGTGGGTACCAGCTGCTAGGCAAGAAAGCAAGTGGAAAACTGTGACCTATAGGAAACTATGTGAGGCACGTCTGGTCTCCAAAGACTACAGATGAGCTGGCAATACCAACACTGGAAACAGATGCTAAACTGATTGGAAATTATTTTAGCAGAATGCCATAGCTGGAGCAAGAGCCCTGGTACAAATAAATTGAAACAAACTGCATTCTGAAGTCTCAGATGTTTGATTTCGAGAAAACAGCAAGCTGTTTTCTCTTTGGCATCACTGCAGGACTTTGCACAGGCCGCACACCGTTGTATCTTGCTGAAAGCAGTGAAGTACACACTTAGAAAGTCGCCAAATGCTGCTGGTTGGCACCAGAACCCATTCAGGGCCATGACAAGGAAGTAGCATCTTAGTGACTCCTTGGCTGACAGCTCTGGAAGGCCACGAGTATCACTAATTTCAGCTCCTCCTGCTGCAGGCAGAACACCTGCACTAATGGTGACAACTTGCTAAAGTAGTGGATAAACAGGGGAAGACCCTGGAGATATTTTGCCAGAACTTGCAAACCGGAACCAGCAAAGCAAGATAAGCTGGTATAAGGTGAAGGTTAGGGGAATGCCAAAACACAATAAAACTTGGAAAAGCCTTTTTCTCTAATCCCCAAAGTCAGGGGTTGAGCCTGCACTGCCATCAGTGCAGCTTCTCTGGGAACCATCCTCTCATAAGGCAGGGCAGGGAAGCTTTCTAAGGCTGATTTTTAAACATTTTTTTTACTGGTAACACACAAAGAACAAATCTAAAGGCTGTGTTAGACACACAAGGAGAGGAATAAATATGTTAATTAATACATATATTTGTGTCAATATATTGAAAAATACATGGTAACATCTTGGAAGAAATCTTCCAGATGCATGGACAGCTTGGTTACACCTATGTCTGGAAGTGCCTGGCATACTGCAGAATCTCCTGCAATTCCTTTTCTCAGTCGTAGTATTTGTGCTTGGTCTTACTACACCAGTCCCTATACGATAAGCAAAACTTTTCTCCTCACGGCTACAATTCAGGGAACAACTTTGCATAAACATATTTAAACTGATGTTCAAAACCTGTACTCCAGGTTTTGCTGTAGCACTGAACTATGGTCCCATATTCTGCATTTCAATAGCGCTGTATTTCCCATAGGGCAGCAAAACTGCACGCCAGCCCCATGCTGCCTGCAGCATAACAGGGTTTCCACCTGAGCTAAAAAGAAACCAACACAGTGAAGGTTTCACTCTGCCTTGTTGCACTGCTCACAGCTTTGGTGCTGTGAGCTTGCATTGCCTTTCCATCTTAAATTCAGAAAACACAGGTTTTATCCATATAAGAGAACCCTAAGAAAACAATATTAATGGATATTTTGGCCATTATTGAATCTACTATGTCCTCTTTGACCTTCCCATTTTAACAGCAGCACCTGTGTGTTCCTATGAACGCTACATGTTCAGCACACCATTTTTCATTTTGAACCATGAATCTAGATTCCTGGAGGGACAGGAATTTAGCAGCTACTATCACAGTTCCTGACCTTTACTAACCAACATGGCAAACTGTCAAAGCTGGTGCTCTTTCTGTAGTTCATCTGGAATGCTGTAATGGCAACAGATTCACATTTCCTTATCACTGGAGGTTGTAAGGGAGGTGACACTTGCCTGGGAGGTATCTTTTTATGTATGGGATTTCTATTAGAACATGTCTGTGCAGTGCTCCTGGCCTGTGTTAGTCTGTTTAGGAGAATAAGGCATTTTGCAGAGGAGACCAACAACTGTGCTAACAGTCCCCCCGCACAGCTGCAGAACTCCTTGCCACAGCCAACATGTTCTGCTCCCTCTGCTCATGGACACATTTTCCCTGTAAAACAAAGCAGTACAGTGCTGGTTGGTAAATCAGCATTGCAGCCCAAGGGTAGAAGCTGGGCTTTGAGGCTTTGCTTAGTTTGTGGGCTTTGTCAAGGTACTGACAGTAATGGGGCAGGTCTGTGGACACTGATACATGATGGGTCTAAGCCACATCTCCTCTTCCAGTCCAGAAATGCCAATGGAAAGAAGTTGTCTGCAAGTCACAAATCACTGCTTTTCTGGTGAAAACAGACATTTGTTTAACTTGTTTCTTTCATGCCTATATGGAAAGCTGAAACTTCATCTTTCTGCTGGAATATCACCCAGTGATTTCAAGTGAGAAAACAGTTCATTATAATGCTGCATGTGAGCATTTTGATAGACTGTTCTGCTTTCAGTGTCTCTGTGTACATCCTCTTTGTTTTGGTGTGAAGAGCTACAGTTGTCTAATGCAGTGTAAGACAGTGTGGGTACCAGCACCAGAAATGCTGACTCTGTGTAGGACAGAGCTCTGCTCCACAGCAGTCCCATCAAACCACAACAGGCAACAGCGTGGCTTCAGAGGAGCTGCCAGGTCAGATAGTGAAATGAGCTCAATGATTGTGGCACAGCTGACACATCAGGAGAGCCGACAAAGCAATCTGTGCAACATCCACATGGTGGCAACAAACATGACAAGTCATTTCCACATGCCCTCTAAAAGTATTAGTAACACCACTGTTGTTATTTACCTGGAAATGACATGGTCTCATGACTGATAACCTACTAATTCCCTTAGGAAGGACATGAGTGAAAACCTGGAGCAGTAAAAGAAGAATGTTATCTCTGCCCTGGAAGGCCTTCTGGACTGAGGTGTCAACCAGCCCCCAGCTTAGCCGCAGCAGGTGAGACAGAAGGATGATGAGTTTGGGGCTCCTGCCAGAGCTCAGCCCTTGCTGAGCAAAAGCAACTCTTGGCCTCTGCAGGGATGATATTCTGGGGCCTACTGCAATTAGAAGGGCTCCTGTATCCCATGGGAGACAGCGAGCTCTAGCAGACAGTGCTGCTGCAAAAGGATAATATATGCATCCTCCCCCTGCCACAAGGCTGGTTAGGCTCAGGCAGGGCCTCAGTCTCATCTGACCTGCAGCTGAGAAAATGCCTGTGCCACATACTAGATCTCCAGCATGCTGTTGTCATTTAACAGAGGTACTTGCCCTTGCTTGGGTATGACAGATCTGCTGTCAGGTCCATGCTGTGTTTATACGGACAGAAAGGAAAGGGGGAAGAAAGAGAGATGCTACATCTGCATTAAAGAGCACTGGTCTTCATCTACATCTCAAGATGACCACACAGGGGTTTCTGAAGTCTTTGAAATCTCTATGGAAGAGATTCAAGTCCAGGAAAAAGAAGGACAAATAATACATGCAGTTTGAAAACAGAAATTGCTCTCAAAGTGCCAGGCTGGGTTTGTAACTACACTCTTCACATATTCACACTGGCCAGGGACTCACAACCATATGCCAGACACATTTTTTATTCTCACAATCTAAACAGCCTCCATATGTGTTAACATTCTTCATACAAAGGTACATACAGGTAGTTTCTGTGAGTCAGAAACACACTGGTTTTGACTGTCCATACAGTAACCAGAACAGATGCAGTCTTGAAGAGCACTTTAGGCCCTATACTGTAATAAAAGAAACAAAATCCATGCAAGGAGAAAATGAGATTTTAAAACATGCTTATTTAAAATAAGTTTATTATAATGAAATAATATAAAAGTCTGACAAAAGTCTTAACAATGCTCGAAAAGAAGAGACAGATGCTGTATGATTTGAGAGATGATGCAGACTGCAAACTTCAGAGTATTTCAGTCTGAACTGCTTATGACAGTACAATTTGTGTAGAATGCTTACACTGAGGTGATTTAGGGGGCACAAATGAGCCCAGTAATTTTAAAGTGTGAGGCAATATACCTTCTTTTCATCTTAAAATGTATTTCAGTATGTACATAATGTATTTTAGTATATAAATTAAGGCTTGCAGTAAGCTCAGTTTGACATTGATAAAATGTATGCCCAAAATTTGCTTGAAAAAAGAAGATAGGAGAGGAAACTATACAAGCAAGCTGCCTTGGTTTTCAGTTTGATTACTGTATTCTGGAATGCAATTTACTTGTCTAAAGTAGACACACATCTCAAACTTTCAACACGGCTTTAAATAAAGGAAACAACTTTTGGACCCCTTGAATACTGTAAAGCAAAAGACTGCACAGTGTTAAGCAGAAATCAGGAAATGAAAACAAGTTTCGTATTCAAAAATATGAAACTTTTAACACATCTGGAGTGTGTGTGGGGAGAAATCCTATACTAGGAAAGGGATATTAAAAATGACATTCAAAGACTACATTTGGAAGAACTGCATACCAGTGGGATGGTGCACATGTATTTAAGTGGAGCGTACTATGGACATGTTCTAACTTCAAAGCAAGTGCTTAAAATCCTTGTGTAAGCTGTGAGCAGGATCAGCTACAGCCTGGGTTTGCTCAGAGCCCAAGTGTGCTATGATACCTCTTCTGCATTCAGTAGTTTGTAGGGTTTGTTTACCAAGGGGCTACAGAAGGTAGCATCAAGGCATCAATTCAGTTATTCCCACCCCCACCCCCCTTTTCACTTTATCTGCATTATGCAGACCAGAGAAGAGAAATAAAATGAAATAATAATTAAAGAAAAAAACCCCAGTAAACCTCAAAACCCTGTGCTTTCACTCCTATGATGCAGAACTTCTAAATTTGAAGTGTACCAATTTAAATTTTATTGGTGAAACCCAAAGTTTAAAGTAGAGTGGTTTTCCTGGTTAAATATGTCAGCCCAGGGTGAAACTTGTGAAAAACATAGTGCATTCTCCATCTGTATGCCTAGTTGCCTGTCAAAGAATTCGGGTCTGATTTTGCAAGTTTATATCTGTATCCCTTATAAAACTCCTGCTTTGCATTCTTATGGAGAGATGCTCTGACAGCAACAGCTCCCACAGCAAGGCAGATGACAGTGGACGGAAAGAAAAGATGAGGCTGGGGAAGAGGGAAAGACAGCCAGGTAGGAACATGCTAATCATCTTTCCAGGTGTTTGAAAGGCAGTTAAAGGTTCCCTAATGTTTTTCACAAGAGTTGAAGTGATAATGAAAAGAAAGGGTTAGAAAGTCCAGCATATGGACACATGTAACACTGTTTTCTATAATGGTCCACATCCCTTTGCCAAAGCACGGTGCAAACAACTGGAGCATATTTTGGGCATACTTTTCATACATCCAGCCAACAAAGTGACTTTTCAAACTATGAAACATTTTAAAAGCAAACAGCTGTAGCCTAAATCCTGATGATGCTTTACAAAAGGCTTTTAAGTGAAGGTATATGGCCCTTAACTTTAAGTGCATCTGTTAAAGGGAGACCCGCAGTACAACAGTGTCAAGACCGGATGTTTCAATGACTCCTTAAGTTTCCACTAACGCACTTGAGTATGCAGTTCATATTCCACAATTGTAATGTCACAGAACTTCAATATGGAACTAAGTATGGTGTCTTAAAATAGCAGAGTGGGCTCCAGAACATAGTTTGTTTTAAAAAAATAACAACTAAATAAATAAAATAAATAAAAGCGTCCCATTGCTAAGCAGAACTCAACAGGAATTATTTGAGAGCTCTGCTCTAATTCCAATGACGCTACATAACAAAAACGTTCATGATCTCTGTTCAAATATGCTGACTGCCATTATTCAGTACTAGACAGCACTTCTATCAGATTGCTTTGGGATTTACCATGTCTCAGAAAGGATGCACACTGGAGAGACACTGCCTGTGTCATATGCTGTATCAGAGTTTTTTGCTCAGCTACACTAACTTCACAAAAAGCAGCCTTACTCCCCCTAGGGTAAGGCTGTGATTACTCTTATTTCACCATGGATAAGTAAAATCCCTGAGAATATGCAACTGTTAGACATTGCAGGAAACAGCTGAAAGCATTTCTAAAGGAAAGGGATGCAAAAGTTTAGCGCAATTTAAGAAACCAAAGCAGTTCATGTAAAGCACACAGAGCAAGGGTGCTATTATCTGAGAGTCATGTGGATCTTTACCAGTATGCAGGTCAGTTGATCATAAATGTCAGCCATTAAAAAAGAAAACAATAACAAACACAACAAAGAAAACAACTCTAATCAACAAATGAAATAAATCAAACAGAAAACACCGACCTTCTTTCCAATTCTAAATTTGAAGGCCAAAAATTAGTTGCTTGTTCTCTACAATTATTAAAATCCAAAGCCATCCTCTCTGCTTGCCAAACTGACATCACAGGAAAAGACGGTGAGCTGTCTAGCAGTGCCTTTGGTTCCACTTGGCCATTTGGTCTATTGCATCCTTAAAGGTACAGCTTGGAGCTCAGCTCTGCAACATGCTGCATGCGTTTCTTTCTCAGTGGTTCTTTGACGGCAAAGATAGCATTTGTAAGTCTTGGAGTGTTCAGTGCCCTGCACTGCATGGTGAAGTGCAAGTTTTGAAGGCAAGGAGACCTTACTCAATTCCTTCTCTACAAGTCCCCTGTTTAATAAACAAGCACATAGGGGTCTCCTGAAGCCATGGCCTCCTAAGAATATTCTTAAGCACCAATTCCAGAGTTCAGAAAGACCAATTTCACACAGAAGAGCAAGAAGAGAAAGCCTGCTCTGAGGCAGGATGCCATGCTAAGTAGAAGATACGCAATGTAAAATGCTCTATTTACTGGAAGACAGAAGAATGGTAGAAATTAGTGACTGCTGAAGCTAGTGGCCCAATGAAGCTGTTCTGTGCTTACGAAATAAAGCCCCCTGATTTTTTGCAACAAACATTGTGTCTGATGCACACCTAATAAACTAGTGGTTCTCCTGATAGTTAAAAACCAAAACAAACAGAAAATCTAAAAAAACCTCAAAATATTTTAAGTGCTGAATACACTTTCCAGCTACTGGAAAGAATTTAAAGCAAAAAGGGAAGTCAGTTTTCATCATGATCTGACAGTTAATTTCTAGAGAAGAGGGATCTCTTCCTGATCTTCCCATAATCCAGCTGGTATGTGGAAATGTGGTTTCGATTACCTTTACAGAGCATTAAGGTAAACACTCCGACAGCAGTTTCCCACAGCACAGCTGAAAACCTTGAGGAAACTACACTGCGTGGAGAGTTGGTTGTTTTACTACAGGGATGGTTTCTTCGCATTAATGCTTAGAACAGGCAGACAGCTGAATACCAAAGGCCTTCTGCTTCATTTTTAGCACTGCACATAGTGAAATAACTAAATAGAACTTTGGTCAAAAGTTTTGACTTTGTACTAAAGACATGCACTACTTAAGAGAATAAAAAACCCTAAAACCTGATTTATTCTGATCTCTCTTGGATTATACAAGAATGACACACAGGTACAACTCAATGGTGACAGAATAAGGAAGTCACACTATTTAAATAGTCTTGATGATTTTTGAGCAGTCTTGGGAATCGAGAGAACTCCCAGCTGACTGGAAGCTGGCAAACATTGTCCTGATTTTCAAGTAGGGGAAGAAGGAGGACCCTGGAAACTACAGGTCTGTCAGTCTCACTTCAGTGCCTGGTAAAATTACAGCAAATATTATTCTGGGAGGTATGGAAAAACACCTGGAGGACAATGCACTCACTGGTCACAGCCAGCATGGTTTCATGAGGGGAAATCCTTGTCAAACCTGATTCCCTTCTTTGACGGGGTAGCCCATCTAGTTGAGCTAGGAAAGTCAGTAGATGTGACCTCTTTGGACTTCAGCAAAGCTTTTGATACTCTCTCACAGTATCCTTCTGGACACATCCCACAGCTGAATAACCATGTTACGTGATGGGTGAGCAACTGGCTCACAGGTTGAGCAGAGAGGGTAATAGTGAATGGGGTGACATCAGACTGGCATCTGGTCACCGGTGGGGTTCTGCAGGGCTCCATCCTTGGCCCAGTTCTTTTCAACATCTTCATTAATGACTTCAATGAAGGACTCAAAGGAATACTAAGTAAGTTTGCCGATGACACTAAATTGGGAGGAGCTGTCAATTCCCTGAGGGCAGAGAGACCCTGCAAAGACCTCAACAAACTACAGAGATGGGTAATCACCAACTGTATGAAGCTTAACAAGGGAAAGTGCCAGATTCTGCACCTAGGATGGAGCAACCCTGGTTTGTGTGTACAGAATGGGGAACAAGAGGCTGGAGGGAAGCACTGAGAAAAGGAACCTGGGGGACCCTGGTTGACACAAAGCTGAATATGAGTCAGCGCCAACTGTGTCCTGTGGATTCCTGTGGAATCAAGGAAAGCATCACTAGCCAGTCAAGGGGATTGTCCCACTCTGCTCTGCACCGGGACAGCCTCACCTTGAATACTGTCTGCAGTTTTGGTCACCACAACATAATGAAGATATTAAGCTATTAGAGAGTGTCCAAAGGAGGGCCACAAGGATGGTGAAGAGTCTGGAGGGGAAGGTGTATGAGGTCACTTGTTCTGTTCAGCCTAGAGAAGAAGAGACTGAGGGGAGACTGAGGAAGTTACAACTTCCTCATAAGAGGAAGTGGAGGGGGGGGCAAGTGCTGCTCTTTTCCTCTTGTGACCAGTGACAGGGCTTCAGGAAATGGCATGAAGGTGAGTCAGGGCAGGTTTAGGTTGGTGATCAGAAAAAAGTTTTTCACGCAGCGGGTAGTTGAGCACTGGGACAGGCTCCTCAGAGAAGTGGGCACAGCACCAAGCCTGTCTGAATTCAAGAAGTATTCAGACAATGCTCTCAGGCACATGGCGTGACTCTTGGAGTGTCCTGTGTGGGGTCAGGATTTAGACTTGATGATCCTATGGGTCCCTTCCAACTCAGCATCTTCTATGTGTATATTGTATAAAATACCTAAAGAGTCCTTGTATCTTTCTTTATACAACAAGTGTGACATTGGCCTTTTTTCAAGTATCATATGCTTTTCTTAAAGCTCACAATGCTAGGCTCTTTAGAAAAGATCAAGTATTTGGTGTGGAGAGAGGCTCCTGCCACAGAGCTGTGCAGGGTAGCAGGTCTGCAATACATTCATTTTACTGACAACATAGTTTTTAGCACAACAAAAGCCAGTACTCTTACTGTGAGTATGGCAACACTGACTTCTGTATTTACGAAGACTTACTAATTCTAAGTACCTCATTAACACAGTTTTCTCTCCTCCTGCACGAGTTAAATTCAACGCTTTGTAAAAAGTCACCTAAAGTTCTAGGTCAACACTGAGAGACCTGCTTATGCTTTGAATGGGCAGTCAGTAATTCACAGGCAGCCTTCTGGCCATCAACAAAATTAGAAATTTTGTCCTTAACCATATTACTAGCTAAAAGGACTTCTTTATTATTTTTAATAGCAGCAATGCTAAGGAGTACATTTTTATCTGTATCAGCAAAATGGGAAAGAGGGCAAATCTTACTTTTTAAATTTTGTCACTTCTAAATAATTTCAAAATTCAAGATCTGTAATTGGTCCAAATTCCTCCCTCACAAATTCCAGCTTCCCCTACACTTTATTCATTTCACACCCACTTTCATGAAGTTTCTGCCCATAATGGCAGCCTATGAAGGATTTTAATGATACCTGCTTTTTAAACTGCTAGCTGTATTAAATTTAAAAGCATATATTTTGGTTTTGCATGAATTTGATTTAAGAAACCCCTAAAACCCAAAACAGAAAAAACCCACCAAAACCTTAATAAGCCAGGATGATGGACATGATCTTCAAATGCTTATGTAAAGCACTGTTGAAATTAGCTGGGCTCTGTCAGCCTGTGCAGCAAATTTCTTGTGATCTACTGGCAGGAGGTGATGGGGAAACCATGGCACATACTGGGAGCCAGTCAGGGAACACAACACCCTGTTTCAAAGGCTGGTTTCTGGGGCTGCTCTGACCACCAGCCACATACACCTGTGGTGAAGATTTCTGTAATATCTGGATTACAATATTTGTTTAACTTAATAATTATTTATTTGATGCAAATATATTAAATATTTGCATTAAAAAGCTTCAATTCAAATTAAGGGACAAACTCATTGCCTGATAAGCTGGTGTTCAGCTGCCCTTCTCTTCTGCTACCAGGGAAACAATAACTCGCACTACCTCTGTTCTCCTACACCATGGCAGGGAGTGGGCACAGGGAATGGGAGAGGAAGAGCCAGCAGCACTTGCCTGGGTGCTGTGTTGGCAACCCAAGAGCTCTGCTGCACGTGCAGGTATCTCCTAAGGTACAGAAGCAAAGGCCAAATTCTGCTCTGTTACTTTTACGAGGTGAAGAGAAGAGGAAGTGCACAGGCAGAAGAGAAATAGTCAAAAACATTCATCACAGACACAGTTATGACCCAAAGAGAAACAGTACCTCTGCATTTATATGCAAAACAAGCATAACAAAAAAAACAACAAACAAGACATCACACATAACCTTTCCCAAAACCATTCAAAACACTCTTCCCACCTGAAAAGACAGTGAACAGAAACGATGTCCAAAAAAAACCAAAATGGAAGAAATCTTTGTTAACAGACACAGTCCCTGAATTTTTAAGATGTGGTCTTGCTGCAGTCATACCACCTCATCTGACTCCAAACCATGTACTTCATAGAGAGTGTCCAGGATATTTAGCTGCTTTTCCATGGCTGGTAAGTAAATGTTGAGGTCCCTCTGCATTCCTTTGTAAAATGTTTCTTCCTGAGGATCACACTCCTCCACAGAGAGAGCTGCCACAAAATCTTCGTATGTTGGAGCTGCCCTTAGAGCTAACTGGGAGAGGAACCAAAGCTTTCAGATTTTTCAAAACAAAACAGGAAAAGAAACACAACTAAACCCACAAAAAACTTCTAAGACCGCCCTCTTTGCATTTAGACTGCATAGCTTTAATTTAATTATATATACACACATCTGTTAAGAGTATTAACTAGAAGAGAGGCTAACAATTTTTTATTTTTGTTATTTTTGTGTAGATCCCCAGTTTAAGACATCTTCAGAGAGGCCTGATTTTTATGAAGTGTCTGTGTATCATGTTTTGTACAAATAAATAGCATACATTAGAAATTAAATACAAGCTCCAAATAACATATGGTGGGTTAGGGAAGCTCCCAACCCAGTGTCACACACACTTCAGCACTGAATTCTCAAAATGCTCTTTAGAAAGCTTTCCCCAACATTTCTGTTTCTCCCCGTCAAAGTCATGATTGCCTGGATGGGGCTTTCCTTTTTCCTTCTGTAATTCAGTGATAATTTTCCAGTGACAAACACAAGGGGGAGCTGCCAGACTGGATGAAAATTTTTCTCTAGCCAATATATTCCCCAACTCCCCACACACTCTGCACTTGATGCTCATATTCAAAGATAGATCAATCTTCAAAAAAGCAACCTCAAATCTTCATCTAATAGCCCTTCAAGACTATGCTCAAAAACACATAATGAAAAAACTGCATGCAAGTGTGATCTGTTTTGTGTCCAGAAAGCAGGCTCCACCCTGAAAGTCCAATACTAAACACAGCGATACCTACAATACCTTGAAAATAAAGTCTGGCAAAGGAATCTATACATTCTAATGCTTAGAATTCTAACACACTTTATGAATTACACACAAAATACAATCACATGAACAAGACCCCCAGCTCTATCAGCGACCAAGATAAAAACTTACCGCAAAGACCCCTCGGACAACCCAACCATGGTGCTGCCGTAATGTCTTTCCATAAGCATTGTCTTAAAGGGAAAAAAAAATAAATCAAGAGATAGATGTATTTTTAAGTCTGCATCACAAAGAGAAGTCAGAGCTTAGAAGTGACTATTTAAGGGTATATTCTTGCCACTTGATGTAAATAATGGCTGTTTCTAAGTACTGAATTATGACTGAAAGGAGATGACAGATTTGGGATTTCTGCACTGGGGTCTCAGCTCTGCTGTCAAATCTCCTTCCAACCCATCCATGGCAAGTAAGTGTTCTAACAGACAGGAAGGCAAATGTGAAGTCTGAGAAAATACCATACAGGGTGAAACTTCAACAGTAAACCAAAGCTGCACTGGTCATACAGATATGGAAGGACTTTCCAGTGGAAAAAAGGCAACGAAAAAGTGGGAAAAAACCAACAGCATGGCTCTGCTGCAGCCACGGAGCAATTCAAGGAGTAAATCAGTGCTGAAGCCTTCAGACTCAGAAGGTCAAATAAATGCCTTTACTTTCCATGGTGTTTAAAACCCATATCTGGCAGCAGTATATTTACAGACCCACTTCTTAGACCTACTACATACTCCAGTGTAGGAGTTCTTTTTACTAATCCCATACGGTGACTGCTTAGCAGTTTAAAAGAAGCTAAAATAAAAACCTTTTAAAAAAGCTATTTCAAAGCTGTTTTAAAGGATTATGTTAACATTGGACTGCATGCATATAGAGAGGGACTTACTTAGAAGTAACCAAGTCAAGTCTAAGAGGGGTTTGTATTTTGTTTTGTGCTGGCTGTGGCCAATAGTCTGACTTGGTAAGCATCAGAAATTGTGCACTTGGAAAAATGCCCTCTCTGTTACAAACTCCCTGCTAATAGATGGAGGAAATTCACAGCCATGGTGGCAAAGAGGTGATTTCAAAGAATGATGGCCAATCTGACACGGATCAAAAAAGTAACAAAGCAGCAATCACCAATTTGGGAGTCATCACTCTGGCTGCAAACCAGTAGAGAAAGTGGAATGAGACAAAGCTCTTCTTTCCCTAAGATATGATTGTCTCCCCTGCCAAAAGTATGCCAGTTACAGGAATCCTTATCTGCTAATATATTACTGTTGACCAGTAACCCACCTCAAGGCAGCCATTTAAAAAAACCCTGGTTTTCAAAAATATTAGGTCTGAGAATACTTGCATCATTAGTCACTGAAGAAAACACAGGTTCTAAACGAGGAGGAAAGTAGCCAAGTACGTAAATTCAGAAGCATATGAAGAATAAAGCAACTGGCACTTACTCAAAGCTGTTTGAATATTCTTTTCCCCATTCTTCACTTCTGTCAAAAACCCTTTCAAGAACTTTAAACCTCTGTCAGGATGAATGCATGAGATAAAAAGAAACCATGTTTATAACAAAATAACCCAAAGTATAACAAAGCCCTCAAAGCTGCAATAAAACTCAGAAGTGCAATACAACTCAAAATTAAGGAGCCATTTTCAATCTGAACAAAACAAAAAAAAAAAAGAAAAAGCAACCACCTCCACCAACCTCTCTCCCAGCCCAATGAAAAAACACTGCTAAAAATTTCTGCTGCAGCCTGAAATCATCTGCCTGATGCTCTGGCCCAGAAGGATTAGTCATTCACCGTAACTTCACTTGAATGGAGAAAAAAGTGTCCTGCAATTGGTTTTTCAGGCCTTTTGGCAAAGTTGCAGTGATACAACCACTAACAACAAACTCGTCTTTAACCTGGCCAGGTTGGATTGATGGAGCCTGTGGAAATTAACCAGTTTGTTCCACGCACCCAAATGAGCACTGGTGAAAGGCCCCCCACTGCACCCTTGCAGTTCATAATGTCTACAGATGTGAGGTCATTACCTTTTCAGCCACAGGAGAGCCTCCGTAGCAGAGTTTCTAACTTGTGCTACACCTGCATTCACTTCATGGAGCACTATCTTCTGAAGGGTATCAAACTCTTCTTTGTTGGTAATAAACTTCTGATTTATTTTCTGGAGAAAATACAAAGGGTAAAACTTCAGGCTTTTAAGGCCACACAGAGGCCTGTCCTACAAATACCACCCATTTACCAGGACTCTTCCCTGCTAAGAGATACTACAGATCCCCAACCCTGTTACACAGTCCCCACAGCACGGCTGCCCTGACACGCTGGGCACACCAGCTCAGGGTACCACCCCAGACACATGTGGTTTGCCATCTGGCTAACACAACCAAAATAAAGCATCTCAGTCAAAAATTTACATGGGACCTACCATTTCCATGCAACAAAATGCTTCATGTTCACATGATATCCTCCACACTGGTGGACAGGAGTTAAGTCAATACTCTCTCCAAGCAAAGTCCCGTTTGCCCTGAGCTTCCACTACTGGCAAGATTGCCTTCCGACAACTGCTAATCTGCAAATTCTCAATTACACTTAGCAGTCCTCAGCATGCTTATGCCTTCAATTTATTCCTAAGTTTTTATACACAACTCCTTACAAAAACAAGGGAGAAATACATAGGGGGTAGATAAACAGATTCATCTTCTACATTAAAGAAGCAGCTCCCTATCACTTCACAATTAATATTCAATGGCTTAGTTTTTAAAATATGATTCTTCTCTCTTGCTACTTTCAGTCTTTCAGTGGCTATCTTCCGTAAGATACACAAATTCCTTTCCTACCTGGCACCAAACAAATCTTATTGCATACAATGTTCCTTATCATACTCAGAAGATGTTTTGATTTTCCTTTTGTTTTTTTGGTACTTGAAGGAAAAGCTATGAAAAGTCTTGCTATGAATGCCTTTTATCTCATAACAAGTACTTCAAATCTTTTCAGAATGTTCTTGATGCTGGAAGAACTACCAGAACAAGAACCAAGCCTGCAGAGTATGCCCCAACCTGCTGAGAAACTGCCTCTTAATGCATTAACTTCTTCCTCCTTGGTTAAGCAAATGGGGTTCCCCCCGCCATTTGTTTTACAGCTTAAAGTCAACATTACTAACATCACATCATGACTTACAACCTATTCAGCTCAGAATCAAAGTCATATTCATCAGGTGTAACAGATGCTTTACTTGGCAGTCATTCAAGTATTTTTATAAGTTTGCACACAACTGGATTTATTAAATACAGCATGTACTCTAAGGACAGAACTATGGGCATTTCAGTGCTCTGATCTGACAGATGGTCACATTATGAAATATTAAATAGCCTTCCAGTATTGACTCCTACCACATATTTTTGAGCTTTAGTGTCTAAAATAGATATTTTGTTTAAAAAGAAAAATCAGTGCTAGAAATAAGCTGTTACCTTGATGTTGCCTACAAAATCCATTTTAACAGGAGCAAAAACAGTTGGTCCCAGCTTGTCTAGGAAAAAAAAAAGGCCATATTTTAAAATCGTGTCATCTTCCAATTTAGTAAAAATTAGTTTCATTTACTCTCTTAACAGTCCTTATAAATGGCAGGAGACTACTAAATGAATGATGCAAACTCAAGTTTTCTCTGATGTACAACCAATCCACCCCTGTTGGAACAAGCGTTAAAATACTCTGACCCTCAATCTGGAAGTCTTCAAAAGTGTGCGTGCTCACAGGGACCTCAAATCCAGTCTTAGATGCAGGTGGGGGCTGCACTAGCTGAAGATAGAAGTCTTTGGAAAAATCACATAGACTACAGCTGATGGTGTGCTGGCAGCTGTACTGGATGTGTAAGGTATCAACGCTGCTCTTTTGAGGGGAAGAAATTGCTGTTCCAGACAGACCCATGGATTTCCAAACTGCTCGTTTGTGGGTCCCATCTAAATGAGATTAGATCCTCTTTAAAGCAAAGGAGTAAGAAACATGTTCTGGTGCCAGCCAAATTGATTCTGCTGATACTGTTTGTACTATATCACTTTAGTGAGGACAGGAATTTTCTAAACAAACAGCTTCACCGTTTCTCACAGCTGGCAGCAGTCAAAGGGGGTCAAAAGAAAAGAAGCTGCTTACCCAGAACAGGCACAATTGCATAACATGACTCCAGAAACTCTTCTGTGGGTATGCCCTCCTCCTCCCGAAGTTCAATATCACTGAACCTGGTGTCCAGGACAAGCAGAAAAGATTGTTACTTTAACAATTCTTTTTGTGTAACTTCTAAAGCCAAAATTACATTTCCTGTTTGCGTCATTTGCATAGACATAAAATTTAGAGACACTGAATCACCAACATAGCTTTTAGTTTTCATGTTAAAGTAACTCATTGCAGAAAATATACATTTGGTGGTGTGTAAGCAAGGCCTGCAACTACAAACAAGGAGAAACCTTCCACTTCACTTTGTGCAGGCAATTTCACAAAAATTAATTCTTCCAATTACTGTGCTGTGGGCAGTCTTGTTAAATAATCTCAGTAACTACAGCTTTACAGACAGTCTTAGAAATAAGTCAATTAAAGACTTAAAGCTTCAATAATTCTTTCAATTGAAATCTGTAATACCTATTGCTCATGACACTGAAGAAGGTAGGAGAATCATTTTCATTTCTGTCTTCCTCACACAGAGTCAATCCACTTAAAGAATTTGTTTCTGACTTCAGCAACTTGTGGGCACCACAGGTTTCTAAAGCTTGCAGCTTGTCCTCTCCATCTTCTCTAATGCCTAGCATTTATAGGAAACAGAAGAAAACCAGAAAAAGAAAACAGTTACCTACCCATACTGTTATTCCTGTTCATCAAGATGCCTTCCTGTTTGAGGAAAGGCACTTGAATACGTGGATCATGCTGTTTAAAAGCTTCCCTGCCAGCATGACTCTCTCCACAGGTCTATTGGGTGCTCAGACCACATTTCAAACAGTCCCCTCTTCATTTCTTTTAACCAACCACCAGTCTCCAATGCAGGTGAACCAGCACATCCTCAGAGAGGACAGCCTGATGAGAGAAGAGCACTGAAGAAGCAATTCGGTGCTGCAGGGAGCAGACTCATCTCCTCGAAGGGAAGATTACTTCTCACATGGTTGTAACTTTCCCAGTACTGTCAAAGTGGCACAGCGCATTTTCAAAAACAAAATAATAATAGTGACATGTTTAGCCCTTCTGATAAGTTAGCAAACTGGCTGCTTAGATGGACACTGGTATGATATCAAAGACTGCTATGTTCTTCCCCATTTCTGTGAATATCTTTAAAGTTTACCAGAAAAAGATCCATGTGCCTCTTCCCTACTGTGGCCTATTTAGTTTCTTCTTTGGGGTCAGGTACGTCTGTTTCAAATACATACAGCACTACACAAGCAGTTCCGAAGAAAGACAAAAATCTTTCTTATACATCCCATATGTGGTAAGACCTTCTGACCTCAGAGAACTTCAGAGAACAATTCAAGAAGCAAAAACAATACATTCACAGCATCTGCAGCATACAGACAATGGCTGCAGCACATCTTGCTGGAAGAGTGTCAAACTAGCACCCAAGATTTCCCAGGGAATCTGTCTCCCCAGGAAAGGAATATTTTCAAGTGTCAGTGATGTTTAGAGAGAGATCTGAAGCAAAACTGAGTTGAAAGGATCAAGCTGCAAGGAACATTTCCTACAGGTGACATCTGAAAGCAGGCTTGCAGCAGTTCCTGTTACTTGCAGAACCACTGAATAAGCCCAGCGTTGGGTGCAAAAAGAACCATTCACACCCAGTAACAGTTCTCCTCAGGGCAGAATAAATATGGCCCCAGACATCACTGACATTCACAATCCAAGTGCCTCTCCTAAGGAACTAGAGTTTAAGTGATGTCACCAAGACACGCAGGCTAGTGAATAGAGAAACAGCCCAAGTCTGCAGTGACTCCACAGGAATGCTATGCAAAAAGCCTCCTGGATCACCTGAAATTTCAAACTCAAACACTGTAAGCCCTAAATGACATACAGGAATTTGTTATGGGACTTAAGTGCTAGAGCACTTCAAAGATTGACTGCTCTTAATAAAAGGAAGAGAGAGGGAAAAGCATCTGAGACAGTGCAGAGCTCCTGGGCTCACCAGGAGCATGCAGACAGAGCCAGCAGCTAGTCAAAGCCCCTAGGCTGGCTGGATCAGCCCACACCATACAGATTGCACTGCACAACTCAAATGTGTGTACCCAAGAGGGAGTAGCCCTTTCTCTTTTTTGCACAGGAACCACAGTAGTTTAATATCAACAATCTGACTTGTATTAATTTGATCTCCTTGCTTTAGCACTATTTTCTTGAGGCATTATGTTAATTAGTGACACATGCATGTTATTCTGCAGGGACTTGCCACACTACATAACACCAGCCATGGAAATGGGAAAAACTCCAAAGAGAACGCACGTAGGAGCAAAATCACTGTGATCATTAAATTGGGCTTAAAAACTTCAGCTGATTCACCGACTGCATATGTATGTTTTGGAATAACAGCCAGGCAGAGAAAGCTACTGTTCAAGAACAATACAGTCCATTCAATAGGATGAGCAGAAAACATATGTTACTCAAATAAGACTTCTCTGAATTACTGAATCAATTCAACAATATTTTACTGAAGTCATGTACAAATTTAAGTTTCATGCTGTCGCTAAGGTAATGAAAGAAATAAGATGCCCTTAGTACATTCTCAGTTGCAGAAAAAGGGTTAATTTCCTGTAAAGATTTGTCACAGCAATGAAGAGTGACTACTAGTTCAAGCCCTCCCAGACAGGCACACAAAGCTTCAATGTCCTCCTTCTGACACTAAAGCCCTACATACTAGCAGAGGTGCTGGCATTCCCAGCGGAGGACCTCTGAGTATAATGTGTCTGTCCACAATGCAAGAAGAGCCCAAGCTCTGCCAGGCTGTACTGTTACACAGGTCAATCAGCATCTGGAGGGCCTCAGCAGCAGGGGCTGTACTGAGAAGACTTGCAGAGAGTAGATACCAGCCTAAATTAGACTGATATTCCCTCTCCTGGGAAGCAAGAGACTGGCATTCTAACAGGCAGCCTACACATCCCTTCATTTACACTTAGAGAGTAATGATTCTGGATAAAAGACAGTGCATGCACTTACCTGCTAAATCTCCTGCTATATGATCTTCAACAGAAACATCACCATTCCCCTCACTCATTTCCAAGTTTAAACATTCCAGACTTTTAATAAGCGTTTGCTCTTGATGGTTAATTTCTGCTTTCACACAGCCATTTTCACAGGGGTTCAATTCCATCTGCCTGAAGAAAGGGAAACCATAATAGTGTATAAAGCATTGCTCGGTAAGCTTCTTCTTGCACATACACAAATAACAATAAGAGAAAAATAGCTGACAGAAATTATAGGCTGTCACAGGCTTCTCTGAGCAGAACTTGTCTAAAATAACAAAAAGAACCATGCAGCTCTTTGCAGCAAGGAGGATTAACAACCTCAGCTTGCAGAGTTCAAATATATTTACAATGATCTTTACTAAAAAGATACATAATCAGAAAAATACAATTACAAAAAAAGAAAATCACAGGCAGGTCTTGTAACTAATATAATATCCACTGGTTAGCACTTAAAGATATATATCCTTGCCACCTACGCCACAAATCGTAGTGTGCTTGCCATCAATGATTTTATGAGCTTATGGAGTGGAACCTAAAAAGCAGGAAAGAGCGCTGAAGTAGGAGAGAGCTGGCTGGTAATTGACCAGAAAGCCACCAAGTGGATTGCTGAAAAAAATAAAAATGGAAAGGGCTGCTAAGGAAGGGTCATGAAGTGGGTGAGCCAGATCCCCTTTGTTGCTTCTGCTTCCAAGTACACAGCTCAGAGTGATACAATTCTGCCTGCCTTTAGTACCAGTAAGAGTAGAGTGAAAAAAACAGAAAGGACATTACCAAAAACAGATTAGAAAGAGATTGACAGTAAAGACTTTTGTTTTACCTTTCTGTTGAGGTGTGACTGGACAACACAGACTGCTTTACCTGAAAGATATGGAGGGGGAAGAATACTCTTTAAAGACTTTATCATGCATCTCAAACTTCACATTCTATGAAATACAAGTTTGAGTTTGGACGCTCTACACAGACAAATGTGAAAAGGTGCTACATTCTTACACCATTACAATACTGCAAAGAAAAAAAGGAAAAGACAAAAATCAGAAAATTTCTTTCAGAAGCTAGCTATTAAGTGTCAAGTGAGACCCCATACAGCACATGGAAAAGAAACAAAGCAGTGAGTTTCCTTTGCAATGTTTCCTTAAGAATAATGAAAAAAACACAAAAACATGAGGCCAGATATTGTCGAAGTGATCTCATTTCTCAGATGGAGTCATTCATCTATCTTCCTACATACACCTCAACCTATGGTTTTCCAGAGATGCTCCAGTTGGGGCATGTAGTTATGGATCCAGAATTCAAGGAAGTGCCCATGTTGTTAAAATGATAAGCTCATCAGCTCCCATTGGCATATTACCACAGATTAAAAAATGGCCCTACCTTGCTTGAAAACCACAAGAAATGGCAGAGTATGCCCAGTGTAGGACTACTAGCTATAATACGGACAAAACCACATTCCCTACTTCCACAAATGCTACTTTACAAAAGGATGTCTTAGCATCCCTGCCAAGGCTGAGGGAAGAAGATTCTGGCCATTACCTTGCTCGTTCTGAGAACTGCTAAATTTGGGGATCCAGGTGGGGTCTGATGCAGTAACTCAGAAGTGAAGGCAGTATTTGCAATCTGCATACATTCTTCAAGAGTCTTCAGGAAGGTGTCACAGGTTGATTTTAACAGAGCTCCCATATCAATCTCAATCTGTGGGAAGAAATCAATTAGAAGAAATAGACTTACCACAGATCAGTTTGGACGAACTAATTTCTACAAAGCCCACACCTGCTACAGTCACGATTTCTGGTTAACATGAACTAAAATTCAATGTGTCAACAGCTCAGAACTGGCATCACATATTACTGGGGCTACGTCCCCTTGCAGCACTACCACTCTTGTCAGCCTCTCAGTACAACAAGCTCCATAGGCTTGTGTTCTAAAAGCAATGCCTCTTAATTACATATCTTATTGTTGCTAGAAGTGTATGAAATACTAAGCCTGGAGGCATTCGACAATGGCATTCCAGGAAACACTAGTGACAGAAGAAATGAAAAGTAAACAAATTAAACAGATACAGAATGATCTGCAGATAATAATTTAAAAAATACCATCAACAAAAAATTACTGTAACTGAAAAAAGGGGCAGAATGAAGTATCACATTGCCACAATGCTCTTCATCTCTGCGAAGTGCGGTCACTGATACTGAAATGCTTTTAGCAACAAATCTTTCCAGTTAAATGACAGTAAGAAAGAGAGTTTACCCCCAGATGTATAAAATATGATCTGTATAAACACTACATTACAGGTCAACGCCTGTGAGCTACAAGTTTAACAGTGCCTTTTAATCATCTGTACATCACATCATGCTTCCACACTGTCTGTTAATTCACCATAAACAGTTTACCAGGTATCTTCACAGAGATGGTTTGTACAAAGGATTAACCCTCAAGTGTTTTGCCTGCCTGTTCCGTACCCGAGGACCCACCTCTCCAGTGGGAGGTGTTCTGGAACTCCACACCAGCATCTCTAGCAAGTGAAGTGCATCCCTCTTCACAATTTTCCCTCTCAAAGCAAGGGGTAGATCACTGTCATTAGGAGATCCCTCTTGAATGAGGCTTTTTTGGTCAGGAAGATATGCAAGGTTTGAAACTTAAGTGAGGCTAACCAGGCAGTTCTTTACACCAATTTCAGAGTTTTTTGTGGTCTGCATGATGTCGTGATCTTTTAGGGGTTTTGGTTGTGTTTTGCTGAGCAGGATACTGACTCAGGTGCAGACAAATGTACTCTTCTTGCAAGTTTTTATATAAGATCTTTTGCTTTTTTTGATCCATTCTACACATGATCACCTACAGAGATGTTATTATTTAGATCACAGATACCAGATCTCATCTCACTACTTGCTTGCTCAACACAGGGCAAGTTATTTGCAACACAGTATTACTCGATTTAAAAAAAACCTGCTGTGTGAGCACACTATTGCCCACAGGATCTCTGCAGAAAGAGGTTGCAACATTAAGTAACTGTAAGAGAATACTACACTGGCTAGCCAGAAAAGTTCACAATGCTTAAGACTTTACAGATGTGGCGTACACCAAAAAAAGAGCTGTACCTCTGGTTCTGATACACCAGAAATGCTGGCTTCCTTTGTTTTATGCACTTGTTGAACAAGGAGGTTACAGTACAGTCTAAGTTCAGACATTTTAGTCTTCAAGGCTTCTGTGTTTTCAGTGAATTCTAAAAGTGAAACAAAAGAAGAGTTAAATTGATCATATTTGATGCAAAGCAACTACACATTTGACCTTAGTGGGCCTTTTAAATAAGACAAAACCCCCACATATAATATGTTTTGCTTTCACAAAGTAGTTTAAAGTGCAATAGCACTATTTAGATAGGGTTGTAGGTAGAAAACACTGGACGTAAAAGATGCATCCTGTTCAACCCAAAGAGATTAATTTAAAATATATATATACAATTGAACCATAGAACGGATGAACTTAGAAGAGACCTCTGGAGACCAGCTAGTCCTACTCTGTTCAAAGCAGTCAGCCAGAGCAACTTACTCAGGGCCATGGCTAGTCAGGTTTACAACTTTGCCAAGAATGGAGACTCCACAGCCTCTCTGTGCAACCTGTCAGTGCTCCCTCATCCTCACAATATAAGCATTTTTGCTTATGTCTCAATGAACTTGCTTCTATTAAAATTTATGCACATTTCCTCTTTTTCATTCACTGAGAAGAATCTGGCTCCATCTTTTTTACGTTCTCCCATCAGATATTCCTTTAATCATCTTAGTGGCCCTTTGCTGGACTCACTCCAGTACATCCATATGTTTCCTGCACTGGAGAGTGCAGAACTGAGCAGACTAATCCAGATAAAACTAGCAATCAATCTGAGATTTTTCAGAAGTACTTTTTTTTTTACATTAGAGTCCTGGAATTACAAAATAAACTGTCTGTTAGTAAGACTGACATAGTTCAGTTCTGCAAATACATCCGTAGCTTTACACCCCATGCTACTGTATGTCAGCTTATAGATATAACTCTGTTCTGCTTCTAGGCACTGTGCATCAGATCCCCACTTTGTGCAGGACCCTACAGTAGCATCTTCTGCTCAGTTCTGATTCAGTTTGAACCAGCAGATGCAAAACCTTGTGAAGGTGCACATAAGACTAAGAGGAGAAGCAATTCCTCACCTCAGCAGAAGGAATTTCTCATTACCCCCTGCATTTGCTCAGGCTATTAAAAATTTGCTGTTTTCCCATCTTTTCCATAGTCATCGTGTCGACGTAACACAAGGTTAAGTTATAAGGTCTCACACTGACCACAGATAACACCATGCTTGTAAGCAACATGGGTTTTCACTGGGATGAAAGTGAGATTGCTGGGGAAAGCAAAGAGGTAAGTGAATTAATTTTCATAGTCTCACCATGATCAGATTTAACTTTCCAGATACCAGTATGCACATTTGGAACCAAGTGCAAGCCTTTTTCTAATTGCCAAGGGATTCTTCAAGTGCATAAGACAGCCCAGTGAGAACATGGAAGGAAAGGGTCTGAGGAACTTCAAAGCTCAAGAGACACTGGTATGAGAGGCTGGGTCATCATGTTTAGACAGCAGTACATGGTGGGAGTCTTACGTTCTTGTACAGTCTGCATCCAGTGACCCATAGCCAGGAGCTACTTCCTCATTGTATTTACAGAATCTACCAGCACACAGTTTTCAAATTATTTATACATAATATATTTTAAGAAAAAACCTAAGTTTTCAAATCCCTGCCCTGAGAGTTAACACGCGAGGTTTCTAGCTAATGTTTCCATTGTCATCTTTCTGTGTACATGTACTAGGGCAAGGCTGAGGAAATATAAAGCAAACAGTATGTGCCAGCAAAAGGGTCTTCTTGCCTTTTTCCTTCTGTGTCCTGCTATCAGTCAGACAGGCTTTGGCAGTTCCTAGTGCAACCAGCCACTTCTGCCTTTCAACTGCATTTCGTGCCTTCAGATAGAAGTATTGTTCCCCTGGGATAATCAGGTCCATTCGTGTGTTATCTGCAGGATGAACTGAAAGCAACACAGATTTCAGACCAGTCCCTCAGCCCTTCCCAGCCCAAGCAAATATATCAACAGATATGTTAGGTGGTAGGTCAAACAGTAATGAAAGAGGAGGAACCTACAGCCCCAATCTTCCCTGCTGCCATTTTATGACTTCTGAGTTAGGGAATGGACAGGACACACATGTGTACAGCTGTGGGACAAAAGGCTATGAAAGACAATTTTGTGATCAGTATAATCTGGGAGTTTTTATGGAAAGGGCATCCTCTTCTGTCAATCCTCTCTTTCAGGCTTTCAGCCCGTAACTGAACCTCAAAGATGTGGCAAGTAATCCAATATGATTGAGCAGATCTAGTACTGAAGTTTATTATTCATATTTCTGGTTTTAGCTTTGTGCTTATGAGAAGTCATTTGAAGCTGTGTGATGTTCCATCACAGCTCGCGAAAAAACAGTGACCCAACTGCATGTAGAATACTCATGATATTGGAAGCTTGCAGCAACCTCAACATTTTCAAAATACTATGCAATAAAAAGTGGTATATAGATCAAGTTACTGAGTTACTACAAATACATACCAAAGAAATCAAGCTGTCAAACAGCTCATCACCTGAAATCTCATCTTGAAAGCAACGTTGTTAGAAAAGTTTCATGCAGCTGAGTGTTACTGTGTGCTTACCCTGAATTTCACAAACAGCCATTTGGATGCTTCCCTTACAACCCTTCCAGGCATCTTCCTGAGAGTCGTAATAGGACAGGATGCCACCACAGAGGAGAAACCATCGAGGCTGCCAGCCTGAAAAACAAAACTTCATTTCTCAGTTACTTCTCTCCCTGCAGCTCCACCACATCTCTCACTTGGGACTCACTGCAAATAAGGCCCCAAAGATTCTAAGTCCTGGAAATTAACCCCTTTGAAGTAGTAAGATTTGTGGACAAGCCTGGATGTCATACACAGGTGCTTGCTGGCACCTATGTGCCCTTTTTGCAGGCAGCTAGACCATGGCAGTGTGTGTCTGAGATGCCACATGTCATTTTCAGTAGTTTTGGTAACATGGCATCACTCGCTCATTCTCTCTTCCAAGTTCACCACCCCCCAAGTCCTACCATCACTCCTCAACCCACTTCTTTGCTCTTCACAAAAGCCACCCCAGCTGTCTTGCCTTACAAGCTTTCCTCCCTTGCAGGAAGGGCTAGCCAAGTTATCTCGAAAAACAACGAGTAAGAAACTCCTAAAAATCAACAGGAGGGAACAGAGGTGGATGTGTTGATTTCTGAACACCATCTTTCAATGAAGTTTTCATCAGCCCTTGAAACTTGCATGCTCTCCACATAAAAAGTAGCCTTGAATTACTGACTTGCACTTCTGGATACCTTCCCAGAGAATAAAGGATAGACAAGGATAGACCCACACCAGTAGTTCTGGGTACACTTTCACCCACCCTACAGCCCAGCTTCAGAAGTAAATTACCCTTCTGGTTTTCTACTTTTGGAAGTACTTCAGCAGTATGAAAAGTTAAAAACAAATCAGACATGACAGCCGCCATTTATGTCTAATTAAACGTACAAGCTCATTAACTTAAGAAGAAATGAGGCAACAACGTCACTGGAGGAAAGCAGCTTTCATTACTGAGCTGCAACAATCCTCGCTGGCCAGGACCAAGGAAGCGAGATTCTGAAGCTCCCACACTGTGCCAGCAAACCATCTCTGGGAAAAACACTCCGACAAGACCATGTGGGCCACGTGGCTCCCAGGTGTTTTTGCAGAGGGGCCACACTTCTGCTGTTCCCTGCAGTGGGGTTCTGCCAACCAGCACCGTGTCGCAGGAGCCCAGGCTGGGCTTGGACTGGTACCATGTTGGAGAAATGCTGGCTTCTTACCAGCTAAAGACCAATTCCTTCAGACTGCTGCTGAAACCAAGCACAACTCAGTTTAAGGTCAGAAAACCCTAAAGCCTCAGGCTAGCAGGACTATGGTTTGGCTATTTTTTTTAAACAAGCAATACTACTGTATCCAGGCCAACCTGGTCTATAGATTGCTGAACCTTATGGGGTGGCTAGAAAACAAATTAAACATAAATATTTTTTTCATACCCTTCCGGAGATCTTCCATTGTTTCCTAGAAGAATATAAAACCATTAAAAAGTTGAAGTATTTTCAATGCTTTTTTGCTTTATATGAAGGGAGGGGAACCCACAGGAATGAAAAAAAAAAACAAAACAAAAAAAACCCTAAAAACCAGCAAGACTGATTTTTATTTGTCTTGCCTCCAAAATAAAACAACTATCCTAAAAGTCACTATTGATATGTAGGAACTCACAAAAAAAGGAAGTGATTGTTCAGCAGAGAGAAGCAGTTAATTGCTTCAGACATTCAATGGCACAGAACCAATCCTTTAAATAATGTACAACGCCACAGTCAATACAAGCCTCTAATTCAGTCTGGAGATCCTGCTGCTGCACATGAATCATTTCAGCCATGGTCCTACAGTCTACAACTGCAGCTGATGCTCAACTAAATTGCATCACATCAATCAAAGGCTGTGCAATCAATGAGCCAACATACAAAGCAGTCTGCTTCCATCACTTTGGATCCTGGTTAAAAATATGTTACAGTCAATATATTTTGTTGATGTTTTTATTTGGTTGGGCTTTTTGTTTCTGGGCTTCTTGTTTTGTAGAGGGGGTCACAGCAACTGTCTTCTTTTGCAGAATCTAACGCTTCTTTATTTATTAGATACGTATCAATTTTGATGTAGAACAGCATATATTTTCAGAACAGAATTGTTACACCAATAAAAATACATTTTTGTACAAGGAAACCATTTAAAAAAAAAAAATCACAGCAAGGTTCTGTCAGGAGATGCACTAACCACCTGGTACTCACCGACACTGAGTCAGCAGCCATGGGAAGGTTATCCTGAACAACCAGCTAAAAATAGCGAGTGGCTGACAAATTATGGGCACTGCAACAGGGATACAATCTTTAATTACAGGAGCTTCACTTTTGAGTATGAGCAGAGGAAAAAAAACCAAAACCATAACAGAAAACAAAGCAGCAAAAAGACACCTAGACACTTCCACACAAGTCTTGGGTTTATTCACTGTTATTTTGTCCTCATAAACTGTCATAGGAATATTGCAATTTTTGGAACTGAGCATTCAGATTTCACACATATAGAAAGATAAAACTGAATCTTTTAAGGTCTTACAGGTGCCAGCACTAACACAACTTTGAAGAATTTATTAAGTCTATTTATACTGGTGGTGCACAGGCAGGAAAAAATATAGCTCATGCTTCCCACAGCTCGTTTTAGAAGCACAGTGCCATTAGCAGTAAAAATTGACCTTGCTGGGAAAAGATATGTGTAAAAAAAAGGGAAAATTGCAAAGCACAATAAGAGCGATTAGTAGCTTAAGATCTCAGCCATAGAAGAGACTGAAGAGATTCCAGACATGTTCACAGACACCGATTAAGGTGCATATTGCACTTCTGTGTGAAAGTTACGGTTACCTCCTGCAGTGCCTGTAAGATCTGACATTGTCCACTACAACAACAGATACTTAAATAGTGTGTGCCTGCTAAGGATTCACTATTTCCCCAGAAGTTTCCACAGAAAGAAAGATCTGCCTACTACCACCATTACCCTTTAGGAAGTCAAGATGTAGCTATCACTGAGCAAACTTGACATTTCTTGATAACACAGTTGAAATTTGGACGTAATTCAAACTTTAATGTTACACAAAGCAGACTCCAGACAGCATTCCTTCCCAAGTGCTAAGCCTGAAGAAAAAAACAAAACATTTGAAGACATGTAAATCATGTCAGACATCTACAAAGCCAAACCATCTGGGAGAATTACATACTCAAGAAGTCAAACTGGTGACCTGGAAAACAAGCTCCAATTAAGAGATGCCAGTTCCAGTTGCATTTCTAAAAGATAAAGGCCAGACACCCAGGTTTTTATTATTGCTTGCTTTCCACTAGTATTACGTAACACTTTATGCTTACTAATTTCTTGAGCTTCTGCATAGGTTTTTATAAAACTTCTGCTCTAGATAGTCCTTGGACTTCTTTGACCCTAATTCAGACTTTGAGTGCGGAAAGGAGATAATTATGAACTTTGCATGTTACAACTTCATCCACCTAATCTAGGAGGAGTTAAAGCCTTCATCACTTCCTTTCTGCTAATGTCACAGGCAAGATCCAAGACTCAGCCGCAGGTGGCAGAGCAGAGGCGGAGCCCTATTTTTCCCTGCAGGGTCACAAGAGTCCCAGAGCAAGTGCCAAAACAGTCAGGGACATCTCACAGTGAGAACAGGCAATGTCCACCATTTCACCCCACCCTGAGCAAACCTCAGCGGTGCTGTGTGTTCATTGTACCACCACCTACTGCTTTATTTCTCGGTGTCCAAGGGCAGAAGGACCATGGCTTCTGCACAGTGCTGGGTCAGCGACCGATAGCTGGATGGGAGCTGCTGGAAACTCAGCTCTAATAGGACCGAGGCAATGCTGATGTCTTGCGAAAAGCCCAGAAGGCCCCCTGCTGATCCTAATGCACCAACGTCCGAGGGATGAGGATTTCCCAGGGGAATTAAGGCTCTGGAAACCTCCATGTCACAAATGGATGAAACGCTTGTTTTCAAGATCCCAGCGTGCTTGCACATCTTGACTATTAGGCACCCACACTAAATCTTACAATCCAGTTTGTGACAGCTGATTGCCTAAGTTTAGTTCACATGGCCACGTGTTTCATGCTGCCAGTCACGATCAGGGTTTTTAGTCAGCAAAAGAGTTTAGGAAAAAAGTATCTCACATAGGTCAAACTTGACACTTCCCCCTTTTTGTTCTCATGCATGAAACAAAAGTAATATAGTTAGAAAGTTATCTTGACATAAGCAATTTGCACCCAGAACTGCTGCCTGCTTTTCCTATACAGCCTCTTAAGGCTACTCCGTATTTTAGGAACGGCAATCACAGGTGCTGGAACACATTTTGCAGTTGTAATTCTATAGCAAAACAATTTGACAGGATAAAAATCCAGTCTGTATCCATGAGGGACACCAGAAAGGCAGACAGGAGTGTGTGACAATCTATGCCTCTTCTCTGAGCTACTATCCTCTTACCTAGAGAGCAACTTCTAGAAATACCCATATTGCAATTTTACCCTGATTATGTATTAGCAACAGGAATCAATACCAAAAATTCCTAAAGGTAACGAAGTTAACAGATTTAGCACTTTAACAATGGTATCACTTTTTAAAGCACTTTTTTTAGGAACACTAAGGGTTCAAATGAAGGAAGAAACAGCTGGAACCAGCAGCTGAGACCAGCTTTAACACAATGACCTTCTTCCAAATGATCTTTCCCACAAGGGTTTCTTAAAGTCTGCCTTTGCTTCAATCACAAGTGTTAGGGTAATGCTAGCAGCATTAAAAAAGCATCCTGCCATCACAGGGCAACTGGATTTTTTCGCAAATGACTTTATGCCAGCGACCAGCCAAGGCACGGAAGGCACAATGTACCAGCCATCAGGCATTTTTGAAGGGGATGCAGTGAAAGGATGAAGGGCAGAGAGGACATCATGGTGAGTGATGGAGACAAAAGTTCAGTAATTCAGACCACTGCTCAGATGTACTAATTCAAGTCATACAAAGCTCCTGGGAGTTTTTTCCTGTTTATACCTCCCAGCCCCAGCAAACAACTGCTCCTCTCTCTGACCCCTGGGGTGGTTATCAGGCCAGACTTAGCCAACACAGTGAATTTATGTCATCACCATCGGTCTACCACACCTTTTGCTTCTGTCCTACCCAGCCATTCCCTGTGATCACTTACTCACTTCAGTGCAGAAGGACTGAATGCAGAGGCACTGGTACTGCAGCATACCTGGCAGGTAATGCTGCACCATGTAGGCTCTGCAGCACTGCTCTAACACTTACAGAGGAGAGAGGGGACACCGATTTCCATTCCTGCAGCCTCATCAAACTTTTCTACTGTAAGCACATTACTCAATCCCAAAAAGGCTGGACAAAAGCAAGATTCCTGCATGCAGAAAAACAGGGAGGAAGGGAAGAAAACCGTAAGGAAGGTCAAACCATATAAATACCATTAAGGAAAATCCAAAGAGAATTAACCAACCAGTCCCAGAAGCATTCAGCATGAAAAGTGTAGCCAGAACTAGGCGAGACTCAGGCATCCTTCTAAACCAATACCTGGTCTCTGAGAGCAGACAGTAATAGAAGGCAGATCACTGACCTAAAGGCAACAAAAACCTCAGCTGTCTAGGTCCACCTCCATAAAAGCCAGACTTCTAATTTTATACAATGAGAACTTGGACTGTACTAGGAGGCTAAAATGAAGGGGAAATTATAAAAAGCTTTTTCAGAACCAAATGCTTATCTAAGTGTGAAGGTTTTGATTACTTCCTCCATCTCTGGAAACAGAGGACCTTTCTTCCAGAGCTTGATATCAACTGGAAGTGTGTCTCCCATCCTACAAGGTCAGATTTCTTCCAAACCGAAAACTCATTCTAGGCAATATCATGTTCATCCAGACGAACATGTCTCTTGTCAAGAGACAAGAACTAATGCTTTTTCACATTTTCTTGAGCTCTCCCCCCAAGTTTAACAATAAACTGAGAGGCAATGATTACATACAGGAAGATGGGAAGAGCTAACTTTGGTATGTGGCTTGATGCAGTGTTACTAGTGGTGGCATGAACATTAGTGTATCATGCCTCGAGGAAGATGAGTGAGTTAGGGTTAGAGTTACTCAGCACAAATAAGGAAGTGAATACTTAAACACCAGTAAAAGCTCTGCTTTGTAAAGAGAAGCGATCAAAGCCATTTCACAGAGCACATAACAAGTATCAGGCAAGTCAGTGGCAGCAGTCATCATTTTTCTTTCTAATGACATAGTTGTCTTTGGTACCCAAGCCAAGAGCTGATACACACCAGGTCCTCCAATCCTACCTGTGGCTGGCAATTATAGGTAAAGTGTGTGCCTACATTGAAAGTCTGAACTTCTGAATTGAATTTCAGTAGAAAGAAAAAAATCAACCTGAAAGTGCCAAGCTCTCGCACACACCACTTAAGGGAGGTATTCCCCAACTCCTTGCTCTTTTCCCCACTAGCGGCTTACTCGTTCTATAAACCTGTTGAGAAATCAAAACCATAGCTGACTCTTAGAGGGCAGCCTCCGAAGACTAAATCAATTTATTTTATCAATCAGAAGGTATGCTCAACAAAGAGCATAAATTGCAGATTGAGTTCCGTTGGAGAGTTCAAACAGCAAAGAGCAGCCTTCACATGCAGTTCAGCTCTGCTCTCTCTACCCTGCAAGCAGCATTCCGCAGTTTGAGATCACGCATGTTACAACAGTGCAGCCAATATCTGGCTTTGATGCTGTCCACACCAGAATGCTTTATGCTTGGCCAGGACTACAGGCAGCAGCAGCACAACCAACCAAGGAGCAATAGGGAAGGTAGAAGGTGACACCTTTATCACCAACTGCTTGCTGCAGTAAGCAGTACTGGAACAAGTGACACACCCATGCTATAAGCCCATCCCCAGCCTCCATGAACTTCACTGAACAACGCTAACATTAGATAGAGACTTTTGGGAAAGGATGAAATCAAGGCATTTTTTAACATCATGTTACATTCTTTGACTGCAGGCTCAGCTGAGGCCAAATTACATGCCTGCATGATTTAAGTCAGCCAGCTCTGGATTTTGGGGATTAATAATTTGAAGTTTGCAGATGCATTACATATTTACCCATGAGAAAAAGTGCTGTCACACTTTGTATGACAACAATAATTCTGTCACACTTTGTATGACAACAATAATTCTGCTTGCAAAGTTCCCTGCTCCCTTAAGGTTTTAAATCAGTTTAGCAGGTGAAGCATAGACAAGAGCAATCACAGGACACGTTTATTGCAAATACAGTATTCCAGGGGATTTTCATAGGCTAGACCTGCGTGCATGTATATCTGACCTAAATCGGCACACTTTACTTGAACTTAAGTAAAAGTAACACACTGAGAAATCACTATCTGGTCGCCACAGCAATTTGGGAGGGAAAAACTCTAAAATCTCAGTTCTCTCAATTAAGAGATTTCAGAGGCAGCACCGGAAACCCGTATACAGAAACCACAAGGTGAATGCAGAATCAACACCAGAGGAAAAAACCTTATCTCCAGCTGGCAACCAGGTAATACTGATACAATTTATCCTAATCTATATAAAGAAAACAAGTGCATTCATTACAAGCAAGATAACTAGTTTAAGCAGTAAAGCAAACTAATCCTTCTTTCAGCTGCTGGCAATCAAGCTGTGCTTTCTTTGCCCTTTGCCCACAGAAAGCCAAACCTGTTTCCTACTTCTGAAAGGTTCTTCCAGTCAATACCCACGTAATTTGCAACACAGACCCAGCTCCCAGCCCAAGAGCTGGGGGGAAATAGGTTGACGTGGACTTGATCTCTCATGATGGCGATGACATAAGACATTACAAAACCAAAATTCGCAGAAAAGACTCAATTACCAACAAGCTACCATCAGCTACTCTCTCACGGTAAGGAGGAAAAGCAGTTCTCCTTTCCTACAGTTTTAAGCTTCTTCTTTGGTGAATGTCCTATCTTCTCTGACTCTGAGGTGTGTTCCTCATTCTGAGGGGGAAAGGCCATAAGTACCTGCTGTGCATATTTCCATCAGCACTGTGTGAGTAGCACAGGCACACACTGATATTCAGAAATGGCACACACTTTCCCCTGCTTTTTGTGTGCATCATTCACACTATGCAGCACCTGATTAGTCAACCTTGAGCAACACAAAAAGCATATTGGGGGAAGAATACTGGTAGAAATACTATTCTGGATGACCTGTTTGAACCTTCTTATTTCCCTTAATCTCTCACTCTCCAGCTCTTTGTTATTGCTACAATAAAGGCCAAATTTCAGATTTTTTTTTGGTGTCTCCCCAATAAATTTATAAAATAACGGCTTCAGGGCAGGAAGTCTTCATTTTATGCTAAAAGAAAGCACATGTAAGCACAGTTCGCTTGCAGAACAGCAAATTGTACTGTTCTCAAACACCATAGGCCTTCTACAACCTAAGAAAAGGCACAGAGCAACCTTGACCGCTACACTGACTAGAAGAGTCAAGTTTCAGCAAAGTCAGAAAGATGCTACAATCCTCCACCACAGATATTCCCTCTGTTAAGAACAAAATTTCTTCTAGTTATGAGACAGTGCAAATCTCACATATTCAAGGAAAAGAGTGTCTCTCCATCTGCATTCACTTCAACTGAGGTTTGCAAAGCGTCACTCTTCTTCATGAAGGGTCATTTGGTTGGGAGTGCTTATGAATGGGGCTAGCAAAAACAAATTTAATTTTGACAGAGACTTAATATTTTTTAGTCTTCATCTCACCATCAAAACAGAAGACAAATCCAGCCAATACAACCACATGCACGCTTGGGCACTAATACTAAAATGTCAAATGCCAGTCAGCTACTGCAACATGCACTGCTTCCCACAGACACACGTTCTCCAGATCTCATGGCACGAAAGCAAGTGCAAGGCTTCCAAATACACCCCAGCATCTCAGCAATGCAAAGAAAAACACTTAAAACTTGAGATCAACTGAACCACAGACATTTTTAGTATGGGAAAAGGGCTAATACCACTGCCAGAGTTCCACAACTGAAATGGAAAAGCCAAGCATGGCTGCTCCTTCTATCACAGACTTCATAATTCAAGAGCATTCACAAATGATTAAAAACAACAATAAAATCCATGTCTGTTATTCAATGAGACCTGACAAATTTTGATTCCTCTCTCAGAACACCTATTCCTTAAAGGGGAAAAGTCGCAGCACTCTTTACAGCACACCAATAACTCCAGGCCCATGCACCGCTCCTTCCCCACACCCCTCCCGCCACATTAATTCAACACTCGCTTGTCCTTCAGCCTTTTCTTTGTTTAGTTTTGACTTCCTACCCTTCCCCGGCAAACCAGCGAGGTGCAGCTGTCCCAGCCCCTCTGGAAGGGGCCGAAGCCAGGCGGCAGCCCTCGCACACACAACACACCACGGGGCAGCACTCGCACCTGGCATCCTCATCCTCAAGGTGGTCGTGGGTCCTTTGCTCTGACCACCAAGTTCCCAAACCGCTCCAAGGGGTTTGCACCCGGCAGGACCCGCACCCACAGCCCCGAATCACACGCCTCTGCCTCTCCCGACTCCCCGTGGCCATCCCCAGGGACACAGGGACACGTGCTTCAGGGACACGGGTGGCACCGGACCGTCCCCACCGTCCCTGCGGCGCTCCCGGCCCCGCCGCCTCCCGCCTCTGCCCACGCACGGACCCCAGGCTTGCCTTCCCTGCCACGGGAACACCCCCAAAATCAAAGTCTGGGCCTAGAGATAGCAGGACGGACCCCCTTTTTTCTTTTCTATTTTTTTTTTTTTTTTAATCCTGCATACATTTTCACCCGAATCCCCCGAGTGGGGCTGAACAGCAACACCTTTTCCTCCCCGCCCTGGGATCCTCCCGCATGCCCGGCTCTCCTCAGTGGAAGTTCCAGGGGATTCCAAGCGCCAAGTTCGCCGCTGGAGCGCGACCCGGGGACCCGGCACAGCCCCGATCGCCATCCCGGGACGGGGACGGGCCAGCCCGGCGGGCTTGGGGCGCCGGCACCGGGATGAACTGCTCCGCTGGGAACACGGGCTGCTCCCTGCGCGGGGAGGCCGGGGGCAGCGCCGGCCCGCGCCCCGCGAACACAAGCGATGATACAGATACGTGCAGTACCATAAATACATAGACAGAGAGAGAAGAAAGGGACGGCCCCGTCCCGCAGGGGCTGAGCGAGCCCTGGCACCGACTCACCGCTCAGGTAGTTGGTCCACTTGTACAGCACGCCCTCCATGCCGGCCGGCCCCCGGCCCCATGCAGCGCGGCCGCCCCGCGGCGGGCTCACTGCTCCTCCTCCTCCTCCCGGCAGGCTCACTCCTCCTCCTCCTCCTCCTCCCGGGCTCACTCCCGCCGCCGCCCGCTCCCCGCCGTGCCGCCGCCACCGCCCAGCGCCATCGCGGGGGGGCGCCCGCCCCGTCC
>JAWWMO010000083.1:34510612-34530329 GCA_035047845.1 Dendrocincla fuliginosa | reverse complement strand
ACGCTCTTCCGATCTGGCGGCGCTGCTGCTGTGGCCCGCCGTGCTGTGCGCGGCGCTGGGCCGGGCGGGCGCGGCGCTGATCCCCCCCGCCGACGTGAAGGTGGAGGTGCTGCACAAGCCCTTCCTCTGCCACAGGAGGACGAAGTGGGGGGACATGATGCTGGTTCACTACGAGGGCTACCTGGAGAGGGACGGCTCCATGTTTCACTCCACGTAAGTGAGCGGCGCGTCCCTGGGCGAGCTGGTGGGTGAGCTTGAGCGGGGAAATAAATATAAACACGTGTGTGTAAAATACAGTCATAGAATGGCTTGGGTTGAAAGGGAATTTAAAGTTTAGAGCCCCGTCCAACCTAGCCTTGAGCACTCCCAGGGCCAGAGCATCCACAGCGTGTCTGGGCAACCTGTTCCAGTGCATCACCACTCTCACTGCAAAGAATTTCTCTTTAATATCTAACCCGAAGCCTTTCCCATACCTCAGTTGTTTTAATCTCTGTAGGAAGTAGAACCACATGGCATTTGTTCAATGATGGGGATGTTACACATGGAGCACCTCTCAGAGAGAATTGGGTTTGTGTAGCCTGGAAAAGAGAAAGCTTAGGAGTGACCTAATTGTGGTTTTCCAGCCTGCAAGAGAGCTGGAAAGCGACTTTTTACAAGGGCATATAGTGATAGGACAAGGGGTGGTGGCTTTAAACTGAAAAGGCCACCACCAATAATATCTAATCTTATTCGATTAGATATTAGAAAGAAATTTTTTACTGTGAGGGTAGTGAGGTGCTGGGACAGGTTGCCCAGAGAAGCTGTGGATGCCCCATCCCTGGCAGCGTTCAAGGCCAGGCTGGATGGGGCTTGGAGCAGCCTGGTCTAGTGTAAGGTGTCCCCTGCCCATGGCAGGGGGGTTGGAATCAGATGATCTTTAAGGTCCCCTCCAACCCAAACCATTATATAGTTCTGTGTTGTAAGTGCAGGTTTTGGTGTATGATCTCAGCGTTTAATAGATTTGTGCTGTGCATGAATTTCTGTCTGGTTTCTAAAGCAAACATCTAGTTAAAAAAACCCCCACGTTATATGTATCCTTCTGCTACCGGCAGCATAATGACAGCTTTTTATTACTGAAACGGCTGATTCTTCACTTACCCCGGACTAGGCAAGTCAACATACCAGAGCCACAGTAATGCAAATAGGAGGAAGAGCCAGAAATTCTAGTGAGTCTGCTAAGAGTCTGCAACGACTTGCTAATGCTGGATTTCCTGTCAAACATCAACGAAGTGCTAATAGTGGGAGACAGCAAAATGCTTGTCTCTGCAAGCTGTGCCTGAAGGCTACTTTTGTGGAACAAAATTTAAAAAGATAAATAAAAAGAAGACGGTTTTGCATGTTTGTGGTCTTGCAGACGATTCGACTAAAATCTCACTAATTTTCTCTTATAGTTAACCTGCCTCTCTAAAAGGACTTCTAGTGACACTCTAAGTTCTTGCTGCTGACTAACTTCTGTAAGTGCTCTGTTTTCTTGTTAAGCACCTTTCCTGCATGACTAGTAAAAAGAGCTTTCAAATTCTATGTCTGTCAGTAGAGCGAGTGAAAGTAGTCCGGGTTGTACCGGGTTGTACCAGGTTGTACCACCTGGTTAAATTTGATCTCCCCAATTTAAACTTGAATATCTTGCATGCCTTTGTTTCACTTTTTTTCTGGACTATCTGTTGTGTAGTTTTTTTAATGTTAGAGTTTTTTTCGGCTCGTTTGGAAGAGATGTGGCTGATTCTTCTAAGCATGTTAAAAGGTATATAGTTGTGACCAAGCTGGTTTTTGATTTAATTTACCGAGGAGTATGCGTGGCCTTGAGTGTAGGGAATCCAGATTGCTCAGTGTTGTCATAAAGACACCATGTAGATGCTATTTTATTTCTATCCACTTCTCAAGGAACCTTGTCATTCAAAGCATAAGTTTTTAAAACTGGGTCTTTCATTTAAGAAATATCAAGGTGTCGAGTAGTGGTGTATTTTTGATTATATATCTATGTTATGAGCATATGCCATTTGTTCCATGTGCCTTTTATGGGACTAGATGTTTAAATACTAAGTGTTTTGTTCCTTTCTTTTCCAGTCACAAGCATAACAATGGTCAACCTATGTGGTTTACACTTGGCATAAGGGAAGCTATCAAAGGCTGGGACAGAGGTTTGAAGGACATGTGTGTGGGAGAGAAGCGGAAGCTAACTATTCCACCTGCCCTTGCTTATGGAAAAGAAGGGAAAGGTAAAACACCTGAAGTCTTTCCTTTACTTTAGTTGTTTTTAATCTCTGTATTTTACTGTTATTCCTGGCCTAAAAGGTTAGCAAGCTCTGAAGCTTTCCAGGCAGATTTCATTAAATAAGAAAAAATGATTGAGTCAGGTGCTCTTTCTCACAAATTTATTTTCTGCAAAAATAACCATTAAGTGGTTATGTGGTGAATGCAGGGGGGAAAACAAAACAAATTGATGGTAGTTGCTGTGCTCTATGTTCTAAGTGTCTTTTCTGTTAATACTGTCCTCAGTAGTGCTCTGCTTTTTCTAATTTTTGTTGTTGATTTTTCTCTCCCTTTTTCCAGTCAAGTGTAGGTGGTTGCTTAGGTAACAACTGGCTTTTTGGCTGTTGCATCTGTTTTTGTGCTAATACTTCATGAATGTGCATGTGCAAGCCTCCTTCTTGCTTGCAGGTTTCTTTTAGAACCCTAAGAAATTCCCTGTATTGCTGCCCAACCAATTCTTAGCTGATACAGTGAAAAGTCACTGTTTATTTCTTCGTATAGGGACATTAATTCTTTGCCTCTTAAAGCTATTTTCAGTCTGGGCAGCAGTCCCTGTTATCCACAGTGAGATATGCAGATGCATGAGCAGTCACATTGTCACCTACTGAAAATGTACTGAGTGGTGTGCAGACAGATGAAAGTGTGGCTTGTAGGGTTTTTTCAAACTGTGTACTACTGATGGTGCTTGGTGAATTTCCTTTCACGTATTTCCAGATTCCTATTTTAATAGGAGAGGCAGATTTGGAAGGTGAAGTTAAGCGAGGGACAAGCTTGAATGATGTGGGAGGGTTCTACTTCTGCTGTACAGGGTTTGTTTTAGTTAACTTTTTTTGAGCAATTATTGCAAATATTTTTGTCATGACAAGAGTTGCCACAGATGACCTACAGTTATGCAAGGTTTCAAAGCAGAAAGAATGTCTAGGAACATATGGAGCATCCTGCTAACAGTGCCTCCCATTAATATGAGACTGTTTTAGGAATGAGGAGTGTTTGCATGTCTGTATCTTCTGGCAAGTAGGGCTGAACACAGGCTAAGTAGTACTCCATGTTACCTCATGCTAAGTAGTATTCCATACATACAGCATACTCCATACCCTACTTTCTTGAAAGTACCATTCTAAAATGTATTTTTCTAGAAGACTTGATTTGGGGTTCAAGGCATGTATTAGAAATAATCATGATGTTTATAGTAGAGAACAGGAAACTTGTGGTGGTCAGCTACTTGTCTGTATGCAGGGCACAGCTGTAAATTTTCCCACAAAAATATATGAAATGCTGCAGTGCTCACACAGTCATCACAGGCCTAATTGCTCTCCTTAATATGTAAAGCACTATAGTTGTTCTTCGAAGACTTGTGAGCCTCGCATTTGTGTGTAATGTGAGAAGGTTAAACAAGTAAACACTGTTAACTGCTGGAAGAAACTACTTGCTTTTGGAAGACTGAAACATTTGAGCATAATTATGTTTCTGTTTTCAGTGATGCCCTTCAAGACAGAATTATTTCATTTTCTTCATGCTTTCCTCTGAATGCAAATAATTTTACTAGCCTCCCACCTTGCTTGCTTTCTGACTCATCATTCAAGTCAGATGCCTTTTTCTCTGTAGCGCTCAGAAAAATTACCTGTGTTCCAAAGTCTTAACAGGGCACTGTGCACTGTATTTCCAGAAGTTTCTGCGTGTTTATTCATCCCAGAAATCTACAGGCTTGTTTGCTGCTGCAGCTCAGAGTATATTTAGCACCATATCTCCAAAACAGACAATGTGGATTAGTTTTTTTCCCTATATTCTCAAAGCATAGAAGTAGTTTTGGGGCCCTGCCATCCAATATAGAAGTATACTTGGTCCTATTCCATCTGTCCCTGTATAAAGGGGCAAAATGATGTGCTAAAAGGTCTTTAAAAAGCAGCTTCAGCCATCAGCATGAGGGCATATCAGATCCTTGTAAAAGCCAGTGCCTGATAAACTGAAATCCTTGATGGGTGGTGGCAGGGGGAAGGGGTAAGTGGTCTGTGACATTATTAGGAAGTTACTGGTCTGTTCACCTGCACAAAGAATGACATTGTGACAAGACATTTCTTTTGATCAGGTTTATATACTTAGTTTCTGCTGTGTGTTTGGAAATGGCTGAGTGCTTTGTACAGCTGTCCAGAGATAGCTGTGGGATACTGATGTTGTTGCTGCCCTTCTGTCTTGTTTTCCATTGGCAGAATAGCATATACAGGATGTCCGTTGGCAGTGGAGAAGAATCTGGAGACTGGCGGGCTAATGGTGTATCAGAAGGACAACTAAATTCTCCATTCTTGCTGCCCTGTCCATTAACATTAATCCATCAACACCTACTAGTCTCCAACAAAAGTAATTGCATCTGAAGTTGCATATATGCTGTAAGGGCTGCTCAGAGTCCAGGCCACAGTCTGAAATGGTTATGGTTATCACTGTTACAGATGTTCATCCTTGTTTGTTCAAATTGCAGGATATCTTGAAATGAGTAGGATTACTGGAACATTGCACTGATGCATATCGCTTTTGTATGGCACTGAATATATAGTTTTTAACTTTTTTTCCACTTTGGACAGGAAAAATTCCACCTGAGAGCACATTGATTTTCAACATTGACCTCCTAGAAATTAGAAATGGACCAAGGTCTCATGAGTCATTCCAAGAGATGGATCTTAATGATGACTGGAAACTGTCCAAGCAAGAGGTGAGTGAGTTACTCTTCTCTTGAGAGCAAATCTAACAGGATGGGATTGTTGCCTTAGGCATCAGGATAGTGAAAAAGAAAAGATAGTCTTAACTTGATCCTGTGAGGGAAGTATCTATACACAAGTTAGATTTTAGCTACTGCTGTGCACAGTGCAACTCAGCAAGCAGAATACACACTACTTACTGCTTAAGGGAATTATTTATTGAGTGATGGACAGTTCAGGTAACCAGGGACTAATAAGTTGTTAGCTTAACTGCTGAACTGATATGCTTATCATTAATGGTAAGATACCTAAAAAGTCATAGGTGACCCAGTGGTCATTAGTCATGGGGGAAAGGTGAGTCTCTGTTCTTCTCTGGAGATGACTGTAATTGTTGCTTGCCTTCAAATTCTTTGCTTTGTTTTTTTGCCTTTTGTGTTTTTTGCCTTTTCATGTTGGTGTCTTTCTTGCTGAATGGTATTGAACTACTACTATTCCTGGCTCAGCAATTACCTCCTGTCTGTGGTTTACCTTTCTTCCTTGGCTGCAGCTCACACACTTACTTGTACTTTAACAACAGCCTTTTTCAGTAAAACTAAGCCAAGGATGCACATCTGTGCTGCACTACTCTGAGCCTTGTATCCTAGTGAAAATTCTGAACTGCAGGTTCAAGAGGAGCCTTGGTAAGCTGAGGCATAGGCATGTGACCCATGTGTGTACGATGCTTATGGGAGACTTGGATGAAGGAAAGCATCTTGGAAATAAAACCAGACTTCAGGGGTTTTTGGAGTTAATTGCTGATCTATTAATAAACTGGAATTAGAAGTTCTGCCGTAGGGCAGTTCTGTTTCATAGCATTCACTCTGTGAAGGACATGTATTCAGCATTATTCACCTTCTGTTTGCCTCTTATTTTCAGTCTTCTGGTTTTCCGGTGTGCAAAAATGATCCATGAAAAGGTAGTATAAATAACTGAGTTCTTTTTGGTTTGGACCTGGTAGAGTATACTAGACCCAGAAGGCTAATCATTTGTACTATGAATCAGACAGGGTCAGGGTGTCTACCCTCTGTGTTGGAAATGTAAGCAATGCCCCTAACAAATATCAGAGTGTGAAATTAATAAAACAGACCTGAAACATGGCCCTTTTATCTGGCTGTTAACAGTCCACTGTTGCAGTTCTTGTAGAAGTGATGTGTCTTTCACAGGTGGGTATGTTGGTATTGTTGTGCTTGTAGAAGGCACTGCAATTCAGAACACTTGGGTTCTCAACAGTTAAACTTTAGCAACTTAGTAAAAATAATCTGATTTTGTTCAAAACACTGCTTACCATTCTTAATTAGCTTAGTGTAAGTAACTGTTCCAGAAGTCTGTTTAAAAGCTACCTTGACTCTTTGTCATTCAAATTCCGAGATGTCTACAAATCTTTTAATGTAGTTCCCATTAGAGCAGCAAACACTGAGACTGTGACAGATTCCTTTATATATTTGGGGCAGCTGTTAACATCTATTGGCTTGTCAGAGTGCTAGGATGTGGAAAAGCTGCTTAAGTCTCTGACCAATTGGTAACTAATAACTTCTGCCTAGCTATTTATACTTTACTGTATAGACATCAGCTGACAAACTGTCCTGGCTCATTTTTCAATCAGATACTGTAAAGCTATGGCAGCAGATTTGCTAGTTCTACTGTCACTTCTATTACTAAATACCGTCATCACTGATAGGAGATGCAGAATCATCCAGACAAGTATTATTCTGGCAGTGGCACAGGAGGGAGGATATCTATTTTCTAATATGACCATCCTGAACATGGTGGCCTTCTCTTACACTTCAGTCATCAATTCTTTTCTAAGCCTAAAAGTGTTATTTCTCACCTTTTGTCTAATAGGTGAAAATTTACTTGAAAAAAGAATTTGAAAAGCATGGAGCAGTGGTAAATGACACGCAGCATGATGCTTTGGTTGAAGACATCTTTGATAAAGAAGATGAAGACAGTGATGGGTTTATATCTGCAAGGGAATTTACGTACAAGCATGATGAGCTGTAGAAAAGGGTGGCATAATTTTTTTTGACACAAATAGCAGTGACTTAGACTGTCTGGTTCTCTTGTCATCTTAATTCTGTGTTTGGGAGTTGACAATTGCTGTTGGCAAAGAAACACTGTTTATATAAAAGGAAATTTCTGTTATGTACAAATGTTTTAAACTATTTTAAAGTATGAAAATGTACCTCCTTTTATACAGCAAAAACTTGCACATTGGTATTTTTTAAATTTTGTATTAACTTATTTTTCAGAACTGAAACAAACTTTCCAGTGAACAAGCATTGTGAAAATCAAAATCCAGTTCAATGACTTTCTTTGATTTGTTTGTTTGTCAAGATGACTTTCAGCAATTACTTTATGTATAACTTCCAGTCTGTGGCTTAATTACTTGACCTTCCTTCTTGTGTGTCAGTGCTTAAAAAGCAGTGCTGACCTTGGGTTTTTTTCCTGCAGATTTAAAAAAGATGTACTGGAAGGCATCAGCATCTCTTTATACAGCTGAGAAAAAGATACAAAGCTGAATGAGAGGAACAGTTGTCCTGTGCTGATTTTGCCCTTCTGAAGGGAGAGTGTTACCACTCATGTCAAAAATTGTCTGCATTTTTTGTTAAATTATGTAAACAAGGCAGGAGTTAAATGTCACTTCTGCTAGCAACATTCTAGGAAATGTCTGTAATTTGCAAAGCAGCAAGTTATGCTGCAGTGCAGAGGTGGTGTCCTTTAAATGTAGACACATTTGTTTTGAAGCTAAAGAGTTTGCATTAATAAAAAAAAATCGCACCTTTCTCCTCTCACAGTCTGAGGGAGATTCTTAGACAATGTTGAGAGGAAAATGTACTGACAAGAGGATCAGTATAAGCCGAAGAAGAATTTCCATGAGCTTGCCTGCTTTGCAGCTGCAAGAATTACAGAACTTGTTTCATTGCCTCTTTGCAGTATTTTTCATAAGTGATGTGAATTTTAAAATAATAAAGTGAATTTTTAGAAAATCAGAGCCATGAAGTAAATGTTACGGTGCTCTGTTTTCACAGAGATGGCAATCATGAGAATTTCAAACACAAAATGGAGTTGTTTGAACTCTTTGGAGAGAAGAAACATTTTGCAATTGTCCATGATTTCTTAAATGAGAGGGCAAGGTATATCAGGGAAAGAATGAGCCTGTATTCAACATTGCTAACCTGTGAGTCTATGAACACAGCACTGCACCTGAAAAATGTTGCTCAAAGCTATGCAAGGACACAAAGCAAATCCAGTTGTATGAAACTGAGATTGCTGCATTGCACTAATCCTTAACTGCTGCCAAGTGCAACTGTATTCAAGGTTCTCAATGCCGTAGGTGAGTCGGATGTTTCCCTGCCATCTAGTGTTGCAACTAAGGATAGAAGACTGCTTCATTAAGCAGAGTTCAGCTGCAGATAGACATTACAGATTGCTGTCAATAGTAAATTTTTCTGGGGAGAAAAAGTATAAGTGGAGGTATGCAGTGGTGGGCTGTTTAGTTTTGTTTTCCTTCCAGCATCTTGTGGCTGGTGTTCTAAATGACAGGGAATTGTAGCATTGTATTTTGATTTCAGTAACCTTTAAGTATTTTTCCTCAATGATGCCATCTAGTTTTCTTGAACCTGTTTATGCTTTTGCTTCTGTGGCAGTGAGTTTCACAGTAGAATAGTGTAGGAAAATATTTCCCTTCAGTTTCAGGCTTGTGACCTGCCCTGATCCTTTTATTGTGAGGAAATAATGAATAATCATTACCTATTTAGCTCTTTTTACCAGTCATGGTTTTGCATATTGATATTTTTTTCTCATCACTTAGGAAAATCAAGCTTGCCTGACTTCAGCCTGCCCAAGGTTGCTTACATGCGCTGTGCTGTGTTTTGATGTCCCCTGCAGTCAGCAGAGCATAGTCACCTGGGGGCAGCTCATCACGTGTGTGTTGTTTGTGTTGTATTGGAATAGACGCCTTAGCAAATACAGTGTCCACTCTTTCTCTGTTGACTACACAAGAACCCAGGCCAAGGAGGGCTGGTAGGATATGAAGTTGATCCTTAAGGCAGTCTGGCATAGGGTGTGGGAACTGGCAGGTACCCAACCAACCAAAGGGGTAAGTACTGTGTGTGTGTTCTGCCAGGAGCAGCAGAACTGAGGCTTTCATTGGGTCTGTCAGTGTTCTACATTGTCAGTTGCACTGTTTAGCATGTTCTCAGAACATGTGGCTGGAGAATGGAAAAGCATAAAAGCATGAAATAAAACTTGTCCCATGTTACTGACCAAATACATATAAAGTTAAGTTTAAATAATGGGGTGCCAGTATGTGACTTCAGTAAGGGCCAACTGTTGTTTCTTTTGTATTAAATAGGAGTCTGGAGTAAGTGAACATTGCAAAACATATGTATTGTCTTCTTCTTGGATTTTTAAAGCATTTCATAAAAATAGGTTTCATTGAACATAAAAGTTTTTGTTAATGCCAGCTGAATATTGAAGCTGCAGGACCAAGATGCTTTGTTTGGTGTGTGTGGCTTTGTGCCAAATGAGAAGTTGGTTTTTGTTCTGAGTAGTTTTCTTGAGAGGTGTGTTAAACTTTCAAAATTGAACTGAATGTTTTTTGAAGAGGGCAGAATCAGCAGCAGAATGAAGAAGTCACTTGGAACTTTACGATTGTTTGCTATTGTTAAAGTCCTCCTGTGAACATGAAGGGATTTCTTAGGTAGAAATAGCACTGTCTGCCTTAACCTCGGTTGCATCTACTTGTTAATCCAAAGGGCAAACTGCTGCAGTGCCAGCAGGAGTCAGGCAACAACCTGCAGGAGACCAGAGGCAGGCAGCTGCCTGTACCCTGAAGTGAGAATACTGGAGAATACTGGAGAATTCCTCTCCTGAAGGAGAGGAATACTGGAACTTGAGTGGCACTCAGCAACATTTTGGTTGGCTTGTGTGTGAAGTGCAAGTGTTTCCCCTGAAGAAACAATCCCTCACTGCCTGTCTGTAATACATAGTGCTTGAAAAAGTGAGAGTGAGAGAAGTGTTTCCCCTGAAGAAACAATCCCTCACTGCCTGTCTGTAATACATAGTGCTTGAAAGAGTGAGAGGAGAGCATTCAAAACAGAACATTTTCCTCCTGCATCTTATAGCCTTCTTCACACGTTTATTGCTGTTTTGTGGTTATTTGGGAAAATATATAGTGATGGTTTATAGAACTGCTACCTGTCATTCACAGCCCCTACCTAGCAATTACAGTGGGAGTTTCTGCCTTCTGTAGGTATGAAAGCAGCCTCCAGAGCACATTTTATTTGAGATCTCTTGATATGCAATGCAATGACACAAGAAAGCTTTTGGCCAAGCTTCAGGAGTGACGTTTACAGTCTGAAATATTTTTTAAAGCTTTCCTGAGATCAGCCGACTGGGCAAACACTGTTGACAGTGAAGGAATCACTTTATTTGGTCTTAAATATTTTCAGTACCTTATGTCATAGAATCATTTATGTTGGAAAAGACTTTTAAGATCATTGAGTCCTACTACTAACTCAGCACTGCTAAGTCCACCATTAAACCATGTCCCTAACTGCCACATCTACACTTATTTTAAATACCTCCAGGTATTTAAGTGAGAACTCTACCACTTCCCTGGGCAGCCTGTTCCAATGCTTGACAACCCCTTTTGTGAAGAAATTTTTCCTAACATCCAATCTAAACCTCCCCGGCACAACTTGAAATGTTTCCTCTTGGCCTGTGCCTTGTTACTTGGGAGAAAAGGCCAACCTACACCTCGCTACAACCTGTCAGTGGTTGTAGAGAGCAATAAGGTTTTTCCTCTCAGCCTCCTTTTCTTCAGGAGAAACACCCCCAGCTCTCTCAGCCACTCCTCATCAGACTTAGGCTCTAGACCCTTCACCAGCTTTGTTCCCCTCTCTGGACACACTTCAGCACTCAATCTGTTCTCGTGAGAAGCCCAAAACAGCACAGGATTCAAGGTGTGGCCTCACCAGCACCGAGTACAGGTGGATGATCACTGCCCTGGTCCTGCTGGCCACACTATTTCTGATACAAGCCCAGATGCCACTGCCCTTGGCCAGCTGGGCACACCACTGGCTCATGTTGAGCTGGCTGTCAAAGAGCACCCCAGGTCCTTTGCAGCCAGGCAGCTTTCCAGCCACTCTGCCTCAAGCCTGTAGTGCTGCATGGGCCTTTTGTGACCCAAGGGCAGGACCTGGAACTTGGTCTTGTTGAACCTCATACAGTTGGACTTGGCCCATGGATACAACCTGTCCACATACCTCTGTAGAGCATCTCCTTGTGCTGCCAGGAACATACCCCATACAGAGGTGTCTTAGTGACTGCTATATGTTAGAGTTATAAAATTGCAGTGTCAAGTACATAATGAACAAACTGCTACCATGATTTCTTCCTCACAATATTTAAACTGAAAATGATGCACAGTTTGCTTCTTGAGTACTTCAGTGTAAAAATGGGTGGTACAGGTCAGCCCTTAAATTACAATTATCTTTCTCATATATGCTCCCCACATCCCATCATTTCTGCTGTTAGATACAAGGTGGTCTATCGCTTGATCCAGAAATCCTCATTTCAGATGGCAGGTGAGTACCAGCAGGATTGGGAAAGCTAATTGCTATGGGTCATTCTGGGAAAAGATGCAAAGTTAGGGAAAATGTGATCAGACAGAGTGGAATTATGCAGAGTGATATGAGAAATGCAAAATATTTTGTTTCCTAGATCCTTTGGCATCTGCTTACTTGGAAGAAAGAAAACAACCGTCAATGTAGAGACTACAAATATTAATGCCAGTTTCTGATCTGACTTTAATTAGAAACCACTGCTTCAGACAGTTTCTGTAGGAATTTTATGACAAAATTTAAATTCACCCTTCCAAGGTCTATTAAAGAATATTTAGAATGGATATGTTGAGCTTCCTTCTTGAAAATTCATTGGCCTCATCATAGAGTTTTTGCAAAAATCCCATGAACACAACCCAAAACCCACTACCCCAAGCCCCTTAGTTTGTCTTCAATGCTGAATTGGTTTTGGTAAGAGGAAATAAGCCAGACCTGCTTGTATTTGTATAATCCTGGATAATTTTAGCTTCTCTTGAAAGTTAATCGTAATGCTTGTGTTGTGTCCTAGTTTTCTCTTGGTTCATAGAAAAAACAACTCTCTCACAAAATAAGTCTCTTTCTTTAGCTATAGTGCTTCTGTTTTTGTGCTTGATTATGTCAACAGTTTCACACAAGAAATGTAATTGACAAGCTCAGTAGGAGGCTATACAAGGACAAGGACCTTTGTTACCATCTCTTCAGGACTGGAGGGGATTCAGACGGAGCCTTCTCCTACATTACATTTCTTCCTCCTAGGAGTTTCTGTTTGAAAAGAAGGCTGGTTTAGCAAGGGGTTGCATCTGGTTAAGAGCCGTGTGGTATTTCTGTTCTCTTGAATGATGTAAAAAAAAAAGGATCTTGGTTTAGCTGAGAAGGTTGCTGTAAAGAGAGGATAGTTTGAAACATGGTGGGTAAGTAATTTTGTGCAAATTTTCTGAAGGTCGTGTTCTTGATGGAGGGCTGGAGTTTGTCCAAAAGGTTAGTATTTTTTTCTTATTTTTTTCCCTTTTATTTTTCTTTTCCTGTAACTGCTCTGCATGTTCATTAGGTAAACAAGGACAAACCCACTTTTGAAATATTTGGGTCTCACTTTAGACATCCAGTGAAGCCGAATCTTCAGAGTGCCCCAAATCCTAGTTATATTTTCTTCTAAAAAATCTGACACTGATGCTAACTACCATTAAGAGCTGCTCTTCATTTTAGACACGATGCTTCTAATTTCTGGTTTGTGTCATGACCTGCTTAAGGAGATTAAATGATGAAGGATAATTGATTCCTCATCTGGGAGTCAGACTGGAAGTATTAAATCGATCCTGTCCCTTTTCATGTTATTGCCATTGAAATTTCTTTGAAGCAGCTATGTTTCCTCTTCTGCCTCTTTCCCTGAGTAGTGAACTAGATAATACCTGTATCTTTTGTGTGCTTGGCCTGCTTTCTCCCTGTGAGTAAATACTAGAGCTTATCTCTGGTCTCTCTAGTCTGCTGGCCTGTGTCTTTAGAAAATAGGTTTTCATTCCACAAATACAATATAAAATGTTTTTGGTGACCATATCCATCTCTGGGTATGTATTCTGAAGGTCTATAGCTAATGGACTAATTGTAGCTTAAAGAAAACTGTGACCTGCTGGATTTTACTCTTAGCCACACTGACCACAATACTTAAGAGGGTTAAGACTGGTGATGTTCCCTCCTTTTAACGGAAAGGAAGAGTTTACATTTGTATGCAGTATTTCAGCCCTCATGTGCCATCATGTTTCACTGCTATTGTCATTACTTGTGTTAAGAGCTGGACTTACCATGGTCATGTGGCCATCATGATGTCCAGGTGCACAGTGGCATAATTCAGCACTCTGCCTCTGCAAAACTAAGTCAGTCTGAAGCAAAGCTCCCAGACACATGGCGTTCATCTCACAGCTGACAAACGAGCACAAACTGCAGTGGGAGCATGTATGGAGCAGAAATGGCCAATGTTCCTATGCATTTGGTACCAGATTCTGGTACCAGAAGCCAAGCTCAGCTCACCATGGCACCCTTTGGAACAGCCACAACCTGCCGTTCACAGAGTGGTGGGTCTGTGTGGAGACAGGCTGGTGGGGTGGGCTCTAGGGCACCAGTTAATATGCTCTGCCAGATCTCTGCTGGCTTTAGCCTTTCCACACCTTGTTTCCTGAGCAGGCAGCTGTGGGATGTCTCAGTGCCTTAGGACAGACTGGAGTGGCACCAGTCAGGCTCGAGTTGTCACACCACTGCCTGAGTGTAAAGCTAAGGGCAGGCTTGGAGAAAAGATCAGGACCCTTGCTGTGGGGGGAATAGCAGAGAAAACAAGCAGGGGAATGGGTCTCAGTACCATCCAGTTTTCTTGGCTGATAGGCACAGCAAATATAAGTAAGTTTAAAAACTACTGGGTAATTTATTCTTTACATTTCTCTGTTAAAATATGTACTTAACAAATAACATGCAACCAGCACGAAACATACAATACAGTGTGAGCTTTGTAATTTTCCCCATCTACTATTAACTACCATTTTCCAGTTGTAAATTGTGGACAAGGCCATTTATGTAAATATGGACTCTCTTGTGACAAAGATACTCAGTTGTGGACATTGTAAAATTCATTTTTCCAATCCCTGTGGGAGTATGGGAGCCAAAATTACTTATTTTAGCTTGAATTCTTTCTCTTATCCGTGATCCCTTCCCACCTGCTGATATCTATCACTTCCATGAATAAGGAAAATTACTCATCTAGAGGGCTTTTTGTAGTTAGGGCTCCATAAAGTCATATTTACAATAAAAAAAAAAACAAAAACAAAACAACCAAAAAACCCCAAAACAAACCACACCACACCCCATCCCCTCCAAAAATTAAAACACCACCCCCAACCCCCCCACAAAGCACCAAAAAACCCAAAACCAAAAATACCACAAAAAATCCCAACAACAAATAATCTACGCAAGTTTAAAATCTCCTGAAAAGCAGAATACTGGAAAAAGCTGCAGCAGAAACTTCTGTAGCCCAGGAAGGACACGTCACTGCTCACAGTCCCCAGTGTATGATGTGTATGGGAGGAGAGGAAAGATTGCTGACACATGCATAAATTTTTACATGTCCTCAGCAGACCTGTTGCTGTGGTTACTAATCAGAACCTCCCCTGAATGAGTGCTATTTGCACACACCAGATGGCTGGTAAATCACATAGTAGAATTTTCTGTCCCTTGTATTACTGTCTGATCTTTTCTCTAAGTCCTGCGACTTAATTTGCAGCAATATACACATAAATTATTCAGACAGAACACACTAACATAAAACATAAAGCTGCTGTGTGTATGCAGTCACGTTAATGAACTCTATCACCTGCAGAACACCAGAAATGTTTTTTCTTATGTATTGATGTCCAAGTTGTTGCAATTTGATGAATAATGCCAAGGTGAGAAAAAATATGCTTGAATTTTAATAAAATGCTAGTAACATAGTTACTGTAGAACAGTCATTGCAGAGGGAAGTGAGATACCTTTTGCAGTTCATCAGTCTGCTATAAGCATTTCTGTACAGGAAGCATCACAACAATGAAGGATACATGAAGATTAAACAGGATCATTGCATAAGAATTTAATGCTGTTGTCTCTGTATTTTCTGCTGCTTTGCTGTCATTACTCGCTTATCCTCTCAGGATGACAGATTTCCTTCTTCCACTTGCCTTGACTTTTAATTATTATGAGTCTTAAGCAATTGTAAAATGTTTTAGCCTCGTTGTTATAGGTGCTCTTCTAACAGATTAAAAAAGCCATAATAATAAATATGTCTTCTGCTTCCTTATACAGTTACAAGAATAAATCCCTGTCACAGATTTCTGTGAATTAAAACCAGGAAAATGACAAAATTTATTGAAAAACAAGCAAAAGACTGATGTTGTTTTGGTAAATCATTACTGCAGAAGAAGGGAACCCTTTTGACTGCGCAATGTAGCAGCTTAGTTGTGTGGTTCAGTGCTGAGTCTAATAGGCTTCTAGACACAGGGTAACTGCAGCATGCTGTCTTCTGTCCCTGTCACACTGAGGAGTTGTGTTCTGTTATGTCACTTGTGTAATGGGGATATGAATCACCTTCTGTGGTGAGCTCAGCATCTAAGCCTGACATTGTGCCTACACAAACATCTTATGTACAGCTGCAGCCATTTCCATAGCTTAATCTTCAATGGTATAATTGGATAAAGAGGCTGCAGAAGGATTTCTCCTCTTTTTCATTTTGAACGTTCACAGAGCTCAGCAGGTGACATTTTTATCTCACATCATAGTACAGCACCTGCCACTCTCTTGCTTTGTCATGGATGAAGCCACCTTTAGTGTGGGAGAAGTACTCTCAATTCTCTGGTCCATTCTTCTGACTATATTAGAAAAACCCAAAAAACCCCAAACAAACAAACAAACAAAAAAAACAAACAAAAAAAACCCCAAAGAAAACAGACAAGTGCCATTGATATTTCTTGCTCTTTAGGTTCATTCTGTGACACCAGATGAATTTACTTGCCTATGGTGTAACTATTAACTAGGTTCTCACAGGTGTTTTCAATGTTACTAACTCTGTATATAAAAACCTTTTGTTCCTATAGCTAACTGCAAGAGAAATAATTTAAGTTTAGTGGGATGCCCTTATGGGTGTAGGCTTAGAACTCTGACTTAGCAGCAGTTAGATACATTTGTTCTGAATAACTCAAATTCATCTGGTTTTAAAGTATTCCAAACCAGTGTTCCACCAGAGAGAACAGGACTAAGACAGTGGCTTGAAATAACAAAAACAAATACCAACAAAAAGGTTTTCTTGTCTGCACTACCTTTTCACCAAAATATATCATATTACATTTTTTAATATGACATCAACAATTAGATGGTCTTTTCTACCCACCTACATTAAGCCAGCTTCTCTCCTAAATACAGCTTATTGAGAAAACTAGTTCCACCAGTTGCATGGCTGCTCTCTTGAACCTGCAGAAGAAAGTGTTTTGGAAATGATGCATCAAAGACTAATGCTGCCGTGTCTTGAGGATTTTGGGATACCAGTTCTCCTGAATATGCTTTGAACTCCAACTAAGGAGTGTTTAAAGAACAAAAACCCACTGTAACTTAAGCTATACGTTGCAGTGTTTGCCTTTTGTTCTCTTCCTTTCACAGATAAAACATGGAACAAAGGCTCTTTGAAATTCTCTTTTCTAAAGAAGTGTCCATCCTGCTTTCCTTCATTCATTTTGCAACTCATTGGAAACCAGTCTTTTTCAGGAGAAAAAAAAATGTTTAAAACCCATAAATTCTGCTTTTATGTTATTAAAGACAAAGAGGAAATAATCAAGAGGTAAGCATTGTGCCCTTGTCCTAATTATTATAATTTTGTATTTTCTGTTTATGCAGCAATCTCCATTCAGAGATTTTTAAAGAGGCAGCTCTGAGTAAATGCTCTCCCTAGTTCTTGTGTGAGGTAATTTAATTACTGTGGGGCTACAAGATTTATCCAAAGCCAAGCAGCAAGCTTATGACAGAACAACCTACATCCCAGGCTCTCTTGGTTCCCAGGACTGTGCTCTAACCACTCATCCTTGCTGCTTTACACAGTTCATGACAGCTTACACAGAAAGGAAGCATTAAAGATTTCTCTGTTGCCAGTATGTAATCATTCTGTAGACAGTCTAATAATACTTAGGTAGATTATACTCAGCCATAAGCATCTCCAGTGTAATTAGAGAATAGACTTAGTCATCTAAGTGAGCATAATATGGGTAATATAAGTGGTGTGTTATAAGATATAATTTAAACCCTTTTTTAAATTGCACCTGCTCTTTTCATCGGCTGTCTTTCTGATTCTAAGAAGCAAGCTGCCTATGACGCAATTCATCCTTGATGTAACTCCAGAGCAAGGAATTTGGGTTGTTATGTTCAACTGAAGTTGTTATGATTAAATTGGTATAAAGGCCTCAGCTTTTCAGTGACTCGGATCACCTTTCAATTATATCTTTTAAGCAGGAGTTATACAGTCTCTTCTTTTTCTGTTGAAGAACACATTGAAATAGCAGAGAAAAACAAAGGTCTTGCTTAAAATAGAAGATCCTAAAGTATGAAGGGCTCCATATTGCTAATGATCAATGTTTTAATCAAAAACATTAAGCCTAAGTAACGACTTCTAAATTAGACCCTATTCAGATTACTGACATACCCCAAAAAGGTGCAGATGCCACAGTATTTCACATTCACTGAAACTGGGTGCAGAAAATTACTTTCCCGTTTAGTTATATTATGAAGCTGCAACTTCTGGTCTGCGTTTAAGTTTGATAGCAACAGTGTCCAAAGCTTATCCATAATTTCTGAACACACACAGACCCACAGATCCTTCTACTGCTTGTGGTGATGAGAGGAAATACTTTTTGGCACATAAAGTTCCATGATTTTTCTCCTAAATTTTCTTTTTATGTATGGGCCCATATGCAGATTGTCTGGCTTTTTGTTTTTCTTTTGCCAGATTACTAAAGTAGATCTTCTGATATAATAAGCACTGTGATATTTAAGCGTCTTGATTCCTACTTTGTAGGAGTGGATGATGTGTAGTCCTGACTGAAATTTGGAGTCCCATGCTTTTGGCAATTGATTCTGCAGATATGCTAGGCTGGCTTGGCCCATGTTAATGAATTAAGCTCCTGTAGAGAAATAGAAGGAGAAGTATGGCTAATGGCTTTAAACTGAAATAGGATAGAATTAGGTATTGGGAAAAAATTCTTTACTGTGGAGGATGATGAGTCATGGGAACAGGTTGTCCAGAGAAGTTGTGGGTATGTCATCCCTGCAAGTGTTCAAGACCAGGTTGGATGGGGTTTTAAGTAACCTGGTGTAGTTACAGGTGTCCCTGCCTATGGCAATAGGGTTGGAACGAGATGATCTTTAAGGTCTATTCCAACCCCAACCTTTCTGTGGTACTAGAAAAAGCAAATATCCTGAGGAACTCAATTCTGACCATGAAGCTGTGCAGCATTACAGAGGACATGCTGACGGAGTACTTTCAGGTAATTAGTTCTGCTGGCAAAAAAAGAATTAAAACCTGTGAAATGAGGCAATAGCTGAGAAAAAACCTCTTGGACTTAGGTACAAAGCTCTTTTATAGATTTCTCTATTTTCTGAGCCATCCCCAAGTTCCACACTGCTGCACTAATCTAACGTACTTGCTTCTTGCTGCTCTTATGCTGAAACACTCTGGTCTTTAATGCTCTTTATTCTGTCTACCCATCTTTGCCTCTCTGACTTCTTCCCCAGCTTCCTTTTAACTTTCCTATCTTCCCATCAAACATACTTGGCAGTCTCTTCTCCACACATAAGTGTCTGGTCTGAGGCAGGAACGGGTGTAATGTGCAGCAAGGTTCCTCTCCTTAAAGACAGAGAGAGAAAGGTAAAAGTGCTGTCTTATCACCAGCAGACCATGTTTAGCAGTTTAACCATTTGTCCAGGGACCTGCATGATTACACCTAGCAACAAAAATGATTTCACCTCTGTATGGAGGTGACTTGACTGAACACCACTTTGTCAACTAGACCACAGCAGTAATTGCCAGTCCATTCATTCCTTGAACACCTCCAGGGATGGTGAGTCCACCACGTCCCTGGACAGCCTGTTCCAGTGCTTAACAACCTCTTCTGTGAAGAAATCCCTCCTGATGAGGTCACCCCCTCAGCTTTGACAAGTTTGGTGGAGTCCCTATGCAGAGGTTTGAATGGTTAATGAGGCAGCAGCCACATTTTACATCACCTGCTTGACTTTCTAGACTTACCCTCTCTGTGATACAGAGGAGCACAAGTCAACCACCCAATTATATGACTGAAACTGAATAAAAAACTCCCTTCTCTTCCAAGCAAAGGGCACGTTTATGCCCACTCTTGGTCCCCGAGATGGCCTTTTCACAGAATCACAGTCTGGGTGAGGTTGGAAGGGACCAACACTGGGTCCCCAGCCCAGGTTTGCGTCCAGACAGTTCTGGAGCATCTCCAGCGTGGCCATATCACGGCGCTGACACGGACACGGCGGGGCCGCGGGCGGAGCGCTCGGCGGCGGCGCGCAGGGGCGCGC
>JAWWMO010000083.1:34482772-34510512 GCA_035047845.1 Dendrocincla fuliginosa | reverse complement strand
GGGAGCGCAGCGGGAGCGCGCAGGGGCGGCATCCGTGCGGCATCCCTGCGGGAGCGCCGTGGGACACGGCACGGCACGGCCGGGCAGGGCGGCGTCTCCGCATCATCTCCGCAGCCCCTTCCTCCTCGGAGCGGCGCCCCCGGGCTGGTGGGTGTGTTACTACTCGGCGCGGGGGAAGCGGCGGGGGCTGCGGGCAGCGGGCAGCGACCTTCCCGGCGGGGCTCGCCCTGGCAGCGCCGGGCAGGGAGGGAGGGAGGCAGGGAGGGATAACAGGATGGCGCGGGAGGATGGCGCAGAGCGGTGTCCCCGAGGCGGTGCGGGTGATGTCCCCCGGCTCGGGCGGTGTGCCCCTCCCGGGGCGCCGGCGGTGTCCCGGGGGGCTCCGCAGAACGGGGCTGCGGGAGCGGGGTCCCGGGCGCCGGGAGGACTCGGTGATGGGGCTGGCAGCGGCACAAACACCGTCCCCGGCGGTCCTTTGCCTCCCCGTCTGATGCAAGGCTCTCCGGTCTCTCGTATTTCTCTCGCTGCTGCTTTCCCTTAATCTCTTTAAGGACCCGGCGTGGGTTGTTCCCCTCCCTCTTTTTCTTGAAGGTGCCTTTTCATATGGTCACCTTGAAACCTAGATGTCTTCATGTGCCTTTTTGAGCATACTGTTACGCTCAGGTGGGTATGTGATGGTTTCAGTCACTAGGGCAAGCTGACAGGCAGACATAACCTTCCTGCAAGAGCCTACAAAACTGAGATGTCTCTATTTGTGCTGCTATAATAATTCTAGAGGCTGTGATTAACCTACCTTAAAAAAAAAAAAAAGTAATTTTCTCTGGTACTGACAAGTAAAGGGGAAATAAATCATATTAAACCAGAATCTTAAACAGAAGACAGCTTTGTTAGGGCCTTGATCCTGAGAGTGCACTTAGGCATAAATCCATCCTTGTGAAAGCCATCTATGCCTATAAGATATGAAACTTTAATAATTCCAGAGATGCAGTTGTGCTGCAGTATGCTTGGTAAATTCTGTGATGCAAACTATCTGTCTATACTAAACATAGTAGTTTAGAAGATAATAAATACATGAACTTGTGAGAAGGGATGTGACTTACTCATTTGGTTATAGGCTATTACTGTTTCAGCTATTGCTCTAAAAGCTGTTTTAGAATTAAGGATTTAAGGCACCTCCAAGCGTGCTGGTTTGTTCATAGCATACACTCCAAATTTTTCAGCCAAACAAAAAGAAATCTCAGAACAAACCTCAATCATATATACTTATGAATTTGATCTCTGTGAACACAGGGCTTCCAGAGATTTGAGATGAACCAAGACTGAAATTAACTTAAATCATTCATAGTGCTGTGGACTTTTTCAAGCAGCTTATGTCCTGGAGCTTACGTAGACAGTCTAAAAGACAGGTGTTATATTGGGACAAATGTGGTGGATGGAAGTCCCTTATTGGTATCAGTCAGTTTTTTCCTCCCCAGGAAAGTATTTCTGATTCTTAGGGTTTGAGACTTTAATGGCAGCTTCCCATTTTGGAAACATTTGTAACTGGCTTAAGCTCCTTGCTGAGTTCAGTATGTTTGGTAAAGGTGACTGAATTTCGCTCTCCATCCTCTCTTTCAGAAGTCACCAACCATGGATGCATTACACAGCTTGAGCGTGAAAAAGTGTGCTAGTTTATGCTAGGAGCTTCCAGAAAGAATTGCTTGCTTTAATTATGAACTTGAAGAGTTATGTAGGCTGGATATTGTCCCTGTAGGGTATTGGCCTTCTCTTCCCTTGAATTCAGCAGACTGAGAAACTGAATTGCTACTAGACCTGCTTCTCTGTGCGGTACCCAAATGGCTGGTTTCTGACAATGTGCTTTGTTGCATCCTAACATTTGCAAACTCTTATTGGTACTATTGCAACACTTGCTGTTTTTTAGAATGTATTAATAACAAAAGGGAGACTTCCAACAAGCTACTTTGATGCTTTTTATTTTGCCCCTTGTTATCATAACAATGTTGCTAATTTGAAATGACTCGCAGTCATTGTGCATTAGCCAGCTGCGTGTGGAGGTGGACTGCCTCTCTGTGCAGTGATCAGGACCTGACGGAACCGCAAAACGGGATTGTGCTGCCTCTTTACAAAATGTGAACGCTACATGGCCAAGTAGTATGCAGCAGTTTGCAACTTCTCAGTATGAAGTTGTGTGCTGTACAGAGATGCTTCAGATGCCAGCAGCTCCTAACACGGATCTCTGCCCCAGTGGCAGAAGCAGGAAAACAGGTGCTTCTCTACAAAACGGAGTGTTACAAATATGACCTTAGACTGAGGGCTGGAATAGCAGCTACAAAAGGAATAGAGTTCTGTGACTGCTTGGAGACTTAATTAAGAGCATTGACATCCCCTCAGTGACAAGTCTGTATAAATAATGAATTTTCCCTGTATGCACAGCCTGTGATGGAAATGAGCCTGAAACCTGTTGTCTTCTGGATGACAGACCCTGATTTGTTTTTAAATAGAACTATGTTTTCATTAACATAATTTAGATTTACTTGGGGCAAAAAATAAATCCTGTCTTATTTTGAAAGAAAGATGCCTACTTTGAAAGCTCGGACAAGAGCGTATTGTAGAATTAAAAAAGAACTGGTTGGTCAAGGGACTGTAAACTTTTGTAACAGCTTTTGTAACAGAAATCTTACCATTTGTTAGGACTTTAAATGCTGACGAGTTTTAGCATGTTCATTTGATGGCCACTATCTGTTTTTAGACAGTCTTAAGCAATCTGGTAGCTGTTGCCAGGAGTATTCCAAATTTTTCCACATACAGCAAGAGAAATATTTTCAATTCCTTCCAGGCCTATTATGCATTTATTCAGTTAAATGACTGAAGGGAGTGCACAGCTTAGGAAAGCTTTGAAGTGCAACTTGATTTTATGCCTATGTAGGGAATTGCTACTTCCTGTAATTGAAAAATAAAAGTAAACTCATTTGAGAGAAAGGCCATCCCAAATCTCTGACTGAAAGTTTGAAATGTTGCCCATTTTGAGTGAATTCTTGAGAAAATTTCAGCATGTAGTTAATTAAAAAAAAAAATAAGGAGAGAGGATTTGAGTATGACTTGCTAAATTTCAGCTGCTGATAAACTCCTCTTGGATATCTTGTTGGGCACAGCTTAGAGGGGTGGAGACAATCAAAGTTGAATGAGTTGAATGTGGTAACTTTGAGCGGTAAATTGGCATCGTCATCCATTGGTAGCAAGGAAAAGAGTGAATTTGACTAAGGTCTGATAATGAAATATTCAGACCATAGGGACACAGGGTTTTGGCAGGTTTTGTGCTTTATATTCAGGAACAGTCTCTGCTTTCTACTTTCTTAGTACATGCAGCCTTTCTCTCTCCCAATAAGTCATGCATTAGAACTGTCCAAATTGTCAATAAAAAAAAATAACCTTTCAGTGTTTCCTAGAATGGGAACAGTATTATTATTGTGCCTTTCAGTTTGCTGTCTTTGTTCCGTGCCTGCAGCTGAATGAATTTTGCTTTTCACTTCTGTTTTTGGAAGCATTGCTCTTCTGCAGGGTGCAGAGATCACGTGTGTCTATGTGCATAAGACACTAGGCTTGATTTGTAAATGGAAATACAAGCTTGTCTCAGGCACAAGAAACATCTTAATTTGAAAGTTAAAGTAGAGGTTCAAAAACCAAAAACTAAGCCCTGAACGGAGTTTTCACAATTGTAACTGACCTTTCTTTTGCCATGGTATTAAAAATAAGGAAGAGTTGAGAATTAGTGATACATGTCTCATTCAATATATTCTTCCTTTCCTAATGAGGTAACCTTGATCCAAATATGAGGACCCTGGCTTAGATGTTGCTTCTCAGTTGTTTTTTTTTTTTTTTTATTATAAATATTTCTTGCAGGTTATGCCACTTACCCTTTCTGGGCACAATGAAAACAGGTTTATTGAAATTTTTAAATATTACTGAAATAGTTCAGCAGTACTAGCACAGCTGGGTTTCTGTTTTATAAAAGTGCAAAATGTAGTGAGGAAAAGCTATCCTTTGATACACAGAAACACATTATGTCTTCATAAAAGGCTTAATGTGTTCTCCAGGCTTTAAAAGCAGCTCAAATCTCTTTTGTAAGATAAATGTTAAAGAAAATGTTGTCATCAACTGGAATGCACTCAGAACTTAGCAGAAAGGAGTTTAGCAGCCTCTGTATCTGTGGTACCTAAAGCACCTGTTAAAGACCAGCTTTAATTTGAAGAAACAATAGAAGTGAGGGTAGAAAAAATAGGATATATGATCAATAAAACTGGTGTTCTGACCAAACTACTGTGAAGGTCTGAGATGAAGTCCCAGCCTTAACCCTCCCACCCTTGTTTTTGTGGGCACATGTTATCTTGAAAACATAATGTTGATTATTACCGGAATTAACAATGGGTTATCCAGGACAATCACAGGTGTGCTTGAAAACCTGGGAGTTAGGAGAGGTTTAGACTTCACCCTGTACAACACTTTGGTTATACCTGTGCTTCAGAAAGCTTGACAGTTATGCCAGCAAAACCCTAGAAGACAAACAGAGAAAATGTTTTGATGTATCTGTGTAACCTTGCTAAGGTGAATGAAAGCAAGGTGTGTTGTGCCTGGTTCCATCCATGCTGGAAGGCTTCCATGGTGTGGTTCCATCCATGCTAGCATTGCTGTGCTGAGTAATGAACACCGCAATTATGCTCTTAGGTGAAAATTTGGCTTGATCAAGCTGAATTTTTGGCAGCTTCTGAGTCAAATCAATACAAGGCAAATTTTAGAGTTGAATGCTATTCATCCCAACACGAGGTGAATGCTTTTCTGTCATGGGTGCTGACTGCTTGGTCTCACTGAAGCTTTCATGCTTACTCTACTTGAGCGTTGCTTCAGCTTCTTGTGAAGAGGAGCTATAATGGCAGTAGCTGCCTTCTCAGATAGTACCTTTTACTGGTCTGGCACTGTTCTACATGGCAGTGACTGGATTAAATTTTTGAGCAAGAGACTATATTGGTGTAGAAAACAAAACCTCTGCATAGTGTGTTAAGGGTGGAACTGTCTGTACATCTACATCACTTAAAATGTCTTAAATGGTGTGTTGCTAGGAAAGGACTAGCTCTGCACATGAATAGCTACTTTGGAATTTTTTAATTTGGTGTAAATCTTAATTAAGATTAACAATAAATACTAATGAACATTTCAGGAACTTGTATTAAACCTAAAGGGTTTTCATATGTGATTCCAGGGGCATCTTTAGCTTTTCTTGAGAAAAAGTCGGAGGGCATTAAGTAAGCAGCAATTAAAAGAAGTGTGAGGAGCAAATATTGGTTCAATTCAATAAACATGAGTGAAATTTCAAGACAGACCCTTACTTTGACCTTTTTTTTCTCACACGAATCCTTTTTGTTGCCCACTACTTCCTGGTGAGTGCTGCACTTTCATTATGAACATATTGTTTTGTTTTTCAGCTGAAAGACAGAGAAAAGAGCAGAAGCAGTTTTACTGATATAGAATTAAGCTTTGGAATCTTTTGAACATGAAGTTGTTAGAAGAGCTTCAAGATCATAATAGTTCATAATACTGAATATTTTCGGTAATTTTTTTTCTTAAGACAGCAACAGTGAAAGCTACTGTTGGCAAGCCAACGTTCACATAATTTGTAACTTTGTAAAACTAGTAATTACTTTGTGCTTAATGTTTTCAGAATATTTTGGCCAACAAGAAAAATTGGTTGGCTTGAAAAGAGTTGATATCTCTGACATGGGAGGATAAAGTTATTTTTCTGAGAAGTAGTTTTATTGTAGCCGTCAGTCTTGAGCTTTATAAAAGACTATTTCAGTACCAAATTGCAGCTTTCAGAGAAGAAGTACACAGTGTTATTCTGGAAAAAAAACCAAAACAACTCTAACCACAATAAGTTTAGAGTAAGTTAATATGAAAATCTTCCTTTCTTTGGTTTGGACTCTGTCATGCTAAGCCCCGAGTGCTTTGTTGTGGGTACATAGCTATTTTAGTTTTCTTGGGTCGGGTGAGGGACGGGGGAAGGCTCTAAAACACACTGAATTATTTATGCCTGTCTCTGTTCTCCTAAGAGCACTGTTTCAGTCTTTGACACTCATGTTCATGAGAGGAGAATGGGGTACTGCAATCTGTCCTAGTGTGTTGCTATACCAGCATGATGTGTTTGGTATTTTTTTTTAATGAGTGAAAAATTGACATCTAAGTGAAACCTTCATTGGACTTTGTCACAACCTGTATGTACAGACTTAAGTAATACCAATTTTATTCCTTGTTGGCAACTCTCAAAGTCTGAATGTGGGTAAATTTTGACTCTAATAGCACAAGTTGTTCTTATTAGGAGTTGTGAGCCTTCTTAATACATGTCAGGATTTGTAAGATCATCATATTGTAAAATGGAAAATACTCCAAAGTAAAATTTTTCAGGTCTTAATATTTTCAATAAGATTAGTATTTTATGTTTATCAAGAATTTATGGGCTAGTTTTCCTGAGGTGCTGTGAGACAATGACACATCTGTGTTTATCCTATTGCAGGAGTATAGTGTTGTTCAGACATGTTTATAAAGCCCTGATTATTGTCATAACTGTTGTTGCACTTTGTGATGTTTGGAGCCAGACATTTGTCCAGAGAAGGGCAATGAAGCTGGTAAAGAGTCTAGAGAGTAAGTGATATGAGAAGCAGCTGAGAAAACAGGGGGTTTTCAGCCTGGAGCAAAGGACACTCAGGGGAGACCTGATTATTCTCTGCAACTACCTGAAACAAGGTTATAAGGAGGTGATGGCCTCTCCTCCCAGGCACCTAGTGACAGGACAAGAGGAAATGGTCTCAAGCTGCACCAGTGGAGGTCCAGGTTGGACATCAGGAAGAATTTCTTAACTGAAAGGGTTGTTAAGCCTTGAAACAGACTGCCCAGAGAGGTGGTGGAGTCACCATTCCTGGCAGTGTTCAAGAAACGAATGGACACAGAACTTAGTGCTATGGTGTAGTTGATGTGCTGGTATTCACTCAAAGGCTGGACTCTGATCATGGAGGTGTTTTCCAACCTTTTTGAGCCTATGATTGCCCAGTGGATGTTACTCCTTTTTTGCTGCATGACAGTACTTATGAACTCATCTGTTTTAGCATTGACAACAGTAGTGATGTGTTCATTGAATTAATTTGGCTTGTCAGTTGCTAAATGCAATTTATCACGATGAGAGAAGATCTTAATAAGGGAACTTGTTAAATAAAACTTCTTTGTAGTGTCAAAACACAGGAGACTCTGGAAAAAAATATGACCATGTGGAATAGTGCATCCCTGCTGTAGTATGTTTTGTCAAATAAAAAGGTAGCAAGTGGCTGTTGCTCAGAACTCTTTTTTCAGCCTTTATACCTGCAGTGATTCTAGGTCAACCATGCCTGTTAACTCGCTGAAACTGCAGCAGTTATTATGTAGTGGCATAGCCAAATGTACAGCTCTTTGTCTATTTCCAGGGCTTTTATATGCACAATGATTTTGGATATACCCTATAGTGGTCTATGTGGTCCTTGTTTCACTTAACTTGCAGATGGCACATCTCTGAGTATAATGGGTTGCAGTCAAGACATTTGGTGTAGGTTTACCTGTGTCTACACGAGAATGTAGGTCTGAGGTATGGTTTGTTGGGAGAATCAGGCCTGTATGTAAACATGCTCTGTGGTAAAGAACTGTGTGAATGGGCAACAAGGTGTCCTTTGAGATCTAGTTGCAGTCATTTCCTGTTTCTAAGGTTTTCAGGATTGCCTTTCATTCCAGGAGCAAATACTTTGTGAAAAAACTGTAGGAATTGTAACAGTAGATGGATTTGTAAGTTAGACTGATTATTCAGGGTACTGTGAAAAAGGAGTGTTCTGCTGCTCCTGTGGATGAAATTGTTTGTTATTGAGTCAGAATGGTGCCTTGTAAGAGGGCAAAGAGATGACAAATACATAAAAATGAAAATGAGGACAACCTCAAGTTGAACAAAGAAAAAAAGTAAAATGAAATAGGCAAGTAGAAATGTCCTGCTTGGATAGGTGGCTGCTAACAGGCTGTTTTAGCTACGTAATGAAGGAAGATAAAGTACAGTAGTGTTCTGAATAAATACAGGTTGTGGGTGTATCTGAGAAATGGCCATCCTTGTTGTATTTGAAATGAACCAAATGAGGTTCTAGGAAAAACTGCTACCTAGCAAACTGTGTAGATTTAGACTGTAGTAGACTGCTAGATGATTTCCTTCTCTAGAAATGTAATGTAAGATCCCAGCACCAACTCCTCTTATGGCAATCATGTTTTCAGTATAAAGTTGTATCATTCAACTTAGTGTTTAACTGCTATGTACTCCCCTGTATGAAATATACTGTGCTGAAGGGATTCCAGTTATAGAGGAGCTTACTCATACTTATGAAATACACTGTGCGTTGAGGTAAACTCTGGTTACAGAGGAGCTTACTCATACTTTCTTACTTAAAAAGCATTACCAAAATGGGAATTTGTTTTTGGTTCAGTAGCTGTTGGTATATTTAAGAAAAAAAAATTAAATCTTGCAAATACAATTGAATGTGTTTATTTCAGGGAGGGCTTCAGAACTCTAGAGCATTAGATTCCTACAAGCTTTTAATTCTTTTCCCTACCGACTCAGACTGTAGGTATGTAAATGTCTGCCTTGCATACCTTCATATTTGTTCGGTAACACAGTACTGAAACATTCCTTCCCATCTTTTGAAGCCTACCGGCTAATATGTTTGGGTATTCATTTATTAAAATGAGTACTGTATATAATTTTAACCTTTCTTTCTATCTCTTGGATGTCTAATGTCTTTCAACTGCCTCATGTATTTCAAATAAATCCACTTATTTTGTGTTTAGAATAAAGGAAATATTTTTTTTAATGGTGAGATCTACAGTAAGTCTGCAAGTTATTAAAGATTTTGACTGGTCTGGCAATGCATCAGAAGAGAAATTTGGAGCACTAAATGATTACTTACGTAAAGGTAGATGTGAGCTTCTGGAAAGCAGTTACATTGACATCACCAACACAGCAAAATAAATGTACGTACTTGGAATAATTCATACCAAAATGCTAAATGGTTTAATTAGTGAAACAATTAGCACTTTATGGATTATAGCCTTTATTCAGAAGGCATTCTTTCTCTGATTTAGTATTGGCAACCTGCTATTCTGTGAGAAGTACCCGCTCAAATGGCACTGCTTTTAAAAAAACACCCAAACCCAAATTTGAATGGTGTGAAGTATGTGGAAGTTAATGGTAAAAAAAGCAGCTTTGTCTTTCAGATAAATTAACAGCTTTGGAGGGGTGGGGGGGAACTTCTGTGTTGGATCTTTCTAAGGAGTCCAAATATGTGTAAGTATTTTTACTTCTTCAGGATATTGTGGAGGAGGAAGAGGAACATGTTTGTTCGTTTTGGGGCTGACTATATATTGCAGTGCTAAGAACTATGAAGAAATCTCAGACATTTGTGCTGGGTGCTATTTTAACAAACACCTCACCTTTTCCTTTTGTAGGCATATGTGCAGAAGTTTCCCTGAATGGTGGAAAAAATTTCATATATGGCAATGTACACATGACCAGCTACAGCCCTGTCATAGTCCTGAAACAGTTTACATTTTTTATTAGTGTATTGTCATTGCAAGCGCTTAAAATTATCATGTAAATATTTTACATTAGCCCACGTAAACAAATAAACTGCAATCAATTAACTACAGGTAAGAGCAGCAATGCAGATAAACCACAGAGAAAATAGTGCAATTAGTGCTTCAGCCTCACTAATCTGAGTAGATAAAGTGACAGTTTTTGAAGTAATTGTGCTATATCTTTGTTCTGTTTCCAGTTACACTATTGTCCTCTCTCAGGAATCCCTCAAACATGTTTTCTCTTTCATTTTTTACAATATTGAAGTGCATGGGAGCAGAGATAGTAAATTATTTAAAATTATTCTGTGTCTCTGTACTTGTCTGACTCAGCAGAATACATTTAGGTCATATGTTCCAGTGCAGAGTCCTTTCTTTCTGTGCGGATTAAGTAGACTCATTAAGATACAGTTATCTTGCCTTTCTTCTGATTCCTTGTCTTCACAAGATTTGGGTGAAAAATGATGAAAATCATTATATTTTGTAAATTAAATTCAGATAAACTTCCTCTAAGCTGACTTGTTCTTCTGTTGTCATTGGACAATCAACTGACAGATAGAGTGAATGCATTCCCTCTTAGCTACAACGAGTAGCAATGGACTGAATGATTCTCCAATGTATAAAATTATGAATTTAAAAAAACACTAGTTTTGTTTGCTTATGCTTTCTTTCCTTTTTAGGATGGCTGCAGCTCCTCCAAGTTACTGTTTTGTAGCCTTCCCCCCATGTTCTAAAGATGGGCTGGTGGTATTTGGAAAGAACTCTGCACGGCCTAGGGATGAAGTACAGGAGGTTGTCTACTTTCCTGCTGGCACTCATGATCCAGGAAGCAAAGTTGAGGTAAGGATGAAGTGCTGCCTTCAAACTCTAAGAAAGTACTGTTATTGGGAGAAATGAATGCTGTCCTGTTTTTTTGTTAAACTGTGGAGTCCTTGCTCACTTCACTCAAACTTCTTGAGCAGAAAAGAGATAAGATTTTTTAAAAGTCCTGAAAATGAATCTCAGAATGTATCTTTTTTGTTTAATTGGGGAAAAATCTATGATCATACTTTCTCCAGCAGATAGGCAAAATTGTTCAAATCTCAGATTCCTGCACCATGTAGTCTATGATTACCTTTTCCTATTAAAGGAAAAATATCCTGGCTAACTGGAAGTAGAAGCCAATTTTCAAAGTTTGTCACCATATGAATTGTTCTTGTTCATTGTTGCTGTTTGATAGTTGTAATGGGGTCTGACTACACTAGACATGCTACAAAACAAGCAGCCAGAAATCTCTGTCTCAAAGAACTTTCACTCTAATAAGGGAATGTGAGAGGAGAAATCAAGAGCATAATATTTGTAAGCCAAATACAACTCTTGTACATGCAGTTGGCTTTGATGACATGTTCTACACCTGCTTTGTGGTCAGTTTTCAGTGCTGTGGCTTCTCTCTGAATCCAGGCTGGGTGTGGAGTTCTGATGCTGGATGATGCTGGCAGGATGCAGGTTGAAAGGGACCCTGCTGGAAAGTAACTTTGATTATAGTCTGTTACTGCAGCCTCACTTTAATGACAAGAGAAATGAAGGGAGAAGCCAATGTGGAAGAGTGAAGCAAGGGGACAAATGAAAGCAGAAGATAGGAAGAGGAGAAAGTGTGAGGATGGAATGAAGAGACTGAGACACCAGAAGAAAAGACAAGGATCTGTGTGGGTAGTCATTTTAGCAGAGGACACCGAGTCTTATCTCCACTGTCAGGAGCTTTTAGAGTCCACAGATTCTTGCTGTGGTTGGCAGCTGGGAAAGCAGGAGCTGTGATGTTAGTTGCATTCAGATTCCTTCTGTCTCTGTGGCTGTGCAGAAGGCTGAGAACACAAGATGTTCCGTGCCAGGCTGGTGTCTTTCATTTGAACAGATCCTTTATGGATCTACTTGCTGCTTCCCCAGAAGATACCCTAAAGCCAGTGCCAGTTTTAATTCAGTTTTTCAAGTGGGATGACTTCAAAATTTCAGAAGATATGGTGTTCTTCTTTCTGACAGTTAATGTTCTCTTGATTCTTATTGCTATCAACATCTAATACAACTCATGGATTGTTAAATGGTTTAATTTTGCATGTAAAGAAATCTCCTTCCCCTTGTCCCAGAGCACTAAGTGTAGTTGATTGCAGTGCTCTCTTGGTAGCACCCCAACTAGAACACAGCTAGAACACTTTTGTTCTGCTAGAACACAGAACAAAAGTGTGTCAATAAGACAAGAAAAATACTTGAGAGCAGTTTATTTTATACCTCCTCTTCATGGAACTGGAATGAAAAAAAAACGGTGTTCTGTTATTGTGGAAGAAGAACTTTGAAAAGCTGCTCTGTAGTGTTTGTATCCTTAAAGGAGAATACTTTCTTAATGTAAGACTATTTGATTCTTTTGGTCTCTTTGCCTGATATTTTACTCTTTGATGAGATTGTCATAATTTGCTGAAGCATATAATAAAGCCATATATAATCTATTATAATCTATATAATCTCTTATGATCCATCTTTCACATGATTAACGAGTTTATTCCTTTTTTTTAGTATTCAGTCTGAAACTCCTTTGCCAAACCTTTTGAAGTGGGGAGGGTAATTCCTTTTCCTAGCACACACACTGTAGAACAGTATCTGCAAATATTTTCTGTAAATGCTGAAATATTTTTTTTTAAGTGAAGGGAAAGTTTGCTGCAATGCAGTGAAGATGCTCTTTTAGATGAGGAACTGGAATGGGCCAATTTTTTTTTTTTTTAAGTAGGGGACCAAGTCCTAATTAATGGATACTTTGGTCTCTGCCTGTCTGTGCTACTGTATAATTCTTCATTACCTAGCCTGAGGTTTTGTAAGTACAGTGGTATACAGAAACATACAGGCTCCAGATGTTTACCAAAATGCTTCCTGTTTCCTCCCAACACAGAACAAAACATCATCAGTTGCTCTGAGAGTAATGCAAGCAAGCGCTTATCAGTCCATCTTTGTCACACTCAGCACTAAGTACTGTTAATGTATTTTTCTTGTTTTTTCTCATGCATATTTTGAGTAGAGTAAGCTGGTTAAAACACAACACTGATTTTAATTGTTTTATTTGGTTTATTTAAAGGCTATCTGGTAGCTTTGCACAGTCCTTGCGTGCTGGTAGTGAGTACCTTTAGAAGTTAGGAAAGGCTTTAAGGAATGGTTTGAATTCAGCTGCTTCATGTTTTTTAAGTAGCTGGCATGCAACACTATATCCACCTTCGAAGCAAATTGTCAGAGGTAATTAGCTGATAGCCAGCCTGGAGAGGAGAGTCAGAGCTTCTACATGATGTATTCAAGATTATGACTTGGTTCTTTAAAACCCTGAAAACTGCTGATAGTTCAGTTATCATTGGGTGGAGGCTTTTTTTGTTGTTGTTAACAGCTTTTCTTCCCTTGCATTTTGTACTAACTAAACAGGTCTGAGAAACCAAGTGTATGATACTTTGCAAATGGAAAACCATGGTTGATCCATTTCATGTTATGGTTTTTTAAAGTCAGTAATCCTTTGGGCCTCTCATCCATCCTAGCACTCTTTTCCCCCCCCAAATTAACAGCTTTTCTATTTATTACATATTGTACATTTGCATTGGTTTCTTTACCTTCACTGAACAATGATGAGGGGTTTATTTTAATTCTTTGCAGTGTGTATCAAATTTTGATTACTTGTCCATGACTGTGACTTCTGTTAAGAGGGGGTTGACAATATGGGTTCCATAAGACTCTCTCAGGAAGTCTGTATCCTATCTGTGCTCTGTGCTGCTCACCTTTGCAAATGTGATAATATGCAAAGAAACCAGAAATGGCACAGTCATTCAAAGAGATTGTTGCCATAAAGGAAGGAGGCGGGCTATGCTGGATAGCTGTCAGCTAGTTTATGGTAGGGCCACAAGGGAATCCAGTGAATCCTGCAAGCTGTTTTCAGCTTGATCTTTGAGGCTCCATCTACGAGACAAGTAACCCTGCAGCTAGCTCATCAGCATAATTCCTTCCCTCCATGTCAGCAGGTTCCCAAGACCCTGAACAATGGGGCTTTTCATAAGGCCTGTTCTGTGCATGTGTGTGTCAACTTTCTCAAAAGTTTGTTCTTGTCTTGCATTGTAATTTTGCAGCAGCAGATGTTGATGAGCTGTCTTCCTTGTAGAGATCAGTCTAGTGAATTTGTGTGTGCAGGTGAAATGTTCCTCTAAGCATAAATAAGGTACTTTTTTTAATTTCTCTACTAAAAATAAGTATTCTCTTCCCCACATCACCCCTCCCCTCAGGTGCAGATTTTAAGAATTTATCATGTGTTAGTAAGAATTTGTGTTGTATTAGTCTTAAGATGCAAGCCTCTCTCTCTTATTTTTGAGGTAGATTTTACTGACTAGATTTCTCTTGTTCTTTAGTAACCTTCTTGCTTGCTGTGGTTTTCTTTCCTCCGAAAAAGTCTTGGCTGGATGACCTTTCATAGATGAATTTTCCACATGGATTTTTTTTTTAATTATTTTAGATCCTTTCTTCTAACTTGACCTTATATTCATGACTTGAAAATAGTCATGCTTTCTTACTTCACTAAGGAGCTGTAAAAGCTCTTCTATCTTAGCAGCTCCTCCTCTTACGCAGGAGCAGAAGGGGGAAATTAGGGTAGTCTACAAAAAGTCTATAAAACTCTAGAATGTGCAAAATCTTTCTAGTATGTTGGTATTAAACACTCTTCTGGACTTAAAATTCCTCCTCCCCCACAAAGGGTCAGCTTTATGTTCTCTGAAACATCATGGCATATTTAGTTATTCTTTTGTTTTCTCTCTCTCTCTTTTTTTTTTTTTTTGATACCATCCCACCTCCCCTTGCTCTGAGTTTTCAGAGGAGCAGTAAGATTTTTTTGTTGTACATTGGTCTGAGGCATGAAAATTTGCCTAGAGGTAACTGAGGGATCTCTGGTGTTGTAAGATAGGTATAAAGCTTGGAAAGCAGACTTTGACTGTATTAAAGTTGGCTTTGGAGGCATCTTAATTCTGGAGTCCGTAACATAATCACCAGGCATCATGCCAGTGCTGCAGTTTAGTTCTGGTATACTTTGATTCCTCTTGTGCCAGCTGTTTGGGTTATCTGCATTATATCATGGGGTAAGGTGTTCAGAATCTGGTAAGAGAAACCAAACAGCAGCTGATTCTACTGAGAATTTGCTCTTTGGGAAGTCTCCAGGTTAGACTGGCAATGCCACACATACAGTCATGTTGCTGCATGGGGAAAGGGAGCCTGGGCACCCCCATCCCCAGTGACACTTCCATGGGTATGTGCTGGATGGCAGGGAACCTCGATGAAACACTGTGGTGTTTGTGCCTATGCTGAAACTTTTTGTTTACTGTATTTAGATTAAAAAAAGGGGTTGTAGTCTGAAGGCTTACAATTTAGAGGTAGTTTAGGAAGCTGCATTTCTTGCCTCTCAGCTGAGACCCAATAAGTGGCTGGTAGGCAGCCTAGCTCATGCTCATGCAGACAGATGGCTTACCTCAAACCACCTTGTGTAAGCTAACCCTTAGACTTTGCACAGAGACAGAAGAGAGGCACTATGCTGGCAGACAGCAACTAATAAGAGAAAATGGTTCCTGCCTTCAGCACTCTGTTGCTTGACTAATGTGAGCTTTTTCTCTGTTTTGCTCCATTGCAGGCCACTGGCCTTTAAACTAATGTGTTTGACTTTGCTTTGTAACACAAGCACAAGATGGCAGTGGTTCAGAAGAAAAGTCATAATCTCTTAGATGTTTCTGCCCTCTCAAAACCTGTTTTTACTGTAGGAGTGCTGCTTATTTGCTCTTTTCTGCTACCAGAGCAAAACTGGTTAGCTTGAACTAATTTTTTTGGTTCTTAATCTTTTTTTTTCCTTTTTTTTTTTAGTATTGTAGCAGAGAAGAAGAGGAGGGTGAGTGCTAGAATTGTGTGAGGCAAAAAACCAGCCAACTCTCCCATTTTGACACAAACCATTCACTTGTGTCAAAACAGCTGTGTGAGCAGGTAGTTCAAATGCCTAGGATATCTGAGACTTCCAAGGATATCTCTGTGATAGGTTTTTTGATGGCTCATTCGAAATCTGTTTCTTACTGTTTTAAAACCTTAAATTAATAAGCTTCATCCCTATTTTAGTTTTACTTTTGCTCATCATGCAGGAGACTGCTAGATTTGTGTCTTAAAAAAACAAGAGGTGAATTCTTGACTGCTAAATCAACTCTGACATATAGTGTTTCCAGAAACTGTTCTCAGCCTTGGGTGCCTTGCTATACTTTGTGGTATTTGATTTGTTTAGAGGTTTTTATAAGTCATTTTGCTGAGCATGTTTCCATACTGTGGCTCACATGCCTGAGGCTCCTTGGTGGCTTGATAGAGTAGGTTAGAGTAGGTCAGAGGGTGCAGATAGTTCTGCTTTTTGAAAGGAGAACTGTTTGGCTTTTTCTACCTCCTCTACTTATTTCTTTTTTCTGTAATAAAATCCATCAGCACTACACACTGCTATAGAACAATGGCACACAGATTCAATTTTTACAGTTACTTGTTACAGTGAATACAAACATCTAGGAACAATATGCAAATACAAAGCATATGTAAAGTCTACTAGAGTCCTCAAAAAAAGGGAGAAGCTACTTAATAGGAAGAAGAAAGAGGCACTTCAATGTGGCAGAAATTGGCTTTGTTTTGTATTTGTAGTTAGCAAATGCTGTTTATATCTGGCTACAACATGAGGATACAAGTACTAGCACATGTTTTGGAAAGATGAGTAACTGAGAATTCATCCTGCTGCTGGAGAGACTTATATTCACTATTCTGGTTTTGACTTTTGAGAGCGCTAGAACTTAGGGTTGGCTGCTTGAGAGGCACCCAGGCTGGATTTATCCTGCTATATGGCTGTCCCCTCCGCTGTGACACAAGTTTCACTGTCAGTAGAAGATGTCATGGCCATGTTTAATGGGCGTTGTAAAGTCATCCAGGTGTCTTACACCCTGCACTTGGTTCTGCTTAGTGCCTAAGCAAGCAGCAGTAAAAGCATTGGCTAACCACGTCTTTTGTACTGTGTGCTACTACTTGCGTATTTCCCTTTCTAGAGAATGATTATTAACATTCCTTTGAGCTCTACTAAATTTCTTCCTGTAAATAAGCAGCAAAAGAGTTGTCTGTAAAGCACATTGTCAGGCACGTCCACACAAGATAGTCTGAGGGGCTTTCTTGTATCACCATGTTCTAACTTTCCAGATTTACACTTCACCATGATGGGAGAGCCCAGGTAGCCCATGTCACCAGGGGAATCACTTCTCTAGACAGTTACAACCAGGCTGTCAATCTTAATGTCTTGGTGGCCAGGGAGGCAGCAGGCTGTGAGACTGCCTCATCACATTTTTTCCATCCTGCTTTTGGAACAGGTTAAAAGCAGCCGTGGTGCAACTTCCTGAGTTGCTACAGTCATACAGGTATTTTGCCTATTTTCAAATATGTGCTATGGTACAGCAGAGCTTGAAGTAGTTAAACAAAGAGTTAATGCCAAGTTAGAGCCCGGGTCTGATGGCGAGGGAAGGGGGTGGGGTGGGGCCTCTTCTGTAATCTGGTATCTTAAGACCTTTCTTCAAAGATCATTTCTTTCTAAAGCATTCCCTGACTATTGCCTTTGTTATCCAGGGCTGAAGCCTATGTGATTTCATTGATATTTCATAATGACTTGACTGACAGTGCTAGGAATTGGGCTTCTGCAGCCTGAGTACAGTAGAAACTGCACAATAGCTTCTTTTCATTAATGAAAGAAGAAATCTCTTGTGCTTATGGCTGTCGTGTCTGTTTTTGGAATACCTCCAACCTATCTGCATGCCCTAGCTAGGGTGGGAGATACATTTGTGCCTTGTGCTATTCTTAGAACTGCCTTGATAAGATTCTCGTCTTGATACTGTAAGTGAAATAAAAGAAGTATCATTAGTTTCCAGCCTGCTCAATTCTCTTTAAAGTTGTTGGCTGCATCTCTTGTATGCCAAGCCTCTGTTCTTTACTTTTATATTTCCTAATGGGAATTTACTGTCACAGGGCATGGTGCCAGTTATGCTGCTTTCAGGGCTGGAGTTCTAGAAAATCAATGGAGCCTGACACCACTCACTCACAGCCTTTGCCACCAAATTTCTCAGTATTCTTCTGTTTTTAGCATCCATACTCAAAGAAAAACGTTAGTGTTAGGAAATGCAGAGGCTGGACGCTTCAGGAATTTTAAAGACAGGGTTAGTGGCAAGCAGAATCACAGCAGTACCTTATGTCTGTTTCATTTGTCATTGCCTAGTTTGGCACAGCTCTCAAGAGAACAGGCTGCTTTGCTGTTGTGCTGTGGAGGAATTTGCCAGATCTCTGGGGTGCAGGAGTGGAGACAGGGAGGTTGAAATTTGTGATTGCTTTTGAAATCCTGTCACCATCTGAACTCCTGTTTCTAGAGATCTAGTGGCCAGTTGGGTATTCTTGTTGGGTAGTGTTATCTTTCCCCCACTATTTCCTTTTGTGCCTGAGCTGTTATAAGAATATGTCCTCATTTCTGTGGAACAAGTAGCAGTGATTTGCTGTGCTGCAAATCCAGTGTCTGGCTCTATTTGACCTAGCTTTAGGACTTATATGTTTTGGATATAAGTGGATAGCCCAGACTCTCTTGTTGCCTGGAAAAGAGTTTTCTGATTTCATCTATTTATTTATTTTTAAGAGGGGATGGTGAAGTTATGAAGCAAGAGGTTAATATTTAAAATTATTAATTTTTTTGCACATCTGGACCCTAGTTTTTGAGAAGCTCATGCTTATTATTAACAAATATGAACCAACCACCTGCCTTAATACATCAACCCGTTGTGTGCCTACTTTTTTTCTTACTGGAGTAAATAATTCTAATGGGAAAGTAAAATCTCATCAAGGCTTATTCAGCAATGTCAATAACCATGGCAAATGAATAAGAATCAATGATAGTTTTACAAGATTTGTCAGCTGCTGTCAGGTTGGAACGGGTTTTTTTCCTGTTATTTAGGTCTTCTTATTTATATAAGTAAGGTTTGAACATTGCCTATGTACCTGACTTACTATAAGGAAACTGAATATAGTGTGAAAATGTGGTCCATGCTTGCTTCTTTTTGGTTTGGGGGATGTAAAGAAGCAATAGAGAAGGTGACAGCTGTATTCTGAGGTGTGTAGAAGTGACTCTGGATGTTTTCTGGGCTCTGATTACATAGTTACAAAGCAAAACCACATTTTTATTCAGAATGCTCTGGATTTGCCAGTCAGGAACAAACTATCTCCTCTTTCTCTTTTCTCAACTGCTATCATTGACAATAATATCTTTGCAATGAATGGCAGCTTTGGAAATGCTTGGTTTTGGAATGAGGTGCCAAGTAATAAGTGTTTGGTAGCAAGGATAGCCAGAATATGTTTTGCAGAGGAAAGGCCTTCAGCATTCTTTTAGCCTTACTATCATTTTTCAGAGAGCTATCATATTTTTTTCTACTAGAAAATCAAAGAGTTGGTGTAAGCAAGCTTGCATAATGGGCTATTCAGCCAGAGAATGCTATACAGATGTGGGTTTATGGAGTATTGAAGTCTCGTCCACACTGTGTCTAGGTTTTTTATTTATGCTGTAGAGTTGAAAAGGTTGATGTCCTGGAGGGCCCTGCAGGATGGCTCCAGCTAGCTGACCACCTCTGAGATGTGGGGGGCCAGGGCTTGCACTGTACAGGGTTGGTGTCTGCCTGGCTGCAGACCTGGAGCCTGACAGCTGCTCTGGTCATGCCTTCACATGTGATCTTTTCTGGCTGCTGCAGCTCCTTCTTTGCACATCCAGCAAATTTAGTTATTCTCTGTTCACACACATGCATTAAGTGTTATCCAAACAGCACTGACCTGAAACACTAAAACAAAATTGCACAGAATGTCAAAAAGAAGATTTGTTCACTGACAGCTCAAATGGAGAAGGAGGAGTTTTGATGAGGAATATCTCTTCTGGCATGTCTTGGTTACACAACGAAGCAAAGGGTGAACTGTATAAAGTGTTATCATTAGTTAAATTTTAGCACCTGTCCAGTGCCAAATGTTGTTGCACCTCTATAGATGAAGAATTTGCCTCTACAAAACCATAGTGAATTACTATGTGAGCAATTTGGTCAAGCAGCTTGGTCAAATATTAAGGAGTTGCAACAAATGCAGCAGGTAAGCTCCTGACAGGATTTTATTACCTAAGCCATTAAATTAAAACTAAGCACACCGCAGAAAAGGTTAACATGTCCCTACTCTCTTCTTTAATGAAAGAGTTCCCTGCTCCTCCTTTTTTTTTTTTAAATCATCATGTGTCCTCCATGAGAAATCATTCTCTTATTTCACATATAATTTGTCTGGTTTTATACAAAATGACAGTTTGACTATTTGCATGCATTTCCTAATGAAGGTGGCAAGGTCATTTCTTGTGACCCTCATGTATAGCCGAAGTTCAGAACTCTGAAAATGCCATTTCTGATCAAAGATGGTCTGTTGTGCATTTCAATTGCATGCTAGACTCACTATTACTGTGAAAATCATTGCTCGATCTGGAGGATGAAGATGATCATGCTGTGTAATCCTTAAAGGCGGAAAGACAGGCTAGGATAAAAAACATAGCTTCTCACCTCTAATAATTTTGTACTGATTTGTCTGGCTTTAGGTTGCCAGCAAGGCAAACAAGGCTAACAACTTTTAGTTCACAAGTCCATTCCAATGATCCTGCTTACTTTGATATGTCTGATCAGATATTCCTCTGGAAAAATACTGCAGATTACTTCCTGCAAGGAAGATGTTACAACAGGAATGCTGGACACCAAGAGCTGTCTCTTAAGTACTACAGACACTTCAGTTTCCTCAAAAGAAAATTCTGTAAAGTTTGATCCTTGGAAAACTTGATGTGACTCAGTAGTAAAATGTAATGCCTGTTCCTGTGGTTTGCAAAAGCCAATGATGTAATGATGACTCAAGCTCTAATCCACGCTGTTCAGGAAAACAGTGCTTGTTTTGAAGTCCTAGGGCAAGGGAAAAGTAAATGTGTTTGAGAGATAACATATAATTTCTTCCATGCAGTTTCATTGACTTCTCTGCAGCCTTCCTTTGTATTTTTGATTTCTCAGAGTACATTCACAGACATCTGATTACAGCGGACCATTTAAAATAGCACAAACATCAGTTTACGCAACAATACCCGTGTTTTATTTCTGTGACTGTTTTTCAAAGCATGCCACTGAATCTTTTCAAGATTTGGGATATTTTCCTCTTTCTACCAGTTGCCTCTGTCTTGGGGGCAGCTGCAGGGGAGGCAGCAAGGCGCTGGGGAAAGACTTCCAATATATTTTGTCCAGTTACCATTATTACACCATCTACTTAAGTATGGAGATTGTATTTAGGTGAGGTGGTAGAATGGTTTGATGTTGTTGCTGTGTACAAACATGATCTGCATTTCATTAATGTAGCAGTTCAGTCAGTTTTCTGTTACTTTCCACTGATTCTAGCACTTGGGTTCCACTTGACTCTTTGAAACCTGCAAACATGAAGACAGATATATTTTTCCAGATTGATGTAAGTATGTAAAGGTTCAAGCATGTCACTTACATGTTGTTTAATATAGTTTCTGGTTCATTCACAGAACATGGACTTTTCAAATAATGTGTGTCCTGTCTGTACACTAGATAAAGTGCTTGCAATTGTTTTACTTTTTCTCTTCCTGCTGTCTCTGCAGTGCACGTATATTGAGATTGAGCAGGTGCCGAAGACTCATGCTGTTGCGCTGAGCAGGCCCTCCTGGCTTTGGGGGGCAGAAATGGGAGCTAATGAGCACGGAGTGTGTGTAGCTAATGAAGCTGTTGTGACCAGAGAACCAGCTTCGGAATCTGAAGCCTTGCTTGGCATGGATCTTGTCAGGTGAGTGGCTTGTCAAGCTGTGACCAGCCTTTCAAACACCAAAGGTTTAAATGGTGATCATACCAAGTAACAGCTTTGTGGTTTTGGCATGAGGAGATTTTAAAACAGTGTAAGCAGTAGACCTGTCTAGACAGAGCTCCACACACAGCTGAATTAACACATAAAACACCTGCAATCTGAATTTAGCTACCAAGACTGAACCAGTCTACTGTGGGTTCACTCACCCTACCTTGTCTACCTATGCTACAGTCTAGCAGTGGCTATTCTGACAGGATAAGAGATATGATTACATTGTTGGGAAGGAACTGCTAACCAATTTGTAATATCAGATTGCTGGTGTGCCCTTCATTTTCCCTTACATTACGACAGCCTACTCTGACCCAAAAAGCTTATTCTGGGCTTATAGCCAACTGTAGGCATAAACAAACTACTATGCCTTACTTCAGCCCATGCATTCCAATGCAAACCATCGCCCTTATTTAAATGCTGGCAAACAAACTCCTGTGAGTCTGTTCATTGAAAGCTGTCTGCCCAAGAGGCTTGTTCTGCACTGCAGGTCTCAGCTACATGCTGCACTTCTAGTGAAGAGAATTTAAAGGAGACCTGGGTGGGGGAAGAAAGCTGAAAATGAAAGAAGAGAAAATATGATGTGAATTTATTACAAAGAGAAAGGAAACAAATAGATTTAATTTCATTAAAGATGGAACAGGACAACCACTGCATATTTAAGTGACTCAGTGTTAGACCCAATGATCCTGCTGGAGTTTGACCTAGGATACTTAATTAGCAGGCTGAACCAATTTCAGGTGAATTCTCATTTTTTCTTGAGAACTAGTGAAAAATGGGAGGGGTTCTGGATGACTGGGAAAAGTTAAATGCTGTGGCTCTGCTTAATATAGTTAAAAAGAGTTGTTATAGAACAGCTTAACCTTAGCTCCTGAAGGGGAAAAAACTCAAATATGAAGGAGTTGATAAATACACAGTAATAACTGCTAGTCAAGAAAAATACTGTCAAACCATTCTACTTTATTTGTGCATTGAGTTAACAGATTTTATGGATAAAGGACAGGAAATAGATACCTTTAGTTCTAAAAGGACATTAAAGCCTCAGAAGTTATTCTCATAACAAGGTGGGAAGCATGAATTAGAAGAAATTGTTGTTAGGTGTACAGCTGCCTGAAACTTTAACTGTAAATATTCTCTAACGATGTCTCTGCAGAAATACAGTATCTGATTCCAGCCACCATAAATCACGAGGAATATGAGCCAGTTGTAGGAAATGGAGTGGAAATGGGAAATATGATCAGAGATTTATAGAATCTGACCAATGAGAAATTCATGAAGGAATTTGGGTTATTCTCTTTGGTATTTTCTCTAAGCTCTGTATTACTGAAGGAGTCTTGCTTGTCTATTTCATGTCACCTCACAGAATAGAGAGCCATCAGGGACAAAATCAGTCTCAAATAGGGTGCAGTGAAGCAGCTGGCACCAGTTCTGCCTCTTTTAAAGCATCTGCAGAAGAGACTAATTCTATTGCACAGGATTTCTTGGAGTAAAAATATGCAGCCATTTGAAGCCTAATTAAGAAATGCACACATCAGCTGGACAGTTTTTTCTCACACCTATGTCTGTTGGACTTGTACATCTGTGTCAGATCTTAGCTGAAGCATGAGGATTGACATTCTGTGGCTGCATGTAGGACTGGCTTCTTGCAAAAGAAAACTAAAAACTTTATACTCTGAAAGATGTTCTTTAGATCACCCATAAGAGTTGTCAACCCAGGAATGTCATCCAGATGGTAGAATCAAGTATGCTTGAACACTCAGGCTCCCCTAAGTGTTTGCTTCTACGTTCTCTTAGAGGGATTATTCTTTCTCCATAGGAGAAACTCATCTGAAATTGTCACTTTTCAGTTGGATTTAAAATCCAGCCAACATGGGCAAGGGCTGTGGGTGGGTGTTGTGAGAGCACATGGTGTTGAATAGGCCAGAGACATATTTCAACAGGGTTATACAATTCTGAAGTCAGTATGTTTTATTGTTGAAATAGGAAATTGAGAAAGGATTTTCTTCAATAAGGATCACAAGGGACATCAGTTTTTTACAAAGTTTTAGCTTGTTTACTCTCTGGCTGCTGATTTAAGACATATCTACAGATTTGTAGCTTCATAGAGTATCACAGAATGTCAGAAGACTTGAATGATTCTGAAGAAATTAATAAAGTTTGTGCGATTGACTTCAGGGCTAGAAGCTTGTCCTATTCCTTGCAGGCTGGTCCCCATCCCAGTTAATCTAAATGGGGAACATGAACCTAGTCACAACAGACAGAAAAACTGAGAGAAGACATGTTTCAGCACAAATTCCTAAGGAACCATTTTTTTCTGGGGGTTTATTCAAAAGCTGGTCTTTGAAAGCTGTACCACTATTGATGCATTGGTTAACTTATCCGGATTTTCTTCAGATATTCTTCCTAGCGTGGCTGCAGTTTTGGGTTTTTTTGAGGCACAGTTGCCTCTATAAAGCACCTGTTTACTTAAGGAAGTGCATTCATATGAAGAGTTTGTGTACTGTTCTGCTTATGCTTATACAGTTAGAACAGGACAGCATTATCATACAAAAGGCCTATATGAAGACACCTGTAAAATACACCCTTGTTTTTGCATTTTTGCCTAAATTTGAATCCCTATGTGTTTGTATTATTTATTTGTTCTTTTCATCACAGGTGCAATAACTTTTTCAGAGCCACACAGAGATGCCAATCTTGGCAGGGAGTCAAGAATGCTCTTTAAAATGGTATTAATTTGTTTACCAATTTCTTTCCTTAGAGACATCAAAACTGAATTTAGTAGAATGTCATCATCAGTGTCAGTACTTAATTTGTTAGCTACTTAATTTAGAAAGCCTGCATATGTAATTGATAGGTGAAGTTGAAAAGCTTAAGAGAATGTTGTTTTGACAATGTGATAGCATACTGTCACTGAGGCAGTGGCTTGTACTAAGTCACTGAAATTTTTTTTCATGACTGTTTCAAGCTCTCATCTGGGGGTGAAATTACTTCAAACTTTTATTCCAGCTCACCTTGAAAGGCACTCTGAAATGTGTTAGTGGGAGGGTTATGCTGTGGTTGCCCAGCACACTGATGATGAGATAACTGGCAAGACTTAGAGTTTTGTGGAGATGAGTTGTGTAGTTGTTGTGTAGCATGTGGGGTTTTTGTTTTCTTGGTTTTCTTGCTCTCCCTTGTGACTGACAGATAAGAGCAGCCAAACAAAAGCAGAGCTCAGACCTTCGTTCAATAGAAATAAAAGTAACATTGGAGCCATTTATAAAAAAAATAGCATCTAAGAGATAACTTCTTCAGCCTGAATCTCTGCTGTGGTTTTGACAGAGACTATAACCATCTCAAATGGAAAATTTCAGGGAGACATTATTAAAAGTTTGAATGTGATGTTATGTCTCTTGACAAGTTGGTCTAATTATAACATAATGGTTTTGGTCATTAACTGGGGAGAAGGGATTATATTATCACTGAATCTAGTGACTGTATGGTCACCAAAGTAGTTTTCAGTCCATTCATTTACCTGTGGCAGGGACAGATCCTGGGAGTGTTTTTAGGGAATAAATAAGACATGCCTTTGGGCTGGCTTTTAAATTATGTCTGTGGTATGTGGGAAGACTGGCATATCTGTATTGATCTGAGAAAGCAATTGTACCAGTGATGAAAAGAATGAAGGAATAACATAAATGCATAAGGATTAAAAATGGAGTCGACAATACAAAAGTTTCAGCTAACAGGAGAAACAAGATAAGGGGGAGAGATTCTATAAATGGAAAGTAAAATGATGATGGGGGAGAAATGGTTACTGTAAGTTAAAATTCTAGTTGACTCTTGGCTCTTCTTTGTCACTTAATGATAAATAGATGCTGCTGAGAGAGATGAAAACACTTTTTAATAATTCAACCTCAAACAAGGCTAATGGTAGACACTGTTTAACAAAGCAGACCCAGTGCAGAGCTCAGGTTGAAAAGTACTGAGATCAATAAATCTATATTCAAGTTATTGGCACCTCATTTATGTACTATAGTTTTTAGGAAAGAAACAGAGTAGTGTTTTCTTGTCATGTGACTTCCAGGGAAATGGAAAGAGCTAGCACAGTACTTACATTTATAGAGGTTAATTTCTTGGAATTATCCATCAGTCAATATTACTTTGTCCTTAGAGCTATTAGAGAAAGACAAACTCAGAGTAAAATATTAAGGTAATGTAACCAACAGAGAGAAATTTTGGACTGACCTGGGTAACTCTCCCAAAGGATGGAGGCAAGGATACACTGTTGTTTGAAATACTGCATTTCCTCATTACCAGTAATTGCATTTTGGAACCAGTGGAATGGTTTGCAGGTCTCATTTGGACATTTCTGGTTGCTGCTTTGATTGCTGATTCACTTAGGGCTGCAAATTATCTTGAGGGATTATAGAATCCCATTTACCCAAGGCAGGATAGAGCCATTCCCTATGGCTTTGTAAAACCTACAAACTGATCGTGCCTCAGTTTGCTTTTCCCTAGTACGCCCTTGCTTTACTTGAAGTTCCTTTTAAAATTATGTTCTTTAAGACATGTGGTTATTTGTACTTCAGACAAAAGCCATATATGGTTTTCAAATGGTTTTCTGAGGAAGCCTCTGCAGGAGCACTGGAGTATGACTGTGCACAAATACTTCTGTCTACAATATGCAGTATGCATAAAAGGATAACATCTAGTTTCCATGGCCAATTTAATACTGGAGTATTGGGAAAGAGAGGTTGTAATACTGAATACTCCTTCCTTTTTTGGTCTCTTGTAATAGTAATTTACAATTTTCTACTCTTCTACAGAAAAGTAAACTTGATATAGCTATTACTTTAAAAAAATATTTGGAAATTATCCCTCAAATTTTTTCTGCCTGAGGTGGAGATAGAGCATTGCATGTTTACAGTGCAGTCAAGGGTCACTGGTTAGTAATTGGACTCTTTTTTAAAAAAAACTAAAATCAGCTATGACAGACTTGGGAATAAAGAACCAGTGTAGAAAATATAGACTAGAAATTAATTAAATAATTCAATTATCTCCACCTTTATTTCTAGTAACTCATTAAAGCAAGAATTCTTATGCTAGGCATACCTGACACTTTGGTATTTTAAAACCAGATCAGTGCTGATGTTTAAAATTAATAACTTAAGGAGACCTCATTGTTACAATTCTCCCTGAACATCTGTTTTGCCCTGTTCTGATAGACTTGGCCTAGAAAGAGGTGCAACAGCTAAAGAAGCATTGGATGTAATAGTTGCTCTGTTGGAAGAGCATGGACAAGGTGGAAATTATTATGAAGATGGGAGTTCATGCCATACTTTCCAAAGTGCATTTTTGATTGTGGACAGAAATGAAGCCTGGATTCTGGAAACTTCTGGAAAGTACTGGGCAGCAGAAAAAATCACAGGTCAGTTTATCACTCACAGCAAACCTCTCATTATAAATAGCTGTAAAGAGACGTCTGGGAAGGATTGGTCTCAAAGTCACTAAATTTAAATAAGTGACTGATGAATGCAAGTGTTTGATCAAATTGCGAATTTGAATCTTCTACATTTGTACTACTCTGATTTTTTTACATGTTGATTTGCATTGGCTGATGTAATTTAGCTGGAGATTGTTGCCTTTATACGTAAGCTATGTAATAATCACCATGCTTAAATTTTTATGTATTTTCCCAGATTTGTTTATTGTTTGGAACCTGTCAAGTATCTTTTTGAGGAGTTAATGCCAAAATTATTACTTACAAATCTAAAATATTATGAGGGAAGGATAAATATTAATTGTTTTCAAGAAAAGGGCTTGTGTTAAGTGGTAAATTGAATGCGCTGCTGCAGTTTTTTTATAGATATAGTTCCCTCATATCCCTGTTTTTTAACTGATGGTGCAAAACAATACTTTGTTCTTTAAACTTGTAAATGGTTTCTTTTTTTGTATGTGTGAAGCCAGAGCTGCCAAACTAACTTCTACATGTCAGTGGTTGAACTTTTGTAACACTTTTCCAGCAAATATGAGCTGCCTTAATGTAATATGACTAAGGCCTATACGTCCTGTATTCTCAGTTGCTG
>JAWWMO010000083.1:34255923-34482672 GCA_035047845.1 Dendrocincla fuliginosa | reverse complement strand
TTAGTTTTGATGGAAGTTTCTATCTTCATAAGAGTAAAGCTTTTTAAAATTTACTCACATTTGAATGAATTAGGAATTCAGATAATTTAAGAGGACTTTTATTATCTATGCTTTGAGCTGTGACAGATTCGTTCAGTTCTCTCATTTCCCTTCACTGGAAGGTAGGAGGTAGCATATGTAGAGAGGAGCCAAGAAATAACACCAGGTGGTGCAGTGTTATGTGATGGCCTGTTGTCAGTTCATGTCATCAAATATAAATCAGCTTACCTTAGCAGAGAGTGTTTTCCCAAGCAAAGCTTGCTTTTTAGGGATACCTACAAGATGGAGGAAGTCTTCTGGCATGAACAGATACCAAACATAGAGGAAGGAAGACTGATAATACTGTCCTGATAAAATCCCAATTCTGGAGAACAGCTGGCTCCTGAGGTTCCTGGGATTATGCAGTAACAGCCTGTCTTCTTCTGTTGGCCTGCCTGACCAATATTTGAAGAATGGTGGTTTTTATTTAGCAGTTTTAGCTGCATCAGCAATACATAACCTTTACGTCCTTCTTCCCAGCATATAAACTGTTGCTTTCATGCACTGCTTGCAGCTTTTTGAAATGATACTGCAGCCTCCGTTCTGATTTTTACGAGCACATTTCTCTTCAGGAGGTCCCTGTGAGCCACAGATAAGTAGTTTCCATCCCCTGCAGCCTGCCAAGGCTGCCAGGAGGAAAGGCTGCTGGCTATGTAAGAATTCTATATTTCATACTTTGTTCGGGGGGTTCTTTTTTGCAACTATAAATATGCTTCTTAAGCTTTCAAATGAATGCACAAATGCTGCTAAAATTGGGAAAATGTGTTATTCCCTAGTGCAAAGGCATTTCTTTTCCTGGCTGTCCTGAGAGTTGTTCTGTTTCTAATTGTACTGCTGCAGTGCTGTAAGCTTATAGTGAGCATTTATCAAGCAACTCTTTGACAGCAATTTAAGGATAAACACTTTAAAGTACCTTCTATTACTGTTCTTTAGTCTGAGTGAAAAAAATTATTTGAGAATATTTTTTTGAGGGGGATCAAACCCATGAAATACTATTTTACAGGAGTTATTAAATGAATATTTAAGGAGCTCTTAAAGAGTGGCTTGCCTGGCTGGATCCAAACACAAATATTCTTATCACTCAAGTCCAGAAAGTTCCTGAAAAGTATGCTTGGAAGTGTGCATCAGAGCAAGCTGTCAGTGACCATAGTATAAGTCAGAACAGAATGACAGGGGTTTTTTTGCAGACGGAGGCACAGAACTTCCATAAGTTATTACCCATTATTTAAATTGCATGCCTGAGGCATTAAAAAAGCAATTAAAAAAACAAGCTTACTGTTATGGAAGGCAGTATTAAAAAACTCAGAACTATAGGGTTTGCTCCTGTTTAAGGAAAGGTTTGTGCCAAATTCCAGAACTGTTTTTACTTTAGTTTACAGATTTACTTTATCGGCTCTTTCTCTGACTTCCAAGGAATTTTCTTTATTCTCTCTGAGGAATATCTGCAGCAACCACTGTTAGTCACACTGTGGATATATGGATATAAGCACTGCAGTGTTTTTGAGAAAGGGAAGTTAAAAAGCCCTTTAATATTCTTCAAAGGCTACTTATGCTTTCTTTTTACTTCATGCTGTTCTAGAATTTAATATAAAAATTTTAATTTAAACTTATATCTTGCAATAAAACTATTTTTTTCTACTGGGAAGCTTAAAGCAGTTGGTAAGCTTTTAAAAACATTTTCCAAAATCTCAGTCTTGAAGGGCAAGGCAAGTTCATTAAATGCAGCTCTGCTGAAATATATTTGAAATCAAGTCAGACCACAAGCCCTGTTGTGGGTGTAGAATACACCATTGGAAAAAAGGTTAGGCAGGTGCCTTTAGCATTTAGATACTATTATTGCTTCATGGTCAGAACATGTGAGGTGGGGACTGTGAAACTGGCATTCTATCTAAATTCCACTATTAATCACAAGGGCACAGAGAATTGAGCTCTGCAACCTGCAGGGACTGGTAATTCTGTGTATGTGTAGCCGCAGCCACTCCAAACATACATCCTAACCAATGGTTTAATTTGTTTCCTAACTGAGAAGACATTTTCCTTCCAGCTTCTCCCAGAAAAACTGTATTAATGCTCTCTTTTAATATGTGGCTCTTTCTGCAGAGGGAGTGAAATGCATTTGCAATCAGCTTTCATTAACTACAAAAATTGATGCTGAGCATCCTGAACTCAGGAATTATGTGAAAAGTCAAGGCTGGTGGAACGGAGACTCAGACTTCAATTTTTCTGAAGTGTTCTCTCTTGCTGATGACCATATAGCCTGTTGTTCTGGCAGGGAGAGCCTAGAAAAACAAGGTGGTAAGTAGTGAACCATCTTTCTGTGTGGGCAGTGGGATTTTTAGTCACTGCTGCCTCTTTTTCAGGCATTCTGTCCAGAGCTCCAAGTGACTGAGAATACCTCTATGTGTAAACCATATGGAAAAGAAAATAAGAACTGAAGGCTGTCGCTAAACTTGCCATAATTTAGGATGAAGCCCTTAATGTTCCCTTTAAGGTTCCAAAACAGGATTGCAATTATAAAATAACTTCACTGTTGTTCTGAAGTGCTGCTGCATTTGTGCTTTACTCTAATCATAGTGGCCTACCTAATACTAAAATTATAGTATTAAAAAAGTGGCTTCACATATGAAAGACTGTGCTCAACAGACTCTACATTTTAGGAGGTTAGTTTAGCCTTTTGGGGAAAGAATTAAAATCACAGTTTAAGGAAGAACAATGCTAGTCAGTGTCAAAATGAAGTCCCTTTTTCATTGTTGAGCAGAACAAAGTTACCAGAACTGATGGTGTGCCAATTCCCTGCAAAGGTAGGGTTTATTTCCAGACCCAAATTTATTACTGACCTGAGTTCACTGCAACTGGCTAAAATACCTCTGAAATGACCAGCCTGCAGCAGTGCATGGCTGACATATATCTGCTTTTTCATGTGTGAAAAATAGTACAAATTATCTTTTTCCAAAAAGCCCCTTAGTACAGATATGAATTTCCTGGATTGTTGGCATTTCCACATGTTGGCAAACATCAAGAAGAGTGCAGAGGTGAGATATTTATTGCAATGCCTAATTCCTGCTAAGGCTGTAGAATTACAGGTAGCATGTTTTGTGTCCGAGGCAGACACAGTAACTCTGGAGGGCTATAGGTAAAAGACGTTAATAAACCTGGATTATAGCATTAAAAACCCCTAGGGCTCCTGGACAGATGGCTATGGTTGCAAATCTTGCAGGCTGCTGATTCATTCCACATCTCCTGGTGTATTGAGGCACCTGTGCATTGAAGTGTGAGTCAGTCCAAGGTTTGAGAAGTTACTGGGGAAGAAGCCCTACCTGCTAAAAGGGTAACGTGACAAAACATGGAGTTGCCATGGGGGGAAAGCTGTGTTAAGACCTGGACAGGGAATAGAATGAGAACAAGGGATTCTGGTAGATAGTGATTTGGAGAAAAATCTCAGTGTCTAGGTCTGCTGCTGTAACATTCTGTGATGTTTCAAAATTTTGACTGAGACATGATGGAAACAGATGAGAAGTGGGAGAGCAGGGTGCTCCCATTACACTTGGGGAGAGGAAAATGGGTGTTTTATGTAAGTAGTCTGTTCATAGTTACTGCTAAAGCAGTATTTCTGTATGATGGTCTTCTTCCTGAAAAAATACCTTCTTAATGACATTTCTCCCTACCTAGCAATTTTAATGCTTAATGAATACTTCCTACTGTTCTCTTTTACTAGCTGGGCAAGTTCATTTTGCATGTACGTTGTTTAAGTAGAAACTATTAAGTGGGATTTGTGACAAGCTCATGTCAGGTGTCAGTGGCTGTAGGAGGCCAAAGCTCATTCAGGCTAAAATCCTTACCTGGGATCCAAGCCATTGAACACTCAGGAATTTTTTCCCCCCTCATATAGGTGACGTTTCTGCACAAGCTATGATTGATGTCCTGCGTGACAAGGATAGTGGTGTCTGTGTGGACTCTGAATCTTTCCTTACTACAGCTAGCATAGTGTCTGTTCTGCCTCAGGACCCTAGTTTTCCCTGTATTCATTACTTCACTGGCACACCAGACCCTTCAAGGTAAGCCACAGCATTTGGGTCCCTGGGGTGCAGGGCAGATGATGGGTTGAAAGATAACAGACAAACCCTGCTACCTCAATTGGAACATGTTTCAAGAGCATGTTCTAACCAGAAGTGCAGTCAGTAGTTACTGGTGTGCTATCTGACAGTCCTGTGTTACTGAACTGCATCTGGCTGCAATTCTAAATGGACCCCACTGGGTTGAAAGACTGGATCTAGAACTTTGCCTAAATTCAGAGCTTCTAGGGTAAATGCAGTTTAGGTAGGACCCAGGAATTACTTACTATTCCAGTGTAGTTGCTTTCCAGTAGGAAAGATGATGAGATTGTTGACCATTTTAGTCACTTCTCTTGAACAGGTAGGTGCAAAACTGAAACAAATAAAGTATCTTAACTAGGAAAGAGGGGTTATATTTTCTAGGTAGCCTCATATGACATCAAAATGTTAACAGAGCAAAACATCTGCAAGTTCCTGGTATCCCAACCATGTTTCTTATTGGAGGAACAACTTCCAGTTGGTTTACATAGTGTCCTCTCTAGCTGAAAGCAGCAGAGGAGATAAGGGAACTCGTGGGCCGGATCATCAAAGAAATAGTTAATTATCTTGTGTTTTAAACAGAATCTACCTGGGATTCACAGTAATTAAACTAAACCACTTGCAGTTACTCAGGAGATCTGCCACTTGCACTGAGATGAAGAGGTTATGGGGAGAAGACAATGGTGCCCTTGAACAGCTGACAGACATTCCTATAAGAGGAGTGGTAGCAAGCATTAGACTCTGCTGATGTCTGTGGAAGTCATTCATGCCAAAGGGACCTTCTACCCACCTTGCATTATGCAACTCAAACATACAATATTGGTAGCCATGTCTCCCCTCCACTCTTGAAATAAAATTCCAAAGTGCTGCTGGTTATATGACAAATCCTCTGATATTGAGCAAGACATGTAATCTTCCCTGCTCCATACAAGTGTGTGTTTGTGATTTTAATAAAAATTAAATCTGGAATGAGAAGGAGAGATTGCAACATGAACAGAGAAAAAAACTGATGTGAGGCTGAATACTGAGATTTGAAAAAAAATATTGGAGAGGAAAATCAGTGCTACTCTTCTAAAGAAGTGGCAGAACTGGTGTGAAGGACACCAGAGAAGCCTACAGGTAAAAAAGGATAATAAGGTTTTACAATAATTGACAAACCCAATTCTTTTAAAGCACATAGATTTATTTTGCTTGTGACCAGTACCAAATCTCTAACCTCATCCATGGCTAGTATAGATGAATTATCTGTGCTGTTCTGTATGCATTGTTTTAAAATAGCCTGGTGAGTATTTCAATAACATATGTGAAATCTCTCCTACTACTGCAAGCAGTAATTCTCATTTCTTTCAGGTCCATATTTAAACCCTTCATTTTTGTTGATGATGTAAAATTAGTACCAAAAGTACAGTCTCCTTCTTTTGGCAATGATGATCCTGCTAAAAAGATACCTCGATTCCAGGAGAAACCTGATCGTAGGCATGAATTGTACAAAGCACATGAATGGGCCCGATCTCTCCTGGAGAATGATCAGGTAAGAGCTGTTGGACCTTGAATTAAAGAATTTAAGTAAATGTAGATTCTTAACTCCATAATTTACTTCAGGGTCATTCACTGAAAAACATTCTCTGAATATTCTTAGAATCTTTGCGAGTTTAACTTGAATAGTGACGCCCTCTGAAGTACAAACTATTCTGCACAGTGTTTTTTTGTTATCCTGAGAGTGTTGTTCAGCTCCAATACTTTTACAAAATGAAAAGTCAAACCGAGAAGCTGATTAGTTGGTTCAATCCCCACTGTGCATGTAGTCTTTTAGTGATTAGAGCACGGGATGCTAGTGCAACATGATATCAAAATTACATGATGGGATGGAGGCAGGAGTGTAGTAATTTAAACCATATGCTGGATTAAGAACTACATATCTTGGAAAGGTTTTTTTCTTGAAGGAATAATTTGTATGTGACAGTTTTGCAAGTCTTGCAGTTTTGCAATCGATTGCATTTCTGTTAATTTTTAAGAATTAACTGAAAAGGCCATGTGAGAAGAAACAACACTTCTCAATGCTGTGCATTAAGGGCCTGTGGGCTGAAAACATTCCATTGTAAAAACCTAAAGTGCTGAAGATCTCTTACAGAAATAGATTTTGGAATAAACACAAGCAGGAAGGGGATTCTTCTGTATAGCTTTTCCAACTGTTTGAGACACAACTTTTGGTGTCATTGGGCAGGTCATTCAATAACTTCTTTGACATTTGCAGTTACAACTACAGCAGTAAACTGGATGAGTGGTTATAAGAAAGTGAAACAGGGAAAGATCACCAGGGCATGCCAGTCATGCTTTTATTGGTATTTCAGGCAATTTGTGGAAGACTCTCACACAGTTATGTTGAACTTCTACAGAGGACTTGCTTTTCTGTAATTTTCCTGTGTGTATTTCCATGGGTCAGTTTTACTAAGATCATAACGGCATTCTTACTTATCCGTGACTGATTAAGGAAACTATGATAACCTTTGCTAGTACAAACTTTATTTAAATGCAGTTTTGGCTAGATGTGGTTTTTAATCCCTTGGAATGGTGTAATTTAAAATATATGACCTCTATGGTCTCACATTGACTCAATGTGCAGCTCACTCTCATATCATTATGGAAGATATTGATTTAGGGAAGACCTAAAAGAGGCATTTTAGCATCTTGTGAACTCTTCCCTATTAAAGTCCTCACAGCATGACACCAGTAGTTGTGGTAGAAAAGGAAATGTAGTTTCTAGTCAGGCTTCATGCTATGAAAGATGCCCACCTGAGGGTCCAAACCTTAGCTGAGGCTCTACTCTTTCTGGACAAAATGCTGGTAATAAATCCTGGAAAGCTCAGAACCGACACTCATTCTAAATTACCTTTTTTTTAAAAAAAATCCAATTTTGAAAGCTGCAAGCAAAACAAACAGCACTTCTATATTGAGGGGAAAAAAAAAAAAAAGAAAAAAGTAGAGTTTAAATAACATCTGGGTTAAATGATGCCTTTTCCAGGAGTGAATTTTCTTGAATCATTCATTTTTTAGGAACACGAAGAGCAGTAATTCAGAACAGCATACAAAGCTTTCCCTGGGATCTGGAGTCTTAATAGTGTTACATGACACATCATTTCAGATCTATTCATCATCATACAGGTGTTAATTTGAGTGATACACATGCAAATACCACCATCTGTACAATTCTTAGAGCTTCTAGTCTTCTCATATAGTTGTTTGTGAGTTTACAGATTTAAGAACTTGCTTTACCTCTTTATCATCTGTACAAGCCTTATACCTTTTTCCTTTATCCATCTTTCACCATCTTCCTCCTTTGCTTTAAACTTAGCAACTCCTTCCTTGTTATTTTTCTTAATGCACAGTGTCCAGCACTGTCCCTTTAAGACTTTGGCCATCCAGAAAACTATTAATGGAAATAGTTTGTACTTAAAAAGACTTTCTAATTTTTATAAATATTTGAAAATATCTATTTAAAGAAGAGAGCAATAAAATGCTTTAATGAGCTTGTTTGCTGGTTAATTGAGTTTGGTTGTTTCATGCCTTTAGGATAAAGGTCAGAAACTGATGAGGATTATGTTAGACCTTGAAAAACAAGGTTTAGAAGCAATGGAAGATCTCCTTTCTCGTACAGAGATTCTGGATCCTGCTGAAGTAGTGGATCTTTTCTATGACTGTGTTGACACAGAACTAAAGTTCTTCAAATAAAGTAAGCAAACACTTCAATTCTTTAGATACTGACTTTTTGGTACCAGTGAAATGTTGGATCCAATTCTGAATCTCCTCCTTCTCTTTAACATTAAGCTAAGGTTGTTCACAATTGGGTCCAAAGCCACCTTTCTACCTGCTCAAATACTCCAGTCCCTTTTCCCTATGCTGCATTGCAGACAACTGGTTTTTTCAATTTCACTCTTGCTTAGAATGGATTTTCAACAAATTTTATCTCATTTCAGCTACAGTGGCTATTGTTAGCCTTTTCACTGGAAGACTGCAATGTTCTTCAAGCCTTGAAAGAAAGTCTTCACACTTGTGAATTTGCAGGAAAAAACATTTCTAGAGATAAAAATGTTACTTGCTAGCTGTCTCTGGTTAACAAATTGCTTTCCTTTGTTCAGTCTTGTGGTGTTTCTGTTTGTGTATGTATATAGTGAAAGGAGAAAGTCACTGACTGGTCCAATTACTGTGTGCATGCTGGTTAATTTAGTACAGAATGTTGAAACATGTATGTTGGGCAACCAATTAAAGCAAAGATTAACTTCACCAGGCTAACTTCCTTATCATTTTTGTAAGCAATCTGGTTTTCCCTTTGTTGCTCAGGACTAGGCTTGCAGCAAAGCTGACTTGCATTTTTTATTTCTTACTAATTCATACAGAGAATGGTGGAGTTGAAATCCCAGTTTTGCAGGTGGGAAGGAAGGAGGGTAAGTCCTGGTTCTTGACCTTGTGCTGGCCTCAAATGGCCATATCTGATTACAGTAATTCAGCACCTGATATAATGCCTGTACAAATAATCAGAATTAGTCCCCCAGGTTAAGTTTTGCCTTAACAGTTCCTGGTAATCTCTGTCGTGAGATACATGGCTGATGAATTCACTAAGTACCAGTGAGTTACTGGTGGGTGTGGCAATCCAACTGGTTAGGCTTAGAAATGGCTGTCTCGTGCTTTCTTATATTAAGTGCAGTTCTGCAGCATGCATCCCTTCCTCGACAGTCCTACAGGCAGACCTGCTTTTCATGTATTTTCTTCTTGTGGAAGCGAGATAGGGCAAACACTTTGAGAATTAAACCAGTAAACACTGTCTTATGAAGATGTTTGGGATTTTGTTTAAACAGAAGGTACAGACAAGACAGTCATGTCTTTAATAAGAGGAAGTTAGCATATGGAGTTAAAATCCTTCACTGTTCAGGAAAGTGGATGGTGTAGACCCACGGACTTCGGTATTGAGGAAGCAAAAGCTCCTTAGAAGGCAGCAACACCTCAACTGGAAACTGTAAGAATTGTGCATCAGGGAAATAGTAATTGCCATATTGGCATCCTACATTCTCAGGATTTTTTAAATGAAATTGTTACATTCAGACTCATTACTTTAGTATTACCTTATCTAACACCTGGCAACTGGATAAGAAAACACTGGGCCTTTCCACTTACAGAAAACAGGCATGAAGATCTTTTAAGTCCTACCTAGTAATCTCCCATTCAAAATGCACTCCTCCCATGATCTCTATTATAGGACCAGCTCCTGTGCCTAGGTATTCTGAAAGTGGAGATAAGGGAAGGAGAAAATTGCAAGTAAACCCTGAAACTTTGCTCTCTACCAGAGCCAGGATAGGGACTGAGGGCAAGGAGCACACTTCATTTCAGGGGTTTTTTTGTGCTGGATGAAGCCCTGCAAAAGAGAAGTGTGCTTTTGCCAACTGTCCATAACTGAAGTAAATGGATTCCCCATGGAATCACTTTTGGAATTAAAGGGTACTTTGAATGAAAAAACTCCTAATCAGAGTACATATAACACACACCATGGTGAATTTTAAAGCTGCTTCTACTTCTCTGTAAAAAACTTCTCTGTATCCAGCTGTTGCTGAATATTTGTGAACAAGAGGACAACAGGGATAAAATGATTGCCCCAGTCAGAGAGCCAAAATTAGGATATTTTGCACAACTTGGATTTTTAACCTTTGAGAGTTGGGAGAGAGGCAAGATGAAAGTTGTTCCTGCTAGAAACATAATATATCTTATTTGCGTGTTAAGAAAGGAAAAAACCCAACATTTACAAATATGTTATGGGAATTTATGTCCTTATTTGGAATGCTTATATGACAGAACTAACAAATTGTTTGGAGCACCGAGATCCAGAGCAATCCCACAGTCCCACAACTTCCAGTCGTCTTGAGCACAGCTGTGGCTCAGTGGGACCTGTGGGAGCAACTGCTGTGGGGTGACAGCCAGTGTGACTCTCTGTATCTCCAAGTAATAGCAACTCCAGAAGCTTCAATGGATCTTAAATAACACATACATGAAATAACATTTCACTAATGCTTGCAAATATGCAAAATTATTTCTAATTTAAACCCTGAAAGATGTTATTTGCTTCTAAAATACCTGAAGCATAATAAAAATGGAGTAAAATTTTTTTCTCCTTAAATATCTTCTGGCAGATAGTTTAGCATTAAATAGTTTTAAAATCCTTATGAAGTTACTTATTATGAAGCAGTACACAAGTTTCAGAACAAATGAGAACAAACAATATGTCACCTTTAATAGTACCATAACAAAATAATTTTTAAAGCAGTATTAAACTTTTCCAGTTGTTTGAGAAGCAATGTATACACAGACCCCTTCTTGTTATTGTATTTGTGCATATTTATCAAGTAAATACAATAATGACAGTGACAGTATTAGTCAAAGAATCACCATTTTTTTTTTCACATGATGTGCAGCAAGGTATAATAGACTAGAAAAAGACTAATGCTGCTTTCTTAGAGTCCTTTTTAGAGGTGAAGAGCTTCTTAGGCTTACACCATCTCACACCATCTCACACCATGAACTTGCATGTGTATGGAAATAGAGTTACAGCATAACTAAGCTGCTATAAGAACTAAGAGAAAAGCAGAGATATATAAAGATGCAGTTACCTGTTTTTCCAAATAGTTTTGTTCAAAGGCAACACCATGGGGAAAGATCACCTGTGATGTATAGCATTATTAGAGCTGTAACTGCGGGTAATTGATGGCAATTAAATAAATTATTGCCATAACTGTAAATAGCCTGGCTGTTAGCACCAGACTCACTTTGGAACAGCACTGTCCTTTCTCAAGTTGATGAATCATGGAATCATTTAGATTTGAAAAGAACTCTGAGATCATCAAGTCCAACTATTAACCCAGCACTGCCAAGTCCACCACTGAACCATGTCCTGTCAAATACCTCCAGGTATTTACGTGGTGACTCCACCACCTCCCCTGGGCAGCCTGTTCCAATGCCAGACCACCCTTTCTGTGAAGTTTTTTTCTGATATCCAGTCTAAACCTCCCCTGGTACAGCTTGACTGTGGCTTGTTACTTGGGAGATGTGACTGACCCCCCACATCACTACAGCCTCCTTTCAGGTTATAAAGACCAAAAAGGTCTTCCCTCAGCGTCCTCAACTCAGGATGCCATTGGCCTTCTTGGGCACCTGGGCTCAATGCTGGCTCATGTTCAGCCAGCTGTCAACCAGCACCCACCAGTCCTTTTGTGCCAGGCAGCTTTCCAGCCACACGGCCCCAGTTCTGTAGTGCTGCATGGGCTTGTTGCGACCCAGGTGTAAGAATCTAGAAAAGCTGCAAAAAGGGCAGAGTGATTGAGGTTAGAAAGCATTGCTGGAGGTTATCTGGTCCAACCCTCTTGCTCTAGCAGGTCACCTACTGCCAGTTGCCCAGGCCCAAGTCCAGATGGCTTTTGAGTATCTTTAAGGAATGGGACTACAATGTCACTGGGCAACCTGTACCAGTGCTCAGTCACTCCCACAGTCAAAATGTGTTTCCTCATGTTCAGATAAAACCTCCTCTACTGCAGTCAGTGCCCATTCCCTCTGGTCTTGTCACTGGACTTCACTGAAAAGAGTCTGACTCCATCTTTATACCCTCCCTTTGGATATCTATACCCATTGAAGGAATCCCCTCTGAGCCTTCTGTTTTCTAGGTTGAACAGCCCCAGCCTTCTCACCCTTTCCTCACACAAGAGATGTTCCAGTCCCTTCATCACCTTTGTGGCCCTTTGTAGGACCTTCTGCAGCATGGCCATGTCTCCCTTGTACCAGGGAACCCAGAAGTTGGACACAGCACTCCAGGTGTGGCCTCACCAGTGCTGAACAAAGGGAAAGGACCACTTCCCTTGACCTGGCACCACTTCTCCTAATGCAACCAAATATACAAGAATAAGAGTAATTCTTGTGAGAAATAGACATCTTAGGACCAGACCTGAACATCTGTCATCCAAAGATTTTATCCCAGGCTGCATATTAAAAGCAGAAGTTCAGGTCTTGTCTACTGCTAGGTTGTTACTTTTCCCAACCAACTCTGTTCAAGACAACCACTTTGGGGACTGCTTGTTCCACATGGTGTGTTTCAGACAATGAATCCTCACTGCTGGTGAACAACAGTAGTTCTAATTGCCTGTTTAAAATGTAGGTTTTGGACCTCTCATCCAAAAGCCTCATAATTGCTGGGTAAAGGCAATCTGTCACAAAAATGGTAAATGTCCACTTTGCCAGCAGGAAAAGACAGGATACATGCCCATACATACATACCATGTATACATCACGGCAGGTGTATCCACACACACCTTTTTTTTCTTTTTTTTTTTTTCTTTTTTTTTTTTTGCTTACAATACAGCAACTTTCTTTTTCTCTATTTTGGAGAAGTTCTGTCATCTTTGTCAAGTCCATGACCACCCTACCCAGCTGGCCTTCTTCAGACACTATCCTATAAGGATCTGTAATCAGTAGGAGACAGGCTAAACAGCAGCCACAGCTCCTTGTCATCTCCTCTTCATGCTTGATGAGAGAAGGATTGTAGGCCCGTCTTCATGAAAGTGACATCCTGCTGCAATCTGAAGACAGGCAGAATAGAAGTGAAGAAACATAAAAACAGACTAAAGATAATACATTAGTTTGACAGTTCATTGAAAAAATGTCTGAATAATAACCGGAGAACTTCCAAAATACTTAAAAATTATGATGGAAGGGGAAAAAAAACTACAGGCATGTAATGCAAAACATTCTGAGGTAACATTGTCAGCATGATGAGAATTGTTTCAACACTACAAAGAATTTAAATTTTACACTTAAAAAATATCCACCTATATACAATAATTTAAAAGCCTGTACTAACATTCCTGTAGTATGTAGGCCAGTTCAAAAGGTATCATTTACATAATGTTTCCAGTTTATAGAAATGTTTACATTGCAGTACTTGCAACTCAAATACAATATCACTGCAACAGGGACCTCTTCTGTTTTATATAGATCTTGATTTTTTTTTAATACTAATCCAGAGAATATCAGTAGACTCTTCTCATCTCACATGTGTTCTTAATGGAGGATTTTTTGAGGGATCTGTAAATAGATAGGAGGAGATTTAATCAGATGAGATAAGACAATTTTTTTTTGGATAGGTATTTTAGATGCATCAGGATCAGAATACATCAGGATGCTGCACTTATCTGCTACCTCTGATGTGAGATATATATATATATATACAGACACAAACATATTGCTCATGCTCTGTAGCCCTTCAGTAAAAAGTCTTTGATCAGATCATACAGCAGAGAATTTAGACTGAATGAGGCTGCTAAGTCATGCAAAGTACCTTAGCATGGAAACAAAAAACCAAAAAGGTTAATTCAAGTTGGAGATAAATAGCTGATCTAATAATAAAGACTGGGTTTTATAAAAAACAGAATACGGGCATGAGATCTTTTGGCACCTTCAGCTACCCATTTTCAAAGCTGGATAAGTGAACTTCCGTTCTTACAACAGTGACCTGGTGCCATGGTGCTAGGTTACAGGGGGAGAAGAAAAAAGCAAGGTTCAGCCATTTATCACTTTCGTGACAAGGTTCATGTACTAACTCCCTTTGTTACTCAGGTGTGTAAAACACCATGCATAGGATTTAAATCAAAACATGTAATCAAAGACATGGATTGAGTCACTTTCATTTTGTGATTTCACAAGGTAATGAAAAAAACCCCAACTCAGTAACTGGCCGAGTCTGTTTTACAATATCACTGCTTTTAACATCAAGGGCTTTGCAAATTCAGCAATCTAAAAGACACAAGCTGTGTGTCCAGCCACATAATTTTATTTTTAGCTACTAAGTCTTTAAAGTAATTAATTGCTTTTCCTTGTATCGTTGGCCCCTGTTGCCACTGTGACAAATCCCATTCCTCTCTGCACCTATGCTAGCAGCCCAGTTATGTTAATGTTAGTTCTGTTCTTTATTTCCCGTCCCTATTTTTAATCCTCTTGATAATTGTCAGATCTTTTCATGTTTACACACTTACCTCTAGCTATCTTGCTGGGATATATTTTCTGAAATGGCTTGAATTCATCAGGTGGGGGGAAATCTTCCACAGAATGGAAAGTAAATTTAGATTCAAAGTCATCTGGGAAGTTTTAGGGAAATAAACATTAGTTGCTGTTAGTGAGAAACCAAAAAAAAAACCAAAACCAACCAAACAAAAAAACAATGTTGCCAGAAGTAATTTCAATTAAAAATGCTGACTTGTTTTCCTCTGGAATTGATAGTGGCTCATTCCATGTAAACCATCCTGATGAGCACTTCTGTGAGCCATCCAAGTTTTCTGCCTTAATTGCAATCACTGCCTGCTACTAAAACTGAAGTTAAGCTTCTGGCTGCTGTTCCAGTTTTCTGCATTGATGGTATTGTGGTAATAGAGGTATTCCTCAGTGGTTTTCAAGCCATTTGACTATAAACAAGAATGAATGGCCAATTCATCAGACCACAAAAATAATTCTCAGTGGTCTTTGATCTGTAGGATTGAAACTACTAAATGTCCATGATCTGGTTTTAAGAAGAGCACACTACAGGAACTTTTCATATTCTTAAATAATTTTGCATGCTTTTCTATGGACTGATTCAAACCCTTTGTGAAAAAGCTTTAATTTTCTAGCATTGTATAAGGTTGTACAAAAATGCTTCTATTATAAGATCCTATTATTGCTATGAGAAAGTCTCAAGTGAGCTTTTGAGGTCTGAGACACACACACTTTTGTACTAAAATTATTAACTAGGGCTAAGAGATCTAATTAGGTGATATTACCAGTGATGTGCATATTTCCATTTTTGAGTGGTGGGTAGGGATCATGAGCTGCAGCCCAGGCTGAGCCTCCAGACTTGCTCGTAAGTTCAGTTGTTGGGGATCTTGCTGGTGGCTGTGGAGGTGTGACCAGCTTCCCAGCACTGGTTCCTTAAAAAGAAGCAGGAGACCAGCACACAAACATTATCATGACTTAAACCCGACAGTAAACGTTGCACAAAAGTTGAGGGAGTGTAGAAGGAATGCAATATTTGGGGCAAACATACCCATCTTCATAGCTGCTGTTTGTCAAGCCTGACAAACAGTATTAAATTTAAGTCAATATTGGAGTTGTCTCGGGCCTTCCATTTCTAGTCATAGGGAAAGCGTGACATTCTGAAGTTTGGTTTTGTCTCAGACTGGAAGGGAAGACTATCCTTGCACTTTCATAAGAACAAGAAGTTTCATTAAGACAACCAAACTAGATGGCATCTCCGAAAGAAAGTAATTTCCTGACACTTTGGCACCTATGCAGTGGAATTACCATTAGGCTTGTGCATCTCACTGAAGAGTTACAAGGGCCAAAGTTTACATCAAGGCAGACCTCCCACAAGAAGCATGGAGGGTGGGACCCCAAGGCCTCCAAATTAGCAGCCTCTCAAAACTGTGTCTCCTTCTTGATAGGGAATGCAAAGGCAGGATAATTTTATGGAAACTGCAAAAGTCGAAGTAGCATGAGAAACAGGTGTCTTGATAAAGTTACAGTTCATCAGACCGTTCTGAGCAGCATTAATCACCATCATGAAGCACCTGATCTGCTGGACTTACACGGCCTTTCCCCATGGCTCTCAGTGGAACCAGTAATCTTTCTCCTGACATGTGGCTGCTAAAATACAGGGTACAGAACATTCTCTTCAGATGTTCCTTATTAAACAGCTATCTCCATTTCTCAAACCCACACAGATCTAGGCTCATCTTTTTTATCATCGTCATTACATCAGCAAAATCCAGTAAAAGTTCCTTCTACCATCCATTCAGGGAAACGCTGGGTAACACCCCACTTCCCAAGTAGTCAGAGAAACGCTTGGCCCTTCCACCTTGGTCACGGGAGGCACTGGCTGCTCCTCTTTGCTGAACAGCAGAGGGCTGCATCCAGATTTGCTTTTACTCATCTATGGATGTCGCTGCCCCATGTTTGTTTCATTACCTCCTGTAACACTTCCCAGCCATGGCCGATATTGCTCCTGCACGGGTACAGCGGTAGAGGGATAAGCTGGCACATGAGCAGCTGCTGTCCTGGTGTGTGTTCCCGTGGTGTGTACTCTGCTGCCCTACCTGAGCCTGTCAGGATACCACTCATTGTGCTGGAAACACACCAATGCCACCACAAAAGCGAGACGCAGCTCAGTGATCCTAAAACTTTGCATCCATTGATCAGTATGTTGCTTCCAAGAGTCACAGATTACACTATAAGGCATGTGCGCCCAGTGCCGAGAACAGCCTGACATCTCAAAAAGCCCGATATTCTGGGTGTTCATCACATACTGTACAGGTATCCACGCAGGTGCTCTTCACTCCCACCCCTCTGAGCCCTCCAGTCACCAGTGCAATAGAACGATTTGGGCTGGAAGGGGACCTTGAAAAACTAGATTGTCTTCCAACGCAAACCATTCTATGATTTCTCCCGGTTTTGCCAAAGGGAGCAAAAAGCCTCTCTCCTTCCGACGTGCTGCTCTCACCTGGACCTCGGCCGGGTCTCTTTTTCCTGGTCTCCGCCGCGGCTGCGGGCTGAGCGTGGCCGGGGGTGGGCGGCAGCGGCAGCGACTGGATGCTGCTTGGCTTATGGAACTGCGACAGCAAGTGGGGAGACTTGGGGGGCAGCGGAGGGGGCACGTCAGCACCGCTAAAGGCTGGGGAGGGGGGAAAGGAGAGCCTGTTCGGGGCCAGGGTGTGGGCGTGCGGCGGTGGAGGCGGTGGTGGTGTGGGAGGAGGACAGTCCCTGCCTTCCGCTGGAGCGGCCGCGGGCACATCGGCGGCCCTGGCCGGCAGCCCGCAGGGGGGGACGAGGGGCAGGGGAGGAGGAGGAGGAGGAGGAGGAGGAGGGGGCGGGTGTGAAGAGCCTGCTGGAAATTTGGCGAGTCTGTCAGCCTGGGGAGGAGGGAGCGGGGGCGGAGGAGCCGCGCCGGGGGTGCCCCCCTTGGGAGGGCGGTCGGCCGGAGGGGGGACAGGCGGAGGAGGAGGGAAGGTGAGGGAAGGTTTGCTGGAAGCGGGGGGCGGTGGAGGGGGCGCAGGCAGGCTGGGCCGCCCGGGGCCGGCTCCCGGCCCGGCTCGGGAGGTGCTGGGAGGCTCCGGTGGTGCCGCTGCCCTTGGACCCTCGGCTGGGAGCGAGGTGTTACTGCTCGGCTTTGCAGCGCCGCTGTTCGGGGGCGCGGAGGGCTTGGGGGCTGCCGCTCGGACCCCCGAAGGCTGCCCGGGCCTCCCTGCTGAAAACCAGAGGTCACACGTTATACTCCAGGGCTGCATTCTCACTCATCAGACAGGACAGCGCAAAGAGAAGCCCTTCATCTTCCCCTCCCCAGCGGATACCCTGAGGGATTAAACTAATTCTCCCAAAACATCTCATATCCAACAGGCTGCTCATGGTGTAATGGGGCTTCGGAGGTGACGTACTCCAGTGGGCACCAAGGATGCTGCTTAGTTATATGATGAACTGCTGAGAGACCCTGCTCCCCCCACCCTGTTCCTCAGTGTCTACAAAATGAAATAGTTTAAGGAGAAAGTGCTTCTCTGCAGAGATCTGGGGTCCTTTACACAGGACTCATCTGCCTAGTACAGCTGGCTGAGCATCAAGAGTCCTAATGAAAAGACAGTTTGACACACATCTAATCGCATCCTTGAAGTTAAGTACTTGCTTAGGATTAAAGAATTCACACAAACTTTACATAAATCTCAACCCCATGGATAAAAGCCAAGTTCTAAAAACAATGCCTCAAAGGCTTTTCAGAAGGCACAGGTTGAAATATTTCCTTTTCAACAGCAAATGCCCAAAGACTGTTGACTCTACAAAATGTATTTTCCTGAGTAAATGTCAAGGATTTATCACAAAGCAAGATGTGAAAAAAGGCATCTCATTCTATACACACACAGTCTGATAGGCATGGCCACAGTTTTAAGAACAACTCAAAGTAGCTGCTACAGCTGAAGCTATGTGAGGAAGACCTATGACATACAATGCTTGGGCTTGCCTTCCAGGAGTAAAAACCCTGCAGGTAGAACCAAGATCTGTCTTCCCCTGCAAAAGCCTGCTTTGCTCTGTGCTGCCTGAGCAGGCACCAGCTGCTCAACAGCGCCAGAGGCCATTGCAGTGACTCTCAAAGACCCCAGTTGATGCTGGCACTTTTCCAGTGGTGGTTATGCTCCCACAGGTGCCTTCCCACTGTCATTGTGAAGTAACAAAAACCTTTTTCAGGTCAGCAAATTACCTTGCTGGATCAAAGCTGTACTTTATAAAATCCAGAGGGCAAAATTCTTATACATGAATCTTTAAAGTAACACCCAAGACTGTAATACTATAGAAATATGCATTGATGGAGGGAAGGAAATATGACTTTGCCATTTGTGCTGAAACTGCTAAGCTCAGATTTCAATACTCTATTCAAGGCATAATTAAAGTTTTCATTAAGATAATGTAAAAAGCTCAGTATGGAGATAGCTTTTCATTTACATTTTAACAAATAAGACACCTGAGATCTGGAAAGATGGCTTCAGGCACCTTACTAACTGAGCCCTCCATGGTCACATGATGAACAAGATTCAGAAAAAAAAAAAAACAATAAAAATCAATCACTAAAGTTAACCCCAAAGTGCTTTTATCACAAATCACTGCTCTCCTCAGCTATGTTTTCATATGTTTTCACCCTTACCTGTCATGTCTCTCTGGCCTGCTGGTCTGAGAACAGGAAAGCCACCAGCAAATAAACCTCCCAGAGGCTGCTGAGAGCTGCCTTTATTAAAGGCTGAATTAACTCCATCTCTGTTAGCTCCTTTGGGTTCTGTTAAAAAGAACCAAAAAACAGAGTATATCAGAAAATCATTTATCCTTGCCCTGAGACTGCTAAGGTTTGGCACCAACAAACAGCCAAGGCCAGACTTTTCCCTCCACTGTTACCACAGTAACTGCCATCACTCTCTGACCTGTACCTTGGAGCGCAGCACCCTCTGGTGCTCTTTAATCTCACATGAATCACGACACCAAGAAGAAGAAATTATGTTAGGCCTAACATTAAATTTATGTTTCCAGATTTTTTTGGCACTTTTTGTTCTTTTAATACAGTAAAAACCAATTTTTCTGCTAGAGCCAACAATCTCAATTATTTTACTGAGAAACTCTTTTTTTTTTTTTGGACAAGGAATGCCTGTTAAGGTGAAATCCAGTTATAGACTTATCATGAAATATGAATAGTTACTGATCCTAGAGCAGGGTGCAATCTTATAAAGCGTCCCCTCTCTGCACCCTAAAGCCACATGAAGATGCAGACCTTTGCGGAGCTTCAAACCTGCCCTTCAGTTTGAAACTGTCCAGCTGACCTCCACCCATACCTGGGGCTTCAGCGAAGCTCACCCAGGCCTTACTGAGAGCACGTACTTACTTTCAATCTGTGGTGCACTGCGGTCATTGATTTGAGTCACTTTCCTTAAGCGAGTTCCCTGCTGGATATCGGCCAGCAGCGCGTTCCGTGCTTTCTGGTCTTCCTTTCGCAATTTTGGTATTTCTGAACTTGCCTGTTGACAGGAAGAACATTAGATGGAAGGTAGAGACAAAAATTTGTAGATGCTTAGAAAGGATACAGAGGTAAACAAGGGATAGAAGGTTTGAAATAAACCATCCTTGGCAACTGTCACTTCAAAGCCTTTGGGCTGAATCAACAAGAACAGCATTCAGTTGTGCAGGAGACAGGAAAGCTGAAAGTTTAAATATAACAAATCTAATACTAGCTGCTGTAATACTGTTAAAATTAGGGGGCATGCTTAATGAAATGTGACCTCTTACTTGGCCATTTTTGGCCTCTGTTCCACAACTCCAGCTCTGTCGACACCTCTAAGCTCTTTTCATACTATTTACAATGCTTTACAACAGAGATTTTATATGCCACATTAGAATAAATATGTTTTTTCCACTTTGCCTTAGGAAAAAATACAGATAAATGCATACTTCATTTATATTTGAATACGATCATTAATTAACTTAGACTATCTCTCTGTACTGCAGATTCACACCAGCTTAAGTAGACTGCCTTTAGAACAATATAGTTGTAACTATAGCTATAACCTTTCTGCCCTAACCAAGCTGCACAAACATAAAGTCAAATTGCAGTTTGAAGTTTTGTAATAAAACCACAAATTTATTTTTTATTCTTATTTCACCTTGTTACTAATAAAATATCAGATCTTTAAAGAATTTGAACGTTTCACCTTCTTGAAGCAGATATTAACCATCAAAACTGTTAGTTCTAAACCTATCATGCTTGACAGAGTGGTTGAGCAGAAGGGAATTTTCACCTCAGACAAGTGATGTGCTGCTTGCTTTCAAAATTCCCACAGGTTAGCTAACTTCCTAAAGAGAATGAATACCAGAAATGTTTCTGTAGCCCTTAATTTTAGCATCATAGTAATAATAAAGCAGAAAAATAGTCACACTTTAAAACAAACAAACAAACAAAAAGCCGGCTCTGTAATGGCATTCTGAAAGCAAAACAGAAATTTGAAAACACTTAACCAGCTGCTGAATTAATGAAGTGTCCAACCTGCTAATCCCAAATGAAGAATTCTGTTGGTATTGTATTATTCGTGGTTATTTCTGTACTTCCTAAAACGACCCCCAAACCCAAGTAAGCTGGAATTGCCGCGCCCCGCTAGATGGAGCTCCAGCCCGCCGCCAACTCCGCCGCATTCCCGAGCCGTGATGTAAAAATTCGGAATTACAACCTGACTGATACGCAACCATCTGCTATTTTAAAACATTAGGAACCCCCCCACTCTGTTACATAGCTTTCTCATTTGAAACAACGCTGCCTGTCCTTGTACTTTCAGGACAGCAAGTCCCACTGCCCATTAAGACACCCCAAAAGAGCCATCCGTGTCAGCAGCATTAGATCACGTAGCAGCCAGAAACCATTTCCACTCCCATTCTCTGGAAGCTGACAATACTTACTGTGAAAAATGGAAATACCATAACCGGAACAAGGGTGATTCCCTTCCTCACGAAGGCTCCTTATCTGTATCTTCAACTTCACGCCTCTCTACTCCCACTAATGACTTTGCTGTAGCAGGACAAGCAGGATCTAGAAGGATCTGATCAAGACCTATGTTTAAAATTAGATCCAGCAGCTGTCTTTTCGTTTCCGGGTTCAAGTGTCCATATATTATGCCAGCTGTCCACTTCACCTCCCTGATCCACTTCTCTGAGCAGATAGGCTATTGGAATATAGTCTTGATATATCCAAACTGTTACTAGGCTAAAATAGCCTGCTTGTGGCAACTTACATTTGCAAGTGATCCATGACTTAGTATCAATTTAGCATGGCTAAACCATTAATTTGTAGCATAAAAAAAAGCAGGAATACTATTCTGCTGGTCTGTAATGCAGCGTAACAAGCTGCTTTTCTCTTACAATAGATCCCCTTACTCCAAGGATAACTCCGTCCCATGCCCCAGCTGTTTCTTTTTCCTCTCCAAGTATGTAAGAGATACAATCTTTCATGCCCAGCCTGGTGGACTCGGGTGATTGATTACCTGCTGAGTAGCTCAATACGGATTCTCTTTTTCCATTACAAAGTCAAGATGGCCTGGGCTGTAGCATTGCCTGGTTGCACTGCGATCAGAGCTCCTTTGGATTTCCTGTTTGCTGCCTGCACTCCCAAAGCCAGGGACCATCCCTGTCAAGAACTGTTTCACCAGGTATCTCACCCATTTTCCTACTGGCGTCCTGTGTTTATAAACTTCTTGTTTTACTACAATGCCCTTTGATACACAATCAGAAAGGACCCTTCCTTCCTTTGATGAGAAATTAATCAGGGATTAAGCACTCATGCTGTGCTTGCAATCCACAGCACAAGAACAGATAAAATAAACGTGTAAGTTCTGCATCAAGAGAAAACCAGAAAGAACAACTCTTATGGCTGTCAAGTCTTCAATCCCGATCATATGCAATAGAAGTGTTTCAGCAGGAAGACAAATATATTTTGAGTCACAGAGGAAAAACAGCTGCAAGACAAAAGATGTAATTCTAAGGCTACTTTCTACTTCACCATCTGCAGGGCAGCCTCATTTATTTATACAAAGAGAAACATCTCAGTATTTCAATGAAAATCAGAGGGGAAGTGGAGAAGAATGTGAAGATCATTTGTTTTATCAGACGCCAGAGCTGCCTCAGGTAACACAGACTGAAATTAAATCCCATACTTTACTTACAGGAATTGGTAAGGGAACAGTGGGTTCTCATTACCTTAGCAACCACTAGGTAATTCTGCTGCTATTTCAGACATAAAGAATGTCACATTCAATACGTACTTAGAAACAGAATGGAACAAACCACACATGCAAATAGCCTGCACATAAGAGAACTTCTTCCTCTTCATCTCAACACCGCATTTTGTCTTCAGTGTTCTAAATTACTCAGCTATGCCAGTCAGTAAAGTATAGATAGGGTCAATGCTTGGGCTATCTGTCAGGTCTCCAAAGTACCTGCAAACAGGAAAATACCATCAAATCACAGTATTTAGGGTGATGCTTCAGAGCATAAATCCCAATGATTTTTCCATCATTTCAATGAATCATTTCAATCAATTTCCAAACATTTCATAATTTGGAGCTGATAAATCAGACTGGCAGAAATATGAATGAGGACAGCATGATTATACAGAAAGATCCATATCACTATCTTGAAGCCATTTGAAAAGAAAAACAAACCAAAACATGCTCCCCCACTGCTGGGACAGGGTAGGTGGGGTGGGTGGGGAAGAAAGAAATTATAAAACATGTACAGAATATAAAAATGTCAAATGTAAAACTGAAAATGACTGGATGACAAGTTTTACCTATAACTCTGAAATGAAAACCTGCATACTGAGTGCCACAAGTCTGGCAGGGGACTCCAGAAACGAGCCTGCATGAACAAGTGCAGCAAGAAGGGATAGTATGCTCCTCCAATATATCTCATCTTGTCAGAAGAAGCAATGTGAGCAAAAATGGAATTACAAGCTCAGTCCTGGTCTCCAGATCTTTAAAACTACATTGTGAAAGCCTGGAGATGCACAAGAAATAGTTAAAGTGGTATTCAAAACCCTGGAGGCAACAGCTCAGATTTTAGCAGATCAACCTTGTCAGCCCCTAAGTCTATCTGTGGGGTCTATCTGAGGGGTGGTCTCCCTGCACAACACAAACTGTACAGGGAAATGGTAGTGAGCACTCAGGCAGCAGAGACAGGTATTTGGTGAATTGATGTGAGATGCAACCAGACAAGCTGCAGATGGCAGCAGAGTATCGATCTCCTGGTTTTCAGATCAAGGCTCTACCATCTCTGGCAGAAGTACTTTTTGTGAAGCACAAGTCGCTAGGTCCTGTACAGGTATTGCTGACATGCAATACCCTGAAGTGGGAGGGCGAGGGGCCTGTCACAGCCAGTGGTTTGTAACAGCTTCTTCCACTTAGGAGTTCTGTGAAAGTGGATCATTTTGCTTAGGAGAACAATTCTGTATTTTTACAATGTATATATAAGGACCACTCAAGGTTTCGCGCTGAATAATCACAATCTTAACACCCTAAATAAAGTTGTATCAGACAAATTAAGAACTGAGAGACTTTTTTTAGGGAAAACTGACTGAAATCCATGGCAATGAGCTCCATTTGTGGGTATACTCTGCTGTGACACTTGCACCACATTTGGAGTGTTACTTTACATCTAGCAAGACAGATGGGAACATTGACCTACCCTCTGGGCTCCTACGATACTTAAAATATTTAAGAGGTGTACGTGTTCAGATATTAAAATGTTGTAAATGCAGGAGGCACCAGCCATTTGAAAAGGTTTATAGTAGTACTAATTATTATCTTCAGATTTTAAGGAGTACCCCTGCACATACAAAAGAGGAAATCCTGGACTCAGGGAAGATAGTTCAGCTCCCAAGGGATACATACACTGTCCCGTAAATGGTTATATTTACTCCAATTTTTAAATGCTCCCTTTAATGTATTTGTAAATACTTTGGGGCAGTGTAGGTCTTCATAAACATTACAGCTGCAGCAAAAATGTATCTCTAGCCTTCTGGACAATTCAATAGCCAAGCAAGTATGGGCCTTTGTTTCACAATAAACCCATAAGCTGATGGAAGAAGAGGACCCAGTACTCCAGCTCTAATATAGGAGGAGCCTTAGCTAAGACAAAATAAAGCATAATTCCATCCAAAGGCACTACATATGCTTATACTCTTTTTACTCAGAGAACTTAATAGTACTAGGTATTTATACTGCTAACACGTAATGAATTGTATTATCACAGTACTCTTCCTTTCCTGGTCACATTTTATAGAAAACATTGGACATATCTATGAAGAAAATTTATTTATTTATCTGTACTAGATGAGAAAAAAAAGTCAAAATACATGTATCCCTAACTATCTATTTGGTGAGACATACAAGGATAAAATAAAAAAAACTCTATCAATTTGACATCAGTATTTTATTACGGGCAGAAAGAGAGCTCTCTCTTTTGCTGACAGTTTAATTATTTTATGAATCTGGTGGCAATTCTTCCTCCCTTATGTTACCAGTTTTTCTCCCCTAGACAACAACAAGAACAAAAAGGACTCAATGCAGAGATCAAGCACAGATACTACTAGAAGGCATAAGCAGCATATATTTTGGTAAAAGAAGAGTTTGAGAACACCTCTTAACAAATCCTTGCTTTCTTTGTTTTTCCCTGCCATCCTCAGCCAACCTTGCACAGACATGGGCTGAGCCAAGTGATCTCACCAATAAATCATGCAACACCTCAGGTTTGGCTTTTAAGGAAGGGAGAGACAGTGCAGCAAGATAAAGGACAAGCAGAAAGCTCTAGGATAAAGAATACTTGATCACAGAAACACATATTCATGAAAGCAAGTGTTCCTGGGCCAATCCTGGCCTTCACTGGCATCCAATCTGACATAATTCAGAGACTCAACTTAAACTAAGAAATGCAAAAGAAAAAAATCTACAAACATGGCAATGAACAACTAAAACCAGCATGTAAAACAGCAGGTAGGGCAAAACCAGCACTAGCTGCACAGACAATGCAGTAATGTGATAGTGCCAAGTCTAGCCAAAGAAACCGCATCAACAGTGAGACACAAAATATCTAAACCTTAAATCAGGCACCTACAAAGCATCAAGGAAGAGCTTGGGCCACTAGAAATATAACAAAATCCCCCAAATATTGTTCCTGTATTAACAATAACTTGAATTCTGGTGTAGACAAATATAGCTTTTTCAGGAAAGAGGACAAAAGAGGTGAAGCTAGCTGTGTAATGCTATATACATCATCTCAAAGAGGGATGAGAATACTGAAAGGAAAGCACAGCTTGTTTCGAGTGGGTAAATCATCTGAGGAAAGATGATGAGTGTTCTCACTGCCCATATGGCACCACAAGACTCTCCAAGTAGGAAAGTGTGAAGGGAGAGACGATGACTGGATCCCCATCCAGCCATAAAGCTCCTGCTCCTTTGAAGGAAAGCCAGGCATAGGGTTGGTGCTCACAACAGTCTTGAAGGGCACAGACTCTTGAGTAAGGGGCCTTGATGGGCCACAATCTGTTAAAATACTCTTCTGGGAACACTGATGGTGAAAAAGAGTGGACTAAGAACAGGGGAGACCTTCTTTTGATCAACTTACTCTCTGACTTCCTTCCACTTAACCACAAGCTGCTGAACACAAGTGTTCCATAAGGAGATCCCTGTATCCATCAGGACTAACGTATTTACATGAATTCAGCTTTTAAAAGACTTCATCCTTCTCAAAACCATAACTGACAAAAACAAAATAATATTGACAGTAAGGTTCTAGAACATTCTAACAAACTACAGTGTCATAGCTTTTTATCAAAAGAATGATGTTGTTTTGGAACAAAGTAAAATGTAGAAGCTGACCAGCATGTGTTCCTTGACATAACACAGGATTATAAAAGTCATCTATGCATTTGTAGCTCAACATGACATCGGAAACCCTAGAGGAACTTGTTTTTCCAAGATCAATCCCCTATTACTAGTTTAGGATTATGCCAAGAATTTGTGATTTTATATTTGCAGCAGAAGCAGTTTGCCCAGCAGGCAACAGCATTGCTTTTATAAAGAAATCTCAAACCAGCAGCTAAAGCCTCCACCAGGAATGTGCCAAGAAAAGCAATAGCAATAAAAAGAAGGAGCTCATAAAAATATTAAAATAAACCCAGTTTTCATCACACTGCAAACAGGAATACCATAGAGAAAAACATTGCCATCCTTCTCGCATTTATGTTATGTATGTATCAGGTGTGGTTTCATTCATGCACTGTCAAATGCAAAATAAAATAATCATAACAATCCCCTCCTTCCAGCTTAAGGAAAAATCCAACAAAACAGCAAAGCAGATGACTTCTTTTATTTTAAATATTTTAAACTGTTTCTGAAGAAGCTTGTGAGATCTGGTACATGTGAGTTTTGGTTCTATTCACAATAGATCCCGATCTTTGATTTAAAGGTCTTTAATTATGGGAAATAATAAAAGTCTCGCCATGGTGCAAGACTCCACCTGCACTGTCAATTTCAAGATCAGAGACACTTCTTGTATTTCTGATGCATAGCATAGGATGAAACTAATTAATTCTTGGCACTTGGTCTACCCGGTTAAACATGACAATGTCTCAGTCTCCTAGCAAGCTGAGTTTCAAATGCTTCCCAAGCAAGGGGTCACTCTCCAGTCAACTTTTCTGAGGGAATCCACACAAGGGGACCTGCCAAATAGCTTCCTGGCAACTAATGAAATCATTGTTTCAAGAGAATGATAGGACTAGCATTTGACAATTCCATCTACACCCAGCTCAATACTGATTAACCATGATCTCGGTCTCCATCGCTTAAAGTTCTGCAATCTGAACCTGCCGGGTTGAAAAGGTCATCGAGCAATGTGTGTACTTAGATAGGCTGTGTCTACACAGACCTTGTTGCTCAACTCCTAGCAAGGGAAGTACTGTGCAAAAGTTGTTACAGATCTCTTTCCAGCACTGCAGCCACCGCCTAGTCCTGGCATTCTTCCCAAAGAGGTGTTTCATGTCAGCAGGGCCCGGTGCCTGCTCTGCAGTAGCATTCACCTGCTTAAAGTTATCAGCACACACAATGGCAGGGAACAGCAGATGAAAAAACAGCATAGCAGGAGTTACTTTCTTCTACATCCACACTCCCAGTGCCCATTTCAAACACCACCAGTAATCAATGCCACTGCACCCCATAAAACCCGGTGCATTTTATGTTAGTACTGCTTTATCATACAATATAAAATCTTGTATACTGAAAGGTTCTATTGCTTCTGCCTCAAATGGAGCAGTGGGCTTATTAACAAGGGCATACGTAAAAGTTTTCCAATGTGGGTTGCTAATCTTCTGTACCTGAATATAAAAATGCAACAGAATCAGTATGGTAATTTATACCTGATGAGCCATTGAGCTTTTCCGTGGGTGTTTAAATTTTATACTGCCCCCATTCTATTGGCTTCTCTTACTGCATATTTTCTTTAATGAAAGAACAGCCAGAATTTATATTTAAAATGTGGGTGTCAGAAAGCTGAAGTACTCTAAAAGTGTTTCCCAGCAGCCCAGAAAGATCATAAGTCAAATACCAGAAATACCCTAAGACTGGCTTCAGAAAACAATTTTGAACTTCACCTTTTGATTTCTAAATTTTTGGGATTCAGATTCCCATGACTGTCTCTGCATCAACGAAAAGAGAAGTGAAAACTCTTATGTAAACAAGAACTCCTGAGGCCCTGGCATTGCAATGAAAATGTCAAACAGCACAAGGCTGAAAACATCACTGTGGAAGCTGGAGTCACTACTGCTGTTTATCCTCTCTGTCTACCATAGGAGGGTCCCCAGAATGACACACCTCATGAGCAGTGACAACAAAAAATTCAACATAGGACAACCTACACACATCACAATTTAATCTCCCTCTGTTCTAAGAACAGTAGGTCATTTTTCCTACCTAGCTAACTGTGCAGAAGCTACTGATCATTCTGAAATGCCTTTTGGCATCCAGACAAAATTATGGTCAGCCCCAGAGAGGAGAATAACAAGAAACTAGCATTTCTTGCACTGTCACCTTTCAGCCCAGCAGAGAAGCCCTACTCAAGTATTGCTATAATTCTTAGTTCTCTTTTAATTAAAAAGCTACAAGTATAATATTGATTGACAGATGTAATTTAACATGTAGCCGCTGCATACACACAGATGGGGTACTGATTTTTCAGGGCACCTTGTGATTAGAATGGTAAATGAACCTATTAGCTCTATGCAGCTAGGCTGCTTCTAGTACCTGGGCTCAATAATTTACACTTGGTAACCCTACAACATACTGCAATTTCCATACTTGTGTGCGGAAAATTACACAGATTAAAAACAAAGAGAAAGAATGCTCTTTAAATGCTTTCCATTCCATTCAGACATGTAGAACACATGACATTGTAAAGAAACCTGCAAAACAGAACTCACCACCTAAATACATTAAAAGTGGTGACCTATGAGATCTCATGAGAAGCATTCAAGAAGATTAACACCTAAGAATTTATGCAGTACATGCCTCTGTACCTGTCCAGATGAAACAGAGCAATGCCAACCTAGTATTTATGTTTTATTTACATCTTCCCCACCTTCCACAGCTCCTACTTGCCCTTCTTGTATTTGTTGACTACGAGAGTAGAAAGCTACAGCAGTAACACTTTGAGATGCCACAGCTGTACAAACCCACATTTCCCAATAGCTGAAAATTATGTCAAATAAACTACACAAAGACACAGCATTTTTTTTTCTGCATAATTGCCTCTCGCTTTTTATGAAAGGAGACTGGTGTGAGATATGATATATTATTAAAACACTATAAATCAGTTTTCTTTATTTTGGCTAGAACAAAGCACTCGCAGAAATTTCATCTGTGCTTTGCCCAGCTCTTAGCACAGTCTGTATGATGGTCAGTCAACAACAAGATTACCAAGCCTGCACTCTCTCTCACTTCAGTATGTTTTACCTATCAGCAGTAAATATTGTGATTTAGTATCTCCTGGCCTAGGGACTCCATGACAAAGTACTGAATATCATCTTACTCATAGCTCCTGTAAAATTTTAATAAATACATTCCTACATATTTTGTAATTGGCACCATGCATGATTCTGTTATTTTGGTGTTACACTTGCATGTTTAGGGATGTGAATGAAAACTTGAGAAACTACCTTATTTTTTTACAATAAATAATTAGCAAGTATGCCCAAACATTCATGCATATGCACACACATTCTCTCATACTATATTTGGTAAGAACAAATCAAAATACCATAAATCATCTTTATCTTCAGCCAGGATGCTTTACATATGTTGTTTGTTCTCCTTCCAAAGAACAGTAGTGCTAAATGTCAGCGGAGCAAAACCAACTCCCACACAACTTCAGATAAACACTGCAGCGCTCTGAATTTCTTGGGAAGGTTGAAGGAGACAGCTCAGCAAGGTTTGCACTCTAACAACTGCATGAAGGGGAAAAAAAACACCTCCCCCCCCCCCAAGAAAAATATCAGGTGATGTTTTTCTGAGGCTTGGAGATCCTTCCTCTGTGTAAATTATGCATTTATCACAGCATTATATAATGAGGAATTGCTTTTTTGACTTTTGTATTACAAGAGTAGAAAACAACACCAGAATAACAAACCTGGTAAACACTGACAAATGTTTACCTACAAAAGTAATTCTACTTTTTTTTCAAATTTTAACTAAATAAGAGTATCATTAAGATTCATCTACATGCCAGTCTAGCATTTATCATTATTTCAAGTTTCACATCTCTATCACCAAAATAAGCATATTCCTTTCTTCTCCTCCTATCCTAGTTTTCAGTGTCGTAAGGCAGCAAATAAACACCTGGTGATACTTTATTGTCTTCAATAATCTGATCCATTGTGATTTTTTTGGGGTTAATTTCTATGCTAAGACTTTAGTAATAACAATTCTAAAGAGAACAGAACTATTTTCTTAAACTCCACAAACCTATGAATCATTAAACAAACATCTCTGAATAAGGCACAGCACAGCAGGGCTGCTACACTTCCACGCTTCCTTCAACATTAACATTTTAATAGGTGATGACTGATCATAGCATCAGGAATTCATACACAGGCAGGCTATACAGCAGTGAGCAGCCTTCACTGCACATAAAAAGTGAACATGGTTTATCAAAGCAAAATTCTCTCTTGAGCCTTTTCTTGGGAAATTAAGCACAGAACATTTTAACCAGTTTCAGTGGTGGCATCTATTCCAGAAAGCATGACAAACCAAAACTAATCAGGGTGCCTCGTATGCCAAACTAAAAGACAAGAGTGTTAAAAGAAACAGAGGGAATAAAAAGTTTTTCATGAGCAGGAAGCTTTAAAAAAACCTCTAAACCCACCATCCTCTTCCCCCAAAACAACAAAAACCCTGCTAAAAAAAACCCCACAAAACACCTTACATGACATACACATGCTCATTTTAAGCAAACATATTAATGGCTCATTTCCAAGTTTCCTTTATTAAGGTGTAGGGGAAAATTGAATAAGAGATCTGAATTCTGTCAGCCAGTGCCAGAAAACATTGGGGCACAGTTTTATTCTGCCTACTCATCTCTCTCATCTTTATCTATGACCCCCAGAAGGCAGGCATTTGAAGACACGCTCAATTAATCCAATTAGCTATATTTACATTTTGACTCAACCACCTACATCTGCTATGGCAGATACCCTATCATTCCCTCCTGAGAAATCCACTTTATTTTCTTTTAAGTTTGCTCTTAACAGCCTGTAGCTTTTCAGCTGTTGGGCACAGGTGGCTCCTAGCATGTCTTAAATACCATCTCCAAATCACTTTAGTATTGCCTTACAACACCTTTTGTGAGCAGAATTCGGTACAAGCACTTACAGAATATCAGCAAGTTCAAAAATCTTAGAAAACAGCAGGAAAGAACCCAACTTTCTTCTGCCTTAAGAAGGAGTTAACAGGACAAAAAAGTGAGCCAACAGTGCTCAGAAGCTCCATGAAGTAAAGACTGCAAAATTATTTGGGATCATGGCTCACAATATTCACAAAGAAAATGGGCAGAGAAAGAGATCATGTGGGAACTACTACTGCTAAAAATCTCTTGATAATGAAAGCAAGAGAAAAGTATGGTTATTATCCATAACTAGAAAAGCAAGACAAGTCTATGGTACCCCTACAATGGCACTGTTCAAAATGACAGGATTCTAAAACCCCACCCTACACACAGATATTTTTCTTTTTAACATAAATCAAATAAGTTAAACTAGTGGCTCGTCCGCATAACAACAGCGAAATTAAAACCTAGCGTTTAATTGCTAACATATAAATGTTACTCTGGTTTAATTATACCAGTATAATTAAAATCACAGTGCTGTTTACTTTGGAACTTTTCCAGCTGTTGGCCAAACAATACTTACTTGGTTTGAGAGTTTCCCTTAAAGCTACATGCCTGTTAAAATTTTTCCTTCTTTCATCCCCCAACTGTAGATTTAGCAGCTGTAACAACAGCTGGGGAGTTTAGCAACTGTAAAAGACGGATGCCAATTTCTAGAAAAGAGCTTTCCAGTGAAAGAAAATAGGGTCTGTTTTTGTGGACTCCCCAACCATGAGATTTTACTCCGTAACTTAGCACCGACTGGATTGCTGACACACTGTGCTTCTGCTCAAGTCACCAGGCAGACTTCAGATCCTGTCTCAGGGATCTGAGAGATCTCAGAAATCTGACAGGGAAAAATCATTTCGTTGTTACAGAACAAGTAATGTTTGCCATGTTACTTTACTAATTATGTTGGTTCATGTGCTCTTTTTAGTATCAACACTTAAAAAAAAGAAGGTTTTAATATCAGACAATATTAAGAAATACATTTAGTTTGTATCGTGTCACCAAGATAAAACTGACTCTAAATTCTGTATACCTTATGCACAGGCCACCCCATCTGAAACAGAATGATCTAACTAACATATGAAAGTAAGTCTTCTTGCACCAAAACCCTGTCATGGTAGTCATCAGAAAAGGGGAGGAGAAACAAAAAATCCCAGACTTGTTCATAGAGGTCCTTAGGGGTCCTCTTAGTGTTCTCAAGTCATTTACAATTGGCATATGTTAGAGGAGTCTAAAAATGTCTCTAGATACTTTACAGAGCTCAATTTATTAGGATAAGAACATTTGTAGCTTCTGTTGACTTTAATTGCAGTTGTGAGCATTTAGCTGCTCACAACGTGCAGCCCACTTATTTCAGCATCTAACTATAGGTTGTGTACCATTCTGGAAGAATTGCTAATTGAAAACACTGCTTATGGTGCCAAAGTTAAAGCTGAATGCTAAAAAGAATGAAAAACTGCTTATTTAATTTGCTGTCTTTTTCTTCCTCCTCTTCATCCCCACAACTCATGGAGAGTTTCGCAAACTGGTTCAGCCTATAAAGTAGCAGAGAGAAACATGCAAGGAAACCTCCTTCTGGGAAAAAAGATAACATAAGAGCATTATGAACATTATCAAACAAAATCAACAGACTTTGCTGGGAACAAAACAGGCAGAGATGCCAGGGAGTGCAAGGGCAAAATGAAGTCATTAAAAAAAAAAAAAAATAAAAATTTGAAGTACATTTGAAGTACCATCTATTGCTTTGCTACAGGGACATTGCAAATTTACACATTGCAAATAAGTACAGCAGTGACGGAAAAATACATGAAAAAAAAGTCAGGAAAGATTTTATGACTTCCACACAACTATACCAGGTTTTACTCTTTCAAAAACAGTCTTGAAGTTTCAAAGCAGAAACAGGCTATGAGCAACTGATTGCAGAAAAAACAGGAATTACTTAAATATATTTTACCATAGGTGCAATAATTGATTGTGAAGGTATGAAAATGTAATACCCCGAAAGTCCACTCAGAGCATCCTCCTCTTCCTGCAAACATGCGGGTGAGGCACATGTTCTAATTCATGACCCACACAGTAATGATCTGTTACAAGTGGTAATTGTTCCTGCACATGTACAAAAGCATATTGTGCTGTGTCCCCAGGAAGACAGCATGTGCTAGAAAGAGCAAAACCTACAGCTCAACACTGTGAGATTTAATAGGAGCTGTAATAATTAGGAGGAAGAAATCACTATTTACCACCTGCACATTACCAATACAAAAATGAGCTCCCTGTGGCTGGAGAAGTATCCACAAATGCTAAATCCTCACCATATGCACTCTAATGCAATAATTTCCAAACTTCTTGATCCTGCATCTCAGTAGTAAAAAATTTTTGACCACGCACCCCAATATAGGTATGTTTATTTATTTGTAAATTACACACACGTATGACTGAAGTTCTGATGTTTTCTTCCCGCACACCAACTGACCATTTCACATACATCCCTTTGGAGACCACTGCTGTAATGAACAGATGAACAAATGCCAGCAAAACAAGCGCCTGCCCCAGACATTTGCTGTGAACATCCACACCAAAATCGTGCAGGCTCTGAGCTGGCTGCAATAGCTAAGCTTTTCCTAATAGAAATGGAAAGTCAGTCTTACCAGTGGTGGTGGTGGAGGGGGCCCTCCAGAAGGTGGTGGTGGTGGTGGAGGAGGCCCTCCAGAAGGTGGTGGTGGTGGTGGTGGTGGAGGGGGCCCTCCAGAAGGTGGTAGAGGTGGTGGCGGAGGTGGCGGTGGCACAAGCATCTGGTCAGATTTCTAGCTTCACTCAGTTATGAAAAATAGAGCTGAAGTCTATGTCCTTGAGGAGAAGGAAGGGAGGAGAAAGAAAAGTGGGAAGAATAAAAAGAAAAAACAAAGAGGAACGTGTTTATACACTGCAAGCTGAAGATCTAGCCAAATATCTAGCTCTCAGCAGACTGAAGACTTTTATACTGCACTGCTTCCAAAACTACAGTACGAACAGCCTCATTACAGTTATCTGATGACAACATTCATCTGAAGAGCAAGCTCATAGATCTGGACAAGTGCCATGAGTACCAAATGCAGAGATGCCAGCCCATCCAGCTTTAACTATGATGTCTAGCCTTACTCTAGTCCATGGCCCTGAAATGCCATGTGCCTGTTCTCTGTGCCTCTCTCTGGAGAGAACAAATCACAGTCGACCACATGTAAGCACTCCTGCTGAGACAAAAACTGTTGACTTTAAGCCAGAGGTTTTCTGCTCCAAGGACAGAGTAAGGAAGTTTGTAAGGTTCAGTGGACTTGCTCAATGTTTAAATAAAGAAATAAAGGGGGACACCTCCCCCCCAGACCCAATGATTGAATAATAAAAAAGCAATAATTGCACAAATTAAAGCTTCCATTACCAAACGATGTAAGGACCAGACATTTCAAATATTAGAATCACCTGTGGTTTTTTGCCAATTTTAGATCTTAACTGTTCACAATTCTTTAGTAATACACTGACAAAACAGACACATCTTCAGAAAGAAAAGCTATACACTTTTTTTTTTTTTTTAAATCTGCAGAATGACAGTGCATAGCTCACCAATTCTCATCTCTAACCCAGCCCTCGGCATGACTGCATCCCTTCTCTCAATCATCTGTAAAGTTAACAAGCAGCTCCTGTATTTCATCAGTAAAATTGCAAGTGAAAGCACTAGGCAGTGACAGAGTCCTCTGAAAGCCACTCTTGGTAACCTCTTTTGCTAGTGACTCTTGCATAAATGCTTCAAATGTGGTTTTACATCTAGCTTTGTGTCATGACTATCTTCTGAGACTTCACAATGTCACATGAAACTATGTCAAAAGCCCTCCGATAATGCAAAATATGACATCTGCTATATTTTTCCTTTCTGCAAGGCTTTATCTTAACAAGAAGTTACATTGATTTGACATATTTCCTCTTTATATATCTCTGTAGATAATTAATTTTCCTTTATGGAAAATTAATTTCCTTAAGGATTTAAAAACATTTTTCTCATTCTGATGTTTTACTAGAAGTTGATATTAAGTTGAAATGGCCACAATTTCCAGGCCCTATTGCCCTCGTTTTTCCCTTCATTTTTAAAAGCAGGCACTCTGTGCTTTTCCAGAGTCACCTGTGTAAGGAGGAGGCATCAAAGGTAAATCTGGAAAAGTTAAGGAGAGAAGCCAACACAAAAATGAGGCACATTACAGTCTTTAGGGGAATACTTGGCTGTTTTGTTAGAGGGATAGTTTGGAAGAGGCAATGAAGTTAAAATGTACATGCAGCCTTGTTCACTTTCTACTTAGTGCATGTGAACAATATCTAGATAATACCTGAGTAGTTTCCTTCTGCTGCATCTTGTAAAATACTTTATGGGAGATCAGCCAAAAATTAAACATGCAGCCTCTGAAACACTCGCTTTTTCCCTTGAGAGATTGCTGTGCAAGGGTCTAGCATATCAAAGCACCCTGATCTGTAATAGAATTGGTTACAATCACTTTAATAATTGTTTAGTGAAACTTTCCAAGAAAGCTGGCATCACAGCATCTCCACCATTCCACCCTCATTGGTGCCCTGTTCAAAAACCCATTAACAGAAGATATCTCTTTTCCTCAATTAAGCCATTCAAAAACACGGACATAAGGAGAATGAGTCTTCCCAGCTAATAATATGTTTTGGGTTAGTATCTTCCCACCCTGCAATACAGACCTTTTGTCTTCATTAAGGATTTAGAATGGGAAATATGTTCTTAGTCAAATTAGAAAAAAAAATACAACCCACACTTCTGTGGTACACCACATGCATGGCAGCAGGAGGTAAAGCACATTGGAGGCAAGCAGCAGCAGGAGAAAGGAAATGGGAATTGGCTCTTGGTATTTAGAAGTCACAATCTGAAATGCCATCAAATGACTTTTCTAGCTGCCTCTTCACCAGTCCCTGCCCCAGGACCCATTCCTCCAAATGATGCAGCCTGAATTCCAGGACTAGAAATGGTGTGACCATCTACAACCCAAAATTCAGTGCGGATGAAGTGTTCACAATATATCCCACTCCCATATCCTGAATCCTCCTCTCCAGTGACAGCAGGGAAAAATGCATTTAAGGGGGCTGTAACACACAGCCCTTGAATTAAATACTAGAGACACCATATAGATTTCCTCCCACGCTGTTTCAAGTCTTCTACAAATGAACCATCTTACAGAAAATTCTGTGTATATGTCTTCATCTCTTACCACAAATTCAGAGGCTCAATGTCCTGACCTTGGCGTGCTTTTGTGCACACAGACAAATTCATGTTTTTTATATCAGTACTATTACAGGATAATACCCTACACAATGAAGAACCATTTTCCACATAAGGGCTCCATTTGTTCAAGTGGGCTCTGAAAGGAGCACTGCCATTCTCAGAAGCAGACACTGTATGTCTAATAAAGGCAGGCATCTTCAAGCTAACTTGCCATATAAAACAACTGGCTCTTAGGATTTAGTCATAACTGCATGATCTACACTTTTTAACATGTAGGATTGGCTATAAGAACCTTTTTTGTATTACTGCAGCTATCTCAAGAGGTTTTAGTATTGAAAGAAAATTACAGAGAAGGCTGCAACACTTTCAATGTAAAAACACATGTAACTTGGAGGCCTCTTCCTTGGTTAAAGGCTGTATTTCAACGGCCTCTCCCCTCATTACTTTAGCAATTTCACACAATAACTTCAGAACAAGCTTAGGTTATGGATTTGCACACTATAAGCTAAATAAATTCTGAATTAACACCAAAAAAGGAGTATCATATTGATCAGTTCTAGTTCTGATAAGAGCCAGACAAGAGGAAAATGCCACAAAGGGTCCTTAATGCCATGTACTCTTTCTCCACTCTTCTAAATATACATATTTATAATTGGAAGAGGAGGGTCTGAACTGTCCCTGAGGGACAGAAATAAAAAGATATCATTTCAAAAGTTGACAGTAGGTGGAAGAGAGAAGCCTTATATGTTTAGCTTCAGTTTTCTAAGGCAAGAAGCAATGTAAATCTTAGCTTGACTTAAACATCATAGAACAGAATCAGGCCTAACAATTGCAGAATTTATAAAAAAAAAAAAATAAAAAAATTCCAAACCCTATCTTTTCTAGTCCACCTCCCTACCAAAGCAAGGTTGTACATTTTTTTTTTTAGTGCTTTCTGAAGTCTAATTTTAGGTGTCCCAAATAATGTGGCTTGTATTATTTCCCTCGGGAAACTCTTTCACAGTCAAATAACTCTTCTGGTTCTGATTGCCTGACATGCAGCCTAATTTCTCCTTCTCTCAGTCTGATCCCATTTGCACTCCACTGCAGATGATCCTACCTTGTTCCAAGCAAAAGAGTTTCTTCTACACCTCAACATCAGCTTTGTGGAATTTAAGAATTGTAATTCAGAAATACACTTACAAGGACTTGTTATAGTTTTTGAGTTGTTTTACTTCTCACAAGTCAGTGAACTTCTCATCTGTCAGTGAACACTCCCTCTGTTCTTAGATCAGAAAACAATTGGTTTTCTTTTTTCTATTGGTAAGGATAATTCCAAAACTGGTAATTTCGGGTGTCACAGATTGCTCCTTAAATGTTCACACAGTCCTTGCTTGAATAGCAGCTGGGTTTAAGAACCACAGTGCAGTCCTCAATGTAGAACTCAAGGTCCAAATTTCTATAGGTCCAAACAAAGCCTTAACCCAGACCTTAATTTTGAAGGGTCAGATAAAACAGAGAAGGTGAAGATCTTTTTTCTTTATGGACTGCTCTCTCAAATATTGTGCTGGATTTGCCTGTGGGAAACTCAAAACCTCTGCCCAAGCTTTTCTGTCGATTTGGTCTCACTTTGTCCAGCTATCAGATTTACATAAGATTTGATCCAAGCACTTCCCAAAGGTCTTCTCCTGAAGTGTCACTGCCACAGCCACAGCGCTGGGCTCACACTGAGACAAAGTCCTGCTGGGAGCACAGAACCACACTAAGAAACAGCGGGTTTTGGACTGCAGCTCACACATCCCCTGCCACACTGACACTCATCAGAATCACCATAGGTCCACCTGCAAAAACTATTTTAAAATACCTTTACCCATCATGGAAAGTGAAAGCATGAAACAGCTGTACCTTCAATTTAGTACACTGTCAAGAAGGGGAAAAGACAGAGGGGAAAAAAAAAAATCACAATTATTTAAATACACATAGTATGTATTTATGCACAAAATTAACTCTTAACTAGTAGCATTTTTTAAATTGGTAAAGTCCTTAGGCCTTTAGTGGTATAGCACAAAGCAACACAGTTGAAATTGAAAATGTGAACCTTTTAATCAGTTTGGAGAAAGGATTGCAAAATAATTGATTCATTATTAATTGGATTTGCAATCACTGAAGCTGCACACTCTGAGGTAGCTAATACAGCTTTAGGGAAATGTACAGACTTTCTTCATTCAAAGTTAAGGCTGGGGTAGATATTTCAAAGGTAAGAGGAAAGCTTATCTATTGGTCTTATTTTCTTGATTAAAAACTGAAAGTAAAACCTAAAACATAAACCCAGCCACAGAAACCCATGACACTGGTAGACCACAAACTCTGGTTTTATACATTAACCAGCTTTTATATAATTAGATTATTAATTGCACTGTTCTGAGTTATACCTTTTAAGTCCTTGTATTTTAACAGAAACTTAAAATAATTTCAAAATTACAAGTGAAAAAACAGCATCAATAAGCATCTGCTCAACTTTCATGACCTGAAAAATAGACAATTAGCCTAACTGTGCCCCTGTGAAACATCACTGAAAAACAGCTGAAATCACTGGTATGAGCACTCCATGGATCTTTTAATGACAGTACAACATCTGATACAGAGAAGAGAAAAAACAGAACAATAGATGTGTGTTACACAGATCAATTTTCCTGCTGTCATATCACACAACCGAAAATTACTTGGAAAAAGCTTGTTTGGAATGAGCCAGTTTAGAGAGTAATTATGACAGAATCAAAACATTTAATTTTTAAGCACTGAATGCTACATTTTTTTCTTCTTTTTAGAGTGTGAATGACTTTTTATGTATGGAGAACAGAACAAGGAAGAATCAATATCCCTGAATAGCCTGTCTCTTTTTTCCCCCTGAAAAGATAACCCCTTTCACAAAACACTTGATAGCCGCTGCTGTATTTGAGACATTTAAGAGCAGTGCAGACGTGTCAAACTATTAGAACTTTCTTTTACAGAAGATAAATACTCATACACATACACATCTTACTATATATATATTAAGACTTTCACATGTAGATTCCTATGGTTGACTAAGGAAACTCCAGCCTTTCACCATCTCCTAACAGACAGTACCTGCATTGTATACGACTTGAGAGAAATTCCTGCTCTCAGCCAGCATTTACATCACTGTAACTAAAGGCAGAATCTGACCTTTCAGATATGTACAAATCTTGAGGACTCTTCCTCCATTAAATACCTGATGAAACACTCTTATGCAGCATTTATCTACACATGGTCTGGAGGATTTTCTCACAGCATGTTACAGTATCTTGAATTCAAGCCAAGGACCATAAGTCCATCTCATCTGGGACTATTTCCGCCAGGTTTAATGCAGTTAAGGGCTGCATCCCCTTTCTGCCTGAAAAAAACCCCGTCATGACTCTTATTCTGTCAGGAACCTGATAACACTCAACAGGCTGTCCAGGGTTGACCCAGGAGAGATTACAGGAATTTGGAGACGCCCTGCTTCCATGTGTGCTGCGGGCAGAACTCTGCTGGGTTCCCTGTGGTGCTGAGATCAGAAAGTTAAAGTGCTATGCCTTGACAAACTTCTCTTTGGAGGCAAAGCTGTGCAGATGACTTCACATCCCTACACATGACTATTTCAGGGTGTAGCTTCCTCTGCTCCATGGGGATCTGTGATAGAATACTGATTGCTGTAAGGGAGCAGAATAAGAGAACTCATCATACTCTTAAATAAGGAGTAAGAGAAAGGAACAGAACACACAAAGAATAAATATATTGTGCTTATTGTAGTATTAACCTGAAGTTGGAGAGTCCAAAGACAAATGAGGTAAATTAGAAGCAATTAGGACTTGCACAAAGACATAACTTTGCAAAGGAAGCAACTTATAGAAAGGCTTTCCTTGAAATTAGTACTGTGTCATCCACACAAAGACACACACGGCCTGATTCACTGCCAGATACACAAACAATGGTGAATTTGATATAGAGCCATTAGCAAAGTTAATCATTGGCCTAAGCTAAAGAAAGTGCACCTTGATGGAAGTTCAAGGTCACTGCTGTATTCTGAAGGCAACTGTTTATTATCATACTCCTCATGAGTTTCAGTATCCACAGCAGTTGAGCTCTCTCAGTAGAGGTAATTTGATGTTTCAGGTTAACACTTGCAAGTTTAGCAGCTTTTGCCAAGAAGTAAAATATATGTTTTCACATAATTATTAATGATGTTTTTCTTTATAGCTATTAATTTGCTATCATTAATATAATATAGAGCTATTTTAAAAGTATACCTGTACATACAATGGTTTCCACAAAAAAAAAAAATCCTCCTTTTTTTTTAACCAATTGCCTTAACAGAAGAAAGTTTTGCTTTCCAATTAAGTAGGTAGCATCAAAATGGAAAACACAAACAAGGCAGCATTCAGTATCTTTCTTTTCTGTATTTGTTGCAGACAACTCAAGAACTGTTTTCAAATGCCAGTCAAGTGAAAAGAATTTGCAAAAATGGGCATCAGAAGACTACAGGACTTTAAAAATCCATGTCTGAAATACTTGTAAAATTTTCACTTTCAGCCACATGATGTTTTATCAGGGATCCTATTTTCACATCTTTTTCATCTTGGAAAAAGAATAAATTATAAAAACCTGCATGCCATGTCAAGCTGACACCTACCAGCTTAAGAAACAATCTAATACTGACCATGCAAAGAAAATGAATCCTGCAATTCAACATGAGCCATTCTTCCCTTCAGTAAATTATGAGTATCTGGCCCCAGCACAGGCTGTGTTCACTGTATGTGATAAGGAGAATTGTATCTTTCACAAGGGATGTAAAACATAATGATCTGGTTACCTGCAGGAAGAAGTTGCCTCATGTCAAAGAAAGAATGGGAAGCTTTTATCCTGGATTTTGGTCAAGTTATGGCTACTTAATTTCCCTTTAAAATCAATTTCCAGTTGTAAAAATGCTAGCCCTAACGGCCTAACACAGTCAACTATAACTTCTGAACATGGTTGTACATTCTCACCTATATGCCCTTATCTGTCAGTCATCTTGAAACCACTCTTCCATTTCAATGACATTGATAGCTTCATTTTATATATTCTTTACATCAGGGTAAGCCTTCAATACTTGTAAGTAAAAGGTCCATAAACCCCTGTTATTAAGTAAACCTTGCTACACTACCATAGTACTTTTTTGTATTTTAGCTAATATGTTGTTTTGATAAAATAAAATGCAAAGTGTTCTTACTGTCCCTTAAGTGTCAAAGCTGGTATCAAACTTCCTGCGTGTGTAAAGGTGTAAATATGCTTTCTTGTACAGATAATTGTTAGCTATTTTTAAAGACAATGCACAAAATGTCTAGTTACAAACTTACATCCATTTACTCAGGACAATGACTTCACTTTGTACAATGAACAACAAATTGCAGCCTTTAGCAACTGCAACTACAACAAAAAAATCCCTGACAAAAGATATTTTGATTTCTAGTTCTGAATTGCTAACAAAAAAAATGAAGTTCTCAGAAAAAAACAATATGAGTATTAAATTGAAGATTCAGCCCTATGACTTATTAAAGGACTTCAGTTGTAGTTCTTTGTGAAAGTCATTATATTCAGAGAGGAAACTGTGATTGATATCTACCTTCACACACAGCATAAGCAATGAATACCAGAAATCCAAAAATATTCACCTAACTTTGCCGCCTGAAGAAGAAGGAAAATAATTCCAGGGATTAATGTCAACAGAGAGTTTTTTGCATTTGTGTCTATCACAGACACAAAGGACCCAAGTGGATTTCTACAATTTTCTTCTTTGACCATGTAGATGAGAATCCACTCCCAAGGATACTTTCAGTGTAGCCAGTATCTGCTACCATCAGACCAAGCAGGGTAAAGATGAGGACTCGCTCATTTCCATCATTTCTGGTGTCAAGTTTTGTGCTGGTTTTGGGCTCCAGCTTTCACTTTGATGAACCCGGATCTGGCCCTTCTTCTTTATTTCACTGTGAATATTTCTCCCCTTTTCCAGTGGTTTACCAGTCACTCCATTCCTCCTCTCCACTTTGCCTTTGCTCTTTTCACCATTCATCTCACCTGTTGCCTGCTGCTGATGCAAGGCAAGGCAAAAAGAGGCAATTAATTTAAAAGGTAGAATCATCTGCTCTGGGGAAAGAAACGCTGCACATGGTGCAAAAGTACATAACTCTACCTGATACTAGAGGTTCAGCAGAAGTTGCTAGTACTGAGAAAAAACAGAAGACTTGCAGACCTAGACTGGATAAAAGATGGAAGCATTAGAGAAAAACAACCAGGTAAAACAGTCTGAGCAGAGGAAAGGAGCAAAGTGACCACAGTACACTCATTCTGCAGCTACACCAGCCTTTACAGCTCCTGGTACAGCTTGTTCAGAGCAAGCTCAAATACCCCCACATGGCACTGCATCATTTATCCTACTGCTAAGTCAATGTAAACTCATGATCACTTGATCCAAGAATATTTTGTACAATCCGCTTTTGCATAATTTCCTTGTTACTTAGTAATTGCAAGGCTAAAGAAGGCTTTCATTCTGCATTAAACGCCCTGTTAGGCCCCACATCCGTCACTCACACAGTACACTACAGAGATAGTCTCCACCTCCTCTGCCAATTTACTAATTTAGGGACTAATCCAACTCTTATTTTTTTTTTAAATGCTAAATTTCCCCTTGTTTTTGGGAGAAGTTCTTTAGGGTTTAATTCTGAAAATAAGTAAATACAAGCTGCAGCGACAGAAGTAGCATTACTAACATGTGATAAGCTGTTCATACTCACACAACTGACCAATCAAAGCAGTTTTCTGTCCAAATCCCAGGCAGAATTGGACAGATATTTTTGCAGCAATTTGCGCATGCCCAAGAGGAGCAAACATTCCCTCTGAAAATCAGTCGCTAAAAACCCAGTCTGTTTTCTTGATATGCAAGCCTGGCTTGCCTTTTATGCACCTCATAATTTTCTTTATGTGTCTACTCAACTAACACAGCAGATCTATAGTTTTTGAACAGATATAGTGCTATTTCTTTTCCTCTTTAGCATATACAAAGAAGTGTAACTGACTTGGGCAAAAGCCCCAAACCTGTCAGGTCTATTTTGTATACAGTCAGTGGTACTGGTGCATATACATTTTTCCCTGCACAAAACTATGACATGAAAATAATAACATCTTACCTTTCAAACAAGAGGATACATAAGAGAAACAAAAGACCCCAAGACCTCTCTTGTGATCCTGTACCATATTCTGCTCTCATCTTTTTTCCCTTTTCAGTTATTTATAATGAAGAGAGGAAAACATGATATAGTAGCTAGAAAAAGTTAAATGGTACAGCAGTCATTTACAGACCTGTGTATAGCTTGTGAAAGAGACCAACATAAAGGGGTTACTATCTCTAAACCTATTCATTCACTTTGTTCATTTTACCCCTCTCTTATGAATCAAGTAGAAGCACTGCAATTTATAGCCAACACTTGCATTTATCCAGGCAGACACTGCAGTTGCCAACAGTGTAAATGAAGGATATAGCATATCCATTCCATACAAGCTGTAGAGCAGACACACTGTTTAGTTTCCTTAGACACTTGTAAGAGCAGGGTCAACACTGAGCAAGTGCTTTCATGCTGAATTTTCTGTTCCTGTGTTTAGTTGACTTAATCTTGTAAGGATCTTTGGCCCAATTTTCCTGTTTTTCACTTTATCACTTACACTATATCTATGGCATAGCTGTTATGTTGCTCTCCTCTGCTTGGGCTGGCTACAAAATGACACCATTCACATCACAGAGGGTTATACATCTATTTGTAACATCAGTGAAAGATGACAAAAGGGTCAATAGAAAGAATCAGGCTCTCCACGTGTGATCTTATTTGAGAGAGAGATTTCTGTTGATGAAATCTATATCAGCTGTTGTCTCAACTACCACGGCATGAAACATGCTTTTTGCACCTTATGAAAATCTTTTAGCTGTTTCACATAGTTTCAAAGCAATCCAAAGGCAGTTTTACAGCTGTCATATATGTAATACTGAATGAGTTCACTTGATGATATTCAGCAATCAGATTAAGGTGGGCATATTAAAAAACAAACAAACAAACCAAAACACAACAATTTTGTCTAAAAGTAGTCTTTCACTTCAGTCTGGAAGCCCCAAGGACATTTTTTCTGTTTGCACTGTTTATGCCTCTGTTCATCCTTACCACAAAGTCACTGGACAACCCTGATGCAGAATAACCACAGATGAAAAAGCAACTGTGAAGTACCATTAGGGTTTTGCTACTATAAGCCAGTTTTCAGAAAACTTCACACTGTCAAACAAAGTGCTACTTTGTTTAAGAACACACACTATTGAGGAAGAGCTATAAGAACAGTGGTAAAGGCATTGCAGAAAGGTTCACCTCAAAACTGCACAGCAGCCACCAGTAATTCAGTGTAATGGGACTACCAAAGACTTCCAGATAAAAGATTTTCACAGGTTATTATACTTGATAATTATGCTTATTTAGATACTAATTTTACATATACTCTGAAGAACATTGGAATCTTTATTCTGACACAGCAGAGCCCAGTTATTTTCCCAGAGCTTCAACTTTTTATCTGTGATCTCATTTATTCGATCTTAAATGAACTGCAGAGAATATCCACATAACAATGCAGCAGATGCTCACACACATCCAGGATTAGTAACTTATGGAAATCAAGGGTAAGGGAGCTAACAGAGCCTGTCTGGTCTCACCTACTTTTGGTGACTGAGCAGAACTCGCCCCAGTCACTGAGTACAAAGAAGAAAAGCTTCCACAAAAGCAGATGCTTCTGAAAAACCAAGTCATTCTTACAGATGAGTTATGACCACCAAACATACAAAGAGATTTGACATCAGTCTTTTCACTGCTTTCTCATTTTTGGAGCTAAGATATTTTTAAAATTAATATTAAACTACTTAATACTTAAAATCAGTTAATATTTATTTTAGATATAATAAAAAATTATAAATAACATTATCCTTCTATGAAGCTCTTAACATCTACCTCTTAAAAAGTGCAAATATTAGTCTATTTTTTATGACTAAGACACAGTTTTCCTTTCAAGGTCTTCTTTTTAGAGGACAAAACACTGATCTCAGTAAGTATAAAAAGCTTCTATTAGGATCTGGCTATGTTCTGTTAAGACATCCAACAAACACTGCTGACTTTTATCTTGTGGTTACTGAGATGTGACATTGCTATGTTTTGATTTACTGTTAAAAAACAATTATCTAAATAATTTCTGCTCAATCAGGGTTAGCAGTCATTATGCACAGAGTTCAAGCATTGATTGTACATCCCTTACTGCAGTAACAGAAACTGAGATGTTACAGTATCTTTATTATATTTCCTCTTGGAGGTGTCAATAGAGTGAGAGGCGGAAAAAAAAGAGGAAGTTGCTTTCTATTATACTACGTTATTGGATAAATACAGTTATATGTTGCTCTTCCCAGTGCAGTGCAATCACAGCATGTGAATTTCAAGTGCATTTCAATCATTTTTCAGGATTAAGTTCAAACCAGCAATAACTTGAGCACCGCAGCTAATGAATAAAGCATTGCATCTGCCCCAAGCAAGCAAAGTCTGTATGCAAACCTGATCAAACTATTTATACTGCCCTGTCTTTAGAGAATACATATCCTTGATTAAAAAAGAAAAGTAAAACAAGTTTCTTCCTTATATTGCAAGCTGGTACAGGTACCTGCACCTTGGTGTAATTTGTATGCTGCTTTGTCAACTGAAGACAATATTACAAGGATGTTGTTTATAATACTTAAAAATGTTTAGTAATGGTGTCACTATAACATCTAGAGCAGTTGCACGCTGGCTGCTAAGCCCAATTCCCTAACCCGTATCTTCGACAGGAAAAGCACTACTCCTACAGAATTCTTTCTGGTTATGAGTCTAACCCCGGTTTTGTCACCATCATCTACAGCAAAACAGCCAATGCATTCTATCAATTTAACAAGGCACACTTACACAATCCGCTTTGAGAGTCCCACACTGAGCTTCTCATATGTTACCTTGCACATGGAAGCTGGTACCTGACGGCAGAGCAGACTCAATCTTTGCACTGCACTCTGGGCAATGTCCCGTACGAGCCGCGGGTGGCAGCAGCGCCTGCCCCGCCTGCGCATTCCAGCCGGCACACTGTTTTGGGTCACAGGTTCACGGTGAACGCGAACCATCCCCACGCACACATACCTAAGGAGTGTCCCAGCTCCGACTGCCATCACGGAATAAAGTTGCATTCATTTCCGTGATCATCTGCCCTGTGGCTTGCCTCTCAGTACAAAGCACGCGAACTGAAGACGTTGACAACGATTATACAAACACATTATTAAATAAACAGGAACTTGTGCTGGATGTACAGATGGAGAAACTGAAAGCACTGACTGTATCAGGAGCAGTTCAACGACTTGATTCATGCAGCATGCACAATAACAGGTATCACTATTATCACAATTTCAGCAGTATGTCACTGAATTAGCAGGAGCACTTGCAGACTTTAGCCCATAAACTCAGACTGACCAAAACCTGTTCTGTGTTAAAACCGTCAACCTTTATCTCATATATAAATATCTTAGCTCTTAAATCAGACTTATTTTTCTATCTTTCAGAAATCTTGCTTAATAATATTCTACTTTCAGAACCAAACAAAACAAAGCCATGCTGGTCTAATGTGTCCTTCCTATTCTGAAACTCATTAACTTCTTGAGCGCTACAAACCCACGCCCCAGAGATGGGGGCTGTCACACAACCCACCGCTGCTATGCTTTTGCAAACTCCGAGCACATCCAAAGAGTAATAACAAAACTCCCCCTTGCTGCCCTTCAGCAGCACACTCCCTGCCGCTCTGCATTAGCGCCAACAGGCTGATACGAGACGTTAGTCTCAATTTTATCCACGTTAATTATTATTAAAACTTTAAGAGCTTCTTTCCAACACTTCTCCAGCATTCCCCCTCCAATATGTAAGCAAGCATTTAATACGCGGTCGCTTTTACAAACGCTCAGCCCCGCTTTCTCAGGTGACCTATTCCAGCACATCTACCGCAAGGGCGAAAACTAGGAAAAAAAAGTTCTTCCCATCCACCGCCGCCTGAAAACAACCCGTTTTCCTCTGCTTGACAAAGCAGAAGAGCAGCACCACGGACAGGCTGTGCCTGACCTGCCGCCGCGCTTCCTCCTCCGCCGCCGCCGTGAGTAACCACATCCCAGGGGCGCGAGTGTCGCCGCCGCTGCCCCGTGCCCTCCCGGCCCCGCCCGGGGGACCAGCCGCGACACCAACTTTGTCCGCCGAGCGCTCCCGGCCCCCGGGGGGAGCCCCGGCTCCAGCGGCGAGGGGAGGGGAAAGGAGGAGAAGGGAAGGGAGGAGAGGAGACCGCGGCGCCCCCGACCCGGCGCCCCCGGCTCTCTCGGACGGCGAGGCGGGTCGGGGGCACCGGGGACCCCCAGGCTGCGCCCCCTCCGCGCCCACCTGCTCGGCGGCCGCGCCGTCGGGGCCGGGCGGGCCGTGGCTCCTCCCCGGGCAGAGGGCGCCAGGTGGGGCGGCCCCCGCTCCTCCCGCGGCTGGGGGGCGTGGGGAGAGGGCGGAGGTGCGCTGGGGAGGGGGCACCTTAAGATCGCGAGGGGGAAAGCCCGCCCCTGTCTTCAGGAGGGAATAAAAATAAGTATCTTGTTTTAAAGTGGTAATTTAAAACACATACACACACACCCGCCCACCCGCGGGCCCCACCTTCCGTCCCCACCCTGGGCAGCGCGGCCGCTTTTGCGCGAGGCTGAAGTTCCAGCGGCAGCCTAGCACAGCCCTCCACGTGCCTGATCCTGGGCAGAGCCGAGGCTGATCTTAAAAGTCCACGCGAGTGCAGAAATGCTGCCCCCATGGCACGGAGAAGCAGGGAGAAAAGACGCCACTACCCTGCGCCCTGCCAAACCCCATCCACCTGCCGAACCACTTCAGCAGCCTCGCAAGCGCCTGTGCTTGGAGCCAGCTGGGTGTCCTTGTTTTCTGTACCCCAGACGGTGCACTAGAAACATCTAAAGGGAAAATAAATAAATCTGGTTTTCTTCTGGATTTATTTCAATGCTGATTGGAGATGGGAACACTATGGCCTCGCCCTAGTGAGCCTGCTGTTTTTCTGCCAGGGTAAGGGAGTTGCTGTGGAGCGGCCTCCCAGGCAGCTGGAGGAGCACAGCACCCCCGGTTTGTCACGCACAAGCACCTCAGGAATGAGGATGCTGCTGAATAACCTAAAAATTGTAGTGTGGGTTGTAGTCTGCCTGGCAGCCTTCAAATGGTGTTTTCTGGTGGCTGAGAGGCAGGCCCATCTTCACTGGATTTCTCTGGAAAACCTTTTTAGTTGCAGAAATGCAAAATTGGGTTTTTCAGTACCCTGCTTGATTATAAAGCAGTCCAGACAAATCAGTGTCACTTGGATCCAAATGACGGCAGTCAGCCTGAGATTGGTGGGATGCCAGCAATGGGCTGTGGCCCCTCTGCTCTTCAGGGCAGGGGCACAAAAATCAGTGCTCTAGATCACCCTGTCCGGTCTGTCCAGAGGTGTGAGGTTGATTTATTATTCTGAAAATATCCTTCTGATTGCTTGTCAGACTAAATAATTCTCAGTCTTAAGTATCTGCCTCAGTTGCTTCCACAGTGGTCAAGGAGCTCTAAACCCATTTCCAGCTGGTCACTAGTTTGAACTTCAAACACAAAACAAAGCCAAGAGGGTCATAGGTAGTGCCCCAGAAAACTAAAAATGTCAGCATTTACTTTAAAAAACCCATAAATAATACCACACTTGAACACAGCTTTCATTCTTCATGCAAATGAGTCTCAGCTGAGATTTGATTTTAGATTGCTAAGGCTGAAATGAACTTTGTCCACCTTTTGGATTAGCTGGAAAAGGAACTTCAGAGGAACAAGCTGCAAGAGTGCAAGAAATAATTGGTTATGTCCTGTTCCTATGATTTTTCTTTCACTTTCTTTCACTTCCCAACAAGGTCCACATAACGACTGCAGAATTTGTACAGTGCAGCAGTGACTATTTCCATCTCTGGAGCTGAACTGACTCAGTACAAAATTTACCCACTGCTCTAGTTGGAAACAATCAGCTTTACTTAGCTGGTACATAGTTCACACACATTTAATACACTGCAGTTGGTATTATTTGCCTCTTGCCTTGTTGCAGAAACCTGTTGTGCATTAGATTTCATTAAGAGAATCCTACTGGATTGTGTGCCTAAGAATGATAAAAGTCTTCTCTTTCTGTTTTGTTTTTAGGAGATGTACATGAAAAGGAAAAAAAGGAAAAAAGTGCTCCCTTTCCAATGTGAATCAGAAGAAAGGTACTTCTAGAGATGGTGGTAGAAGAGGACAAAGACTCTTCTATATACTGCAAGGGGCTTTGTGAAGGCCAGTGCATTGAAGCCACCATTTCTTCTGATTCCTCATGTGAAATCCTCCTCCTCCTCCCAGCTGCATCCACGATCACAGAAAAGGCAATGAAGCAGGAACAAAACTGAGTCTAAATTATTATAAAAATGTGCTTTTCCTGGGTTTTCTTATATACCAATTTAAGATTATTTGAAGTGTTTCAAAATACAGACAACTTGCCTCAAACTATTTGTATAGCTATTTGTAGCTAACACTGATATGTTTCACAATGCATAGCCAGAAATGTAATTTTATTTGCCATACATTTCATTTGCATAACTATTAAAAATTATGTTGTGTACCACCATTGTATTTTTATTCATGACCAATACATTTTAACCAATATATCATTTTCTTCAGAATAGGAGAATCTCTGTGTCTTAAAATCAGGCCACTGGTTCTCTCTGGTTCCTTGGTATGGTGCAAGCAACTGAAAGGCTTCTTTTTGGTTTTGTCACAGAATTGGGAACATGTCTCTCAGGTCAGTCTGGAGAGTAGTTTCTGGGTGGCTGTACTGAGAAACAAAACAGCCCTGGTCTGACATCTTTTTATTCCAGAGCAAACAGCTGCTACACCTGGCGTTTCTCTCCTACATTTCCTTCCTTTGCTGCATCTTGCACAGCTGAACCTCAGCTGAAAGTATCTTCAGCCTTGACACCCTTAATGAGAAATTTTGCAACCTTCCATTTATGGTCCTGGCCCCTCTGTGAAAAGCCAAATTCATGATAAGCCTATAATTTCTAAAACATTACACATGTGTAGTTTAACAAGAGCGCAAATGAATGGCAGGATAATTCTAACCTAAAAGAGGAGGTTTATACTAAGTGCTCTATACTAAGAAGCCAAGGCCATTAAAGACAGGAGAGATGTGAATGGCCTGTGGTGACATGCCACAGTATCTGGTGTGCACCAAGAGAAATTCCATTTTGATTCATCAGTTTTTACTAAAAATAAATGAAAATTAAAACAAAAGCCCACACAGAACTTCATAGGAGTTTCCTCCCATTCATAACTTGTTCAATACTAGATGATGGTTATTCTTAGCAATTGACCAAGAAATTGACCATTTCTTAATTAAAAATATTATTCTACACTAAAAGTATCATCTCTAAGACTCCTCAAAATCCCACAAAAGAAAAAGAAAAATGACTGAAATAAATGAAACCATTTAAGAGGAAATAAAAAGTGTCCCAACCAGAGGAAGAACCAGAACTATTTAGCATAGTTACTGATTTTGTGTAGAACAATCTGGGAGACTTCACTGGCATGTGTCAACAGAAATACTTGTCAAAGGAAGTACTTGTACTTATCATAAGTACTTAACTCTTTTTTCCCCTTTCAGACAATGTAAGAAAAAGCTGAAAATCTTTTTACAGCATTTGTACCTTTGCATTTTGAGTAAGAAGCACATGTAAGGCTTTCTAGTCACCACTGAACACAAACAAAAATTATAAAACTTTAACAGAAACAAAATACTTGAAGTTTTGGTCAAGGCTAAATACATTATTCAGGAAATATGAATTAGTTCGTGTTTGTCATTATTTATGCAAGAATTTGCAAGATATAAAAAAATACCCATAGGTCAAGGCATTTGTGAATAATATAAGAAACTGGTTTTGCATAAAAGTGCATGAAACTTAAGATTAAGAGAAAAAATAATTATAACAAAAACGTTTATTCTTTTCAGGATGCCATTTGATTACATTTGTGAATAGCTTTCAACGTTTGAAAATTCTGTTACAATAATAGTCTCAGCCATTGTGTTTGATGACTTTGTTAGCTTTAGAGCTAACACAATTAACAGCGACATTCCCATGTATAAAAGAGATATTCCCATATATTTGTCTCCAAATATTGATCTTGCCCTTATTATCAGTACAAATTCTGTCCATTCCATTAATAATAACTCAAAACACTTATTTGCTCTAATACATCTTAGCAAGACATTCTTAAAAGTGCCTGAGATGCTTGTTACGGAACAATGGAGCCATGTTTACAAATGCCATGTTTAGACTGCAATACTGAGGAAAGCTGTAGACAAATAATTAGTTGAGATGATTTCCCTAGAGGGGGATATTAGTGTTTACTTTTTTCTGTGTTTTTAATCCAAATCTTAAACCCTTACTCCTGTTCTTGTTGAGCAAGCTGTTTGCTGAGTTCATTGGAAATGGTGTCGAAGTACATTCAGGCTCATAGTAAATAATTAGTGCCCAATGTCAATTCCTCTGCTAATTGTATTTCTTCTACTTATTTCTCTTTGTGCTGTGGGATGTCTTATAAAGTATCTCTTAGTAAAAAAGCTTTGGATTTGCATCAGTACTTGGTTCTGCCATTCATTTTCTGCATGACCTCTGTGAAAGTACTTAATCACTTTTAATAGCATGAGTGGAACAAGAATGCATTCATTGATATTTGTAAGGCTGCCAGATACTATGCTGTTGCAAGCATTTACAGTACCTTAAAAAAAATATAATTGCACTATCCAGCTGGTTAATGTTTATCCAGTTACTGAACAGCTAAACAAAAAGCAGAGAGGCAAGACCTACTGTTAGTTCTCCATCAGTATTGAATTTGAAAGAAATTTTTCCATGTTAAAGCTGTAGAATTAGTAGATGAAATACCATTAGCAGGCCTCTGTAGAGAATAATGAGCTGAAAGCATGCCTAGTGCTCGTGTGCAATTAGGGTGAAAAGTGAAATAGGGCAAGAATCAGAATACCATTTTGGGCTCTTGCTTTTCAGAGCATACTCTTTTCATCCCCACCAGGGGGAGCGTACTTGAACATAGTAATTAGTAGGCACAAACTGTGTGTTTAAAGAGGGTGGTTTCCTTTGCCACTTTCTTGAAATAGAAAGGTACTTTGTAATCTTTGCAAGCCATTCCCTCCTCCACGCCCACCCCGAAATTCCTTTTGCTTCAGCTGTCACACTGTAGCAAAGAAGCAGCGTGAGTGTTTTTCTACATCCTGGGCTTATTATTCTGAACACTTCTATTTTTAAGCATTGATGTCAAGTACAAGATTTAGCTCAGAGTTTACCTAGAACAGGACGTTAAACAGCTAATGAAACTCTCCTACATCGTGGCACAGAGAACACGTGCAGCTCAGGTATTAGCATAGTCAAAGACAGGTGAGAGTCCATATCTGTCCATTTTGAGTACAAGTGCCCAGGTAGTCCCTACTGCTCCTGACGGTTACTCAGGCATAACGAACTTTTCTCAGAAAATTATTTGTATTCTTTGTATTCTGCCTCTAGTCGGCTCTTCTCTGTATAGTTCACTGTCAGTCAACTGCCACTGTTAGGACAACTCCGCAGTCCTTGAAATCATGCTCATGCAGAGGGACCGGTCAATATTGCTGGATAGTAGGAGACAGACAGGCAGCAGGTCTCATGATTTTTTTCCATAAGCAAATTTTCAGCTTTAGCATGTGGATATTTTATTGAAAATCCTTCCAATTTTCTTTGAAATAGTAATTTGGCCCTTTGTGTCTAAAGAAAAGTATAGCCTTATTTGAAACTAAGATCTGTTTTTTGAAACCAAAAAATTCTTTACTGTGAGAATGGTGAGGCACTGGAACAGGTTGTCCAGAGAAGTTGTGGCTGCCCTATTCCTGGCACTGTTCAAGGCCAGGTTGGATGGGCTCTGAGCAATATGGTCTAGTGAAAGGTGTCCCGCTCACAACAGGGGGTTGAAACAGGATGATATTTAAGGTTCTTCCAGCCCCAGCCATTTTATGAGTTTATAATTTAAATATACTGTTAGTATATGCCTGTTCCACTTTTCAGCACTTAACAACAAAATCTGAAATTTTACTGTCTGCTGCAGATGAAAAATACTGATGCAATACCTGTAGAAACAAGTAGGCTCACAAATATTCTTTACAAGCAGTAGTATCAACCTTTTAATATATGTTTAAAAGGATTTTTCTCTTTGAAATATAGTTACTATCTCTTCCAGCCTATGAGAGCACTTCTAGTACTTCAGACTCATCACAGGGATCTGAAGAAGGGAGTGCCCTCTGTTGTGCTGTACACAGATGGGAACTTTAATCAAGTTGTTAAAGGGGAAAGATTGCACTTGAAGGACTATCATCAAATTCACTGTCATTATTCTAGCACCAGTTACTGATACTATCACTGTCTCATTTTGCCCAAAGGGACATTATTATTTTCAGTCATTCAATGAGATAAATAACAATTTATTATCATTGACTATTTATAAGTGGACAATTTCTTCTCATATGAAGCAAATGATATAGGTTACTGTGTGCCATTCAGAAAATACTACTACTAACCACAATATGGCAGGGCTCAAAAAAGATTACAACAGATAATTGCAGGAGGAATGGCTGGAGGGGAGGAAATAAATGAGAATCATTGAGAATAGAACACACATCTTGTAAGTGGAAAAAAATAATAGTCACAAACCATAAGCAAGAGAGAATTTCATGGCTGGGAATACAGTGCCAGGAATCTATTCCTGCTGGCCTGGGGAGCTCATCAGAAGGGCACTGCCTCAGCAGAAGGGCATATGTTGCAGTGGTGAGGAGAGCCAGAGAAACAAGCCTGCTGAGCCTCAGAGTGCAGAAATGCTGCTGGACTGGAGTCTCAAAGGGATAGGACATCTCCAGATATTCCTGGGAGGAACTTGAGTGGTTTCCCTTTGCTTACGTGGTTAATGAAGGCACCAGGATGGAGGTAGCTATTGGGAAGAAGATTGCTGGGAAAGAGAGACAATCAGATAAGTGGATGGAGGGAAATAACAACTTCTCTTTGTGATGTTCATTGCTTACTTTTCTTTCTCTGTAGTTGTATTACTTCCAGACCAGACTTTCAAATTACAGAGCTAGTGGAAAAATGGAAATGAGCTTATATAGCAAATATCTATGATCAAATATGATCAAAGGTATTTCTCTCTCCCACATCATCCTTGAGCTCACTCACACTGGAGAAAATACAGGAAGTAGGAAGATCAGTATAGAAAAATGCATTGCATGTGTATTATTTCCATAAAATTCTTTAGAAAGTCTTCAGAAAAGGTGTTCAAGGTCGCAAACATGTGGCAGGAGCAGTGCAACTGACATTTTTCTCTCACTACTTTTATTTAGAATAAAACTTGACAACGTATTGTCACTAAACATCAAAAGGAGAGGACAGGATCCTCCTCTTCATTCTTTCTTCTGTAGTATTTTTTTCCCTTTTCTCCTGCACACTAACACCCTTCCCCCCCCCCCAATTTTTTTCTCTATTTATGGCAAACTGACACGGTAATTTCTGGGAGTTGGTGGTGTTCCCATAGAAACAGCCTTGATTTGATGCTATCACTGGGAGTTGGTGCTGTTATTCTGCTATGTTCTAATTAAAATAAAAATCTTTGTAGATACATTATATTTAAATCTTCAGACATTTTTTTCTATGTAATTGGACTGGTATAATCTCCATTGTCTTATGACCATGTCTGTGCAAGGGCCAGAAGACTTATGATGATCAAGACACTGTTCTGTTTGAAGCAGTCTTTTTGTCTCATTTCTCCAGTGTTCATAAACCCCAAGCGGGCTTTTATAGCTAATAATAGTAGTTATAGGTGGCTTTAAGTGATTTATGGAATAAGAGCTGTAACTGTTACATGCCTTCAAAGAGCTGCTTCTTTTCCTCAATGTTTATACTTTGTAATAATGACTGGTTTTGTTTTAGGATCTCAATGCACTTTCCACTATCATGGAAAATTATTACTATTAAAGTGTTAATGAATTTTGCATTAAAAGCCAGATGAGTAAGTATCTGGGATAAAACTCTCCAGCAAAATTATTCGATTGCCTTGCAGTAACTGTCCTGCAAGTGTGTCAAAAACACTCTTTTTCATCTTCTTGTTTGCATTCACTTTCCCTGTAAGACATAAAAAAGTCTTAATTGCCAACTTATCTGTTCAAGATACTAAGATGAAAATAAAATTGCGCGTTTTGTCTAGTCATGAAGTGAACGATGTTAAAGGATCAAAGGGCAAATGGAGCATGGTTACTAAAGCAGCAGGATTGCTTTGAGTTGTGTGACTTTGACAGAGACCCACTACATATTGTATTGATGCAGACAAAGATTCCTCACCGTCTTTGGCAAGTGAAAACTGCTGTTGCAAGATTTGTGCCATCTGGTTTGAGATGAAAAAATGCAAAGAAAATAAACCAGCTCTCCTTCTCTCATTTCTCCACCTGTGGCAACCTAGCCCACATAACCACAGGCACTGGTGCTTCTCAGTAGAAGGAAACAGGATTAACATCACAAATTTCACCGCTACTTAGGAAAAATGAGATTAATAATCTTTTGCAGAGAAGATGCTAATCTAAAAAAATGCAGAAATCCCACAAGTGGAAAACCTATGAACAGAATTTGGGGCAAGATCTTTTACCCACTCTCTCTATTTGAAATTTACCATCAAATTCCCTTTAATTTTGTACTATTATTGTGCTTTGTCATTTGGTCTGGATTATATATTTATCAAGTCACTACATTAATCCTCAGGCAAACTGTCATAAGAGAAGAAAATTTACCTGAACATGAGGTAAAATGGGCCAAAGCTGAACATATTCTTAGAAAATACTGGGAGATGAAATGTATCAAGTCAGAGATTGCATTTTTATTCTGAGGCTGGAGCATGCTGTTTATGGTAGCAGGTAGCCCATGCTCTGGAGCAGTCAACCTCATGCAGAACATTTCACCAGCTGAATTAGTCTTGTTACAAAGGGCAGAATGACCCCGCAGAAAACGAGCTGCCAGCACTTTGCTAGCAATCAGCCAACACCTCTGGGCTGTACTGGGCTACCCCAGCCAACTGGAAAGTCACTAACAAAGCACACTTCAAATGTTTCCAGGCAACAAGGTCACCATGTCTACATCAGCTATGCCGTTTTCTTTTTACCCAGCAGGCAACCACTTTGTCTTAAGAGCTAATTTCTGCCTTTTCTTTGACTTCTAGTACTCTCCAGTGTATTGAATACCACCCTTTCCTCCAACTGGGGGTCAGTTTTGGAGAGCGCACTGAAAAAGGAGGGATTTTCATGTACAATTTGCTGAAATCAGAGGTTTCACACCAAGTGGCTTCTACCACAGCTACTGCTTTTAATATACATAGTGATCTGTCTTTCACAGTTCTTTTTGCTCTAGTCATCTTTGACATCATCTACAACTCTTTCATTCTGATTTATAATGGCAGATCCTTTATTTCACATATTTCTAAGATTTTCAAGGGTTTTGTTTGGTTGTTTTTTTTGAGGAAAAGACAGAAAAAAAATCCTTTTCGTTAGAGTGGAAAACTTTACTTTTTATATTTATAGTTCCTAAATATCCTGTGAATTAGACAAAACCCTTTTTATTTTTTTTTTTTGCAGGATGGTACATTTCTTTGTGAGTTTTGACAAAAATATACAGTTTGGAATAAAATGAGATTTATTAGGCAAAAGTGTTGGGTTTGCACCAAATTCTGCTTAAGGCATCTTAGCAAAAATGAATTTTGATGACTGTAGAAAGGCCTGGGTTCTTCCTAGTACAAGAAGGGAGGAAGGGAGGGAGGGGAAGGACAGAGCTGTGCTGAAAGCGACAAGGACAGTTTAGAAGAGCCAGACTTTCTGCTGCCAGAGGAAGGGGTGAGAATAACAACTGCTTGTTCTGAAATGGCTCATTCCCTTCACCAACCAACAGTCCTGACTAGGTTTTCAGGCTCTGGCTTGGACAAAGTGGAAAGCAGGACCATGGATATATGGTGCACTCATAACTCGTCATTGTCTCTGCTGCTTATAGCTGATCTACGTACATGTACATCTTTCACTTACAGTACATGAAGACAATGTTCAGATCCCTTCTGCTCTTCAAACTGCCCACTTTGTTTAACTCCAGTCATCCGAGGTGGCCCTGAAAGCCACACAGGAGTACCTTGAATTGCAACGTTCCTTGCTCTCTGAACCGAAGAACATTTGAAGGGTATGAACAACCCCAGCAGGAAACACTGTGAGAAAAAGTCTTGTTTCTATGACTCCAGCACTAAACCTGGATGTTTTCCTGGTTCCCAAAGCATGGAATCATTCTTGATTCTTACCAAAACACCCATTTCCCCATTCTGATTTTCACCCAGTTCAGCATACAACTGAAATATATGCTTAGTTTAACATTATTTTAGCAACAACATGTTTTTGCATCGTTGACTTTCAGTCTTCTTGGAGCAGTTCCCTTCTTATATGTCACACTACAAGTTGTGTGCTGCAAGTTGTTGCATAAATTTGAACTGAATCTACCAAAAAAAAAAGAAAAAAAGAAAAAAAAAGCATAAGGAAGTTGTTTTCCCCCTGTTCCTGAATAAAATTCTGGGGTTTTTTTTCCTAGTTTTTTAAGTTCCATGTGGTTTTATGGAACTCTGCCAATCTGATCTAGTGTGTATTTCTGCAACCTTAGGGCTAACACATGCGATGGAGGTATGAGAGCTTAAGAAGTTACTGCACATCAGCTAATCCATGGCAACTGTCCCGTGTTTAGGCTTAGCCCACAGCAAATGCAATATAATGTGAGTTATCTTAAGCCTCTTTCATGACGGACTTATCCTTCCTCTGTACTTTCCTGGGAGGCTGCTGGGTGTCATTATTCCAGCTGCGCTGATTTGTCTGTTTGGGCTCTCTATCCCCATGTCCTGTAAGCAATTAAATCACCTCCTGCTATACATTTAACCTTGAAAATCTTTCCTTTTTTACTTCACTTTAACTGACCGTTGCTACAGATACCTTATCCTACTTTGCTCTTACGTGAAAGCTGCTCTAAACGTTACAGGCTGGTTAGAGGAAAGTTTTCAGTACAAAGGAGAGAAAGAACAAGAGTGGACACAAACAAGTCTGTACACAAAGGCAGAGAATCCCTTTCTAAAGAAATGGATGCTGTATAACAGACCTCTCATCTTACCTGACCACTGATGCACGAGACTATAAAGGTCTGATCAAAAGTGATGAAGAGGGAAGCATGATGGGTGCACCCAAGAGCATGAGGCAGCCTGGCAGATGTGGGACTGGGGTCTGCATCTGCTGCTTGGGGGTGAGCTCGGTGCAGTCCTTCTTCGGTTATGGGGCAACTCTGACATGCACTGCCAGGGCTGCAGGCCACTTGCCAGGTGCATTTGTATTGCAAATGCTAGAGATGCAGGCTGCAGCGAGGCAGAGGTTAATGCAATGCAACAAGGGCCTGGAAAACTGCAAGTCTAATTATTACCTTTGTGCAACTGAAGTAAAGAGGAGACTGTGACTGCTAAGGGCTCAGATACCAGACAAATGGCCAGAATGTCTGTAGCACATTCAGGGACTAAGAATGGTCTACAAATAATACCTCTGGTATTGCATCTGCAGACTGGGACAAGCCCAGATACAGCATTAAAAGAAGCAGTCTGACCTGAGCACCTGTCATTGCTGAGGCTTGGGAGTTGTGTGTCCCCCTGGGGGCTGGGATAAGAATGTAACTATTTAGGAGGGGTATGATAAAAGGCAATACCCGACAATATGCTACAAGATATAAGAAATTAAATAAATGTATACAAAAGACACTTGCAGCTTGAGGGTTATGGGATTCCAGGAGCTGGACAACTGACCACTGCTTGATTGACAGTAAACCACTGCTGTTTGTTATCCTGTTGTAATAAAATAAGGCTAGTCATAAATCTGGTGTCAGCTTGAGCTCTGTGGCTGAGCAAGGCTGTGAGTGAATTAGGTTCCTGGGAAAAACAGGATTTGAAATCAATTTAGGAGCAGGCAATTGTGGCTTAACAGCTTCACTCTTGGGAGCCAGGAGCTTGGAGTGAAGTGTGCTTGGGGGAGCAGCCATTGCAGCTGGACCTGTGGGAAGAATTTGGTTGAGAGTGCTCTGTTCTTGTGTCATGAAACATAAAAGGTCTGAAACATATTAACAGAACTGGTTTTGAACAAATGTTGTCTTATGCACATTTTCAGCCTTTGGGGCTTTGGCTTACTCTCCTAACACACAGAAATGGAACTAAAGTAATCCTGACATTCAAACCTTGCTAGTGTCCAAGCTCAACCTTCTTTCAAAAAATGAGCTAAATCTAGACTAAATATTGATCAAATTTTTGCATCTCATTTGCAGCTAATAACTCCAGGAATAGTCTTTCCTTAGCAATTATGTAATGAAATGCAGCAGTTATTTAGTAGCCTCCTCCAAAATGAAGAACAAGACCACGTGTCAACAGCTGGGGGAACTGGGTGCAGCAAAATCATCCTGCCAAGTCACCGGGAGGTTGTCTCATATTCAGAAAAGATTAGGGCAAACATGGGACACCTAGAAAATCTGCCCTGAATATCTGCAGTGAGGTGATTAGTTTCTCGAAGAGGTTTTGTGTCTTTGACAGATTGTTCATTGCAGTGTTGGGTCTGTGAGGAGAAGATAGTGGGCCTACTTCACCATTTCATCACTTTAACATTAATGAAATTGTATAAACACTATAATCAAGGGAGTTGTGCAGATTAAATGAAAACAACCAAACATTGCCTTAGATCCCTACAGTCTGAGACAGTTGCCAAAGCCGTGACTATTTTCATCATACTTTCCTAAACAGAGAATTAAAATCTATGCTAAATAAAAATATGTAAAAAGAAAAAGAGTTTGGCTTGACATAAACAGAATTGTCATTGCTGTAGCAAGATACACGCACACACACACACACACACAGGCATAGGAAGATGCTGGTAAAGAAAGCTGATCCTTGTTTTCTACTTCAGTCTTCTCAACGTGGCTTAATCTGACAAAAGGATTAACAACCTTGTCACTTCACTGAAGTTACAGGTCACAAAGCAACGCTAGTCCTATTGCAATAACTGTAGGACTGAATAAAGCCACAGAGTCTAAGAGACCATTTTGATAGTGGCGTTCATAGCTATTTATTCTCTAATCCAGTTGAAGTTTAAACATGTCAGTTCATTGTTCAGCCTCCTGGCCAAATTTCATCTGCTTGAGTTAGCCAGACTCAGCTAATCTGAAGTGCAAACCCCTTGTGGTGTGTGGTACAGGTCCCATCTGTGCTGATTCACAGAGGCATGTTACAGCTCACAGCTATGATGCCAGTAACTCTTCAGCTCAAACTGTAGCACCACACAGATCTTCGAGGTTTGTTTCTCCCAGGGTCCATGGCTCATTCTGTAATCTATGTATCAAGGCAGCAGCCTGCACACAAGCTTCCGTTGCAAAAAAGAAATTACATGTAAGACCTTGATATGTTTGAGAGGAGGGCGTAGTAAATGTGATTAGACAACGCCCCATCCCAGGCAGCCAGCATCAGCACCTTTTCATGCATAAGTTGACCATGTAGTAGACTGGGGCATTAACTTTGAATGGTGCCTTCACCAAGAAAAGTTTTACACTAATCAAGTAATTGGAATGATGTGATTGATTTTTACACATAATTATTACAAAGTGCATAAATCAGGCAGTTTAATCCAGCAACAGCTACATGAGTAGAGGACAAATAATACACTGATATTGAGGTGCTTTGCAACTTTATTCCCTACTGCTGCCCAGTTAACCTCTAACTTTTGTACTGTTTAAGCTATATGAGCCTAAACCCAAATACAATTAACATGCTAACCATCATCCTGCTAAAACAAGTCTGACCTAGTCCTTTGAATTTAGAATTTATTCCTAGCCACTGATCATTTGCACCAAGGCCACTGTCATAATCCAATATAATCCTCACAGGTTTATATAAAAAGAGGGTTTATATGCCTTCATTGCCTTCACTCTTTAGGACTGCATGCTGCCCGCTACACAACAAATTTCAACTGCACCCTGTTCCTTTATGCAACAGGAAGCAGGAAAATATAGGTCTGGCATTCCTCACAGGTTTTAAACAAACACATACCTAGCTGCATGGTTTTATGAACATATTCCACCTACGAGTAACATTTGTGTAACTACATGCATGATAAAGCATTGAGTATTTTAGTTTTGTCACAGTATTTCCAGGACATGAATTGTACATGCTGTAACAGTGGGACTGTGACATTGATAGTGGCCGCATCCTTTGCACAGTGTCCTCTGATATCCACGGAGCTGGAGCTTGCTTTCAGGTTTAACTTTCAATTCCAGAAGTTGTACTTGAGCGTGTAATTGATCTTGAAAAATAAAGTTATTTTATAAAGCAGGAATCTTCATATAAAATTTCCTTGGGTCTTCTGAGAGACATTTGGTTCTTGCTGCTCAACAGGGAGCCTGTTAGTGTCAGCGGTTCGGAGAATGGTCTTTGGCGGAACACAAGACAAGGTCCCCAAGGCAAGGTTGTCTGTGTTGGATCACTGGCTCAAACCAGAGTATAATACAGTTGCAGGAGGCTCTTTATTCCAGAGAATGAATGAAAAGTTGTCTTGTGTATGTGTGTGCTTTTTTGTCTTTGGAGCTGGTTGCATTAGATGATGTTTGTGGTTGGTCACAACACAATGAATTACCAACATGAACATTTCATGATGATAAGGTTCATGGATCACTGGAGATATAGAAGATTTTCTTTGTTTAAGTGCCCAGAAGAAATTGCTTTTTGGCATTTTTTTTTAACTTTACTACATCATGTGAAACTAGAGACTTGTCCCCTGCTTTTGAGTGTCATTTTAAAAAAATGGAATATACAGGAAAGGATTAATGATTATGTAAGCACCGAATTTCACAAAGGGCAAGATGCCAAATGCCCTTGCTTTTGTTAGGTGAAAGAACAGAAATTCTGGATGAAGTGATCTCTCATGATATCCAGCAACATCAGATGGACCATGGGCCAGGAGCTGGCCACCTCTAATAGTAGATTCTGTCCCTGCGCCTAAACACAAATTTCCTAAAGACCATGTTTTCCCTCTGCAGAGTTGGCTTTTATAAATTGTAAATAATGTGGGACCAAAGAAGGCCTTGTGATTGTAGAGCCCTCCAATCATACTGTGGAACACAGAATGAAGGTGGTGTGAAAATACTATCTTAAGATGACCTTTCTTTAAAGAAAATGTTAGTTGCGAACCTAAGAATTAAGAAAATCTAAAAGTGACATAAAAATGTGTTGCTTCTCCAGAAGAATCAATGATGGTAATTATGTGTGTTTTTCTGACTTCTGTCATAGAATACAGAAAATACTTGAAATGGAAAGCAAACAATAATAGATAAAGTAATTGCAAAGTCATATTTAGTGGACTAAACACATTGATCACTACACAGATGTAGCACATGAAGTTCCTGTTCTCCCTTCTTTTAGCACTTTCAAGTTGACAATTTCCTTCTGTGAATCAAGAACTTCACTTTCAAGCAGTACTTTTTGGTAAACTTGGTGTGGTGAATGGAAACAGAGCTAGCGCCTAGATGACTTTTGAATGCCTCCCAGAGTGGCAACTCCACAACCTCTCTGGGCAACCTGTGCCAGTGCAGGTCATCCTCACAGTAATGGCTACACTAGATGATCTTGAATGGTCCCTTCCAACCCAAACCATTCTATGATACTATGAAAAGTGTTTCCTGATGTTCAGACAGAGCTTCCTGTGTTTCAGTTTATGCCCATTGTCATGTCACTGAATACCACTGAAAAGAGATCTGTCTTCTGTATACTCTTCATTCAGATATTTGTACACATTGATGAGAAATGCCCACCAAGCCTTCTCTTCTTCTGGCTGAACAGTCCCATCTCTCTCAGCCTTTCTTCATACACTCCAGCCCAGGATACTTGTAGACTCCTGCTACAAGGGCACACTGTAGACTCAATGTGCAGCTTGTTGTCCAGGACCCATTGTGAGTAACCCTATATCCACTGCAATCATACAGTTTACAAGCAACATTTATTAATCCAGAAAAATTGTAACTGAATAATAGCATGCTAATTCTTAAGAGACTTAACTACTTGAAACCCAGCCAGCGAAAAAAGTAGATGTATTAATGCATTCATTTCTAGTGAGTTTTCTGAAAGACTGTATGTCAGAGTTGTGCAGTTCAGGTGGTTCTTTTCTTCGTAACAATCAATTACAGTGGTTCAAATAAAAAGTTACCTACTTAGGGCTGTTTCTTTTACAGCAAGGCATGGTACCGAAAGCTATGTCATCTGCATTTCAGACAGTTTACCTCCTTGATTAATTCGCCTAAAATAAGAACTTCATTTGATTGCATGATCCTTAATATTTGCTTTGCATGTGTTATTATGGCGATATTTTGATCTGCACTGTCATTTCTAAGTAGTGCCATACACCTGCTGCCTACAGGAACTGGAAAATGGTATTAATTCCCTTTTACCACTTGGTGGCGATATCTTAAAAATTATTGAAGATAAAAGTATCTTGCCTGTTCTTTTAATTTCGGTATTAGTAAAGGAAAACTCAGAGATAAGAATTTAATACCTCAGCATAGTGGTCATAAAGTCTGTCTAAAGGAAACAATACCCTAAAATCTGCTTTCTAGGCATGAAACATCCTAGCAGAGCTGGCTATGCTGAAAACAATATCATCATTGTATAATGTCACCTGTGCCAAAGTATTCAAGTGCTGCAGAGTTTATTATGACTTCTCAGAAACAAAGGGCTTTCTACAGATCTAGAAAAGAGAAGTAACTCACAGCTTTGAAGAAATGTCTTAGGTGTAATTCCTCTCTCACTGACCTGTATTTTGAAGAGAATTGTAGTTGCTTTTCAATCATTGTTTGGGGTTTTGTTGTTCTTGACACATTTACACATTAGCAGATCTTTTCTGCTTGCACTCTGAAGGGACTTTGTCATGTCAGTAAGTCCCAAGGTATACTGATAAGAATTAATAAAGATTTGGACACACATAGCTCTCTAGGACTGCAATGTTACACTACCTAATCTACTTTTGAATCTGTCTTTTCTTTTATAGAGTTTGGTAAATATTATACCGAGAGTGAATGGTGATGATTCTCTTGCAAAACAGTGCTGCTTCCTAAATTCAAAGCCCTCCTGGTTTTTACTGTACTTTCAGTATGTGCTGTGCTGCTGTGCTTGTTCTTTATTCTTCTTCTCTACATTCAACAGTCAGAGTGAAGTAGCTGCTTAAAATACATATCTCCTCATTCTTTGGTTATTGTCCAGATTAGGAAGCCAGCAGGAAGGCTTTACCTTCAATGAAGACCTACCAACTGCAGTTCTGCAGAAACACTAATTCCTTTGTCCTGCCCTCGGATATGAAAGTGGAGGAGGCACTGTGAGCAACAGGACAAAGAAAAATAGAGAAACATTTTTTGAGGCTAGAAATTAGTCTTTCCAAAAATACTGAGGATACGTATTGTCCACAGACAGTATTTCTAAATGGATTTATCACATTGCCTTAAAATACCATGGTCTCCATAGAAGCCCTGCTGCATGCTCCAATTTCTTCTACCTAGTTAAGCTAGAAAGTTTTCCAAATGAGAATTGGGTATAGGTTAGATACAAAACCTTGTCCCTAGACAAGAAATCTTCCAGGTTTGAGATAGTCTACAAAAGCAATACCTCTTGGATCTGTTTGAAAAGGTATTTGTAGTTTAAGGATAACTCTGATTAGTGTTGAGATATGACTGAAGAAGTCTTTTATATATAGCTATACTTCTGTTAAAGTTTTTAACAGCTGTTTAAAAACTCCAATGATAAGCTGGATAGCACTGCAGTCCTGCAGCAAAACATTTAGATGTAATATGAATTGACCACTTCCTTCTCCCAACTCAATCAGGAGCCATGAGACATGCTCATTTCCTTTTGACAACAATTAATATAGAGATACTGTTTTCAGGGAATAAAATAAATAAGTTGAGCTTGGACTCTGCCAACTGCAAACAAAAGAACATGAGCAAAGGTTGGCACCACACCCAGCTACCCTTAGCTCTCTTGTTTTCATTTAGTCAGCTTAGTTACAGTCGAACAGCTTGAGATATGCCTTCTTGCAGTCACAGGGCATGCTGGAGAGATCAACAGGACCAAATGGACAAGGGTCTTTGGATCTCCACAATCTTTCATCTGTTGCTTATCCTAATGAGATAAGAAAATTAGTGTCATAAATTTTAGAGTTCTTATGACAGTGCCCAAAGTATGAAACAATAAACAAGCAGTATCATACAAGTGAAGAAAAAGCCCTTAGCATAGATGGGATGAGTGCAGCTCCTCTGCTGAAGAACTTTCCAAATCTTTGAACATATGTAATGTTATTAGTAGTCACTCCTGCCATGCATCTCACAGACTTATTTCTTCATTTATGGCTTTTGGATTTCTTCAGAAAACTTAACTCTCTGAGTGCCATGGAAATGCATAATCACCCTTCTGAGCAATCACTTGGCTTGTAGCCAAGGCATTCCTGCCATCATTGAGCAAAATGGAAAGGAACGATCATCAAAATAAAGCATTCAGCTTACTAACTGCTATTTAATTGCTTCTCAGCATTTCCAATGCATTAACTAGTGATGATAGTGATATCTAAACACCTGAAAGAATCAGCTGACTCTTCAGGCTGCAGGGAGAGGCGCAGTGTGTCTGACTGCCTGTGTATGTGTGTTCATGAGCATGTTGGAGGCACTAGACAGGAAAAGGCTTCTCTTCCCTACTCTGTATGACACATAGCCATGTAGCATATGGATATCTCCACCAAAGGAATAGCCACTGAGCCTGGGTGATCTTACAGACCTAATGTCCCCAGAGATGTAAATATGTTCCAATACCAGAGCTCTCTGACAATGGGCCTCCATTTTTCAAATGAAAATCCTGGCTTTTTGCTTCCACCCCTATTTAGAAACACTCCTCTCAAAATGTTGAGTTTCATTAGAAATGCAGTCTGAAAATGCAGAACAAAAAAATGAAAATTAAAACAAGCAGAGAAGAATTTCCTCTTCTTCTCTAAATGAGGAGAAGACAGAAGACAGGGAATTAATTTAAACCTAAAGATATTGAATATTTTTAGGCATAACTGTCAAAAAAACCCAGCTCTTGAAGAATGCTCCATCTTCCATGAAAATTTCTTCCCATCCCTGTATTGCTGCCTGCCTTGTTCAGGACTGATAAGTGCCAGGCCTTCTACACAAACAGGACAGACCTGGAGCAGTTATAATCTCAGGATGGGTTAAAGACTTGCAAAAGTTGTGCCTTGGGAATGCGTTGGATGTTCGGGGCTGGGGGAAAGCCAGTGCAAGTCCTCCTTCTGTACCAACCCCTCTGCTCCCATGCCCTTGCATTGCTGTCAATGCACAGGGAACAAAACACATGGAGGGGGAGCTGGGGGAGGCAATGGGACTAAGACCACAGGCACCCTGCAGTGTGCATCCAAAGTCTACAGTCCATCAGAGGCAATGGCTTCCCATGAGCAAAGTCTGGTTGTGGTTACAGTGGGCTGAGATGTAGCTCCTTTTCAAATACTTTCAGAGCAGTACAAATCTGAACGCATTCTCAGGTTTGTGCACATCAGGAGCATGGGCCTGCATTCCCCATGCACTGCACTCTGTATCTCTGTGTCCGGCACTGACAGGTTAATAGCTAATTCACATTATGTGAGTCTTACCCTATTGTCCTCTGCAGGCTCTAATAAAAAGAAGGAGCACTGATCCAGAAATCCCTTCAGAATTGTCCCATCAGCAACAGCTGAGGTGTCTCCCCTATGAACTATGTAAAAATACCCTTTTTTTCTACACTCCTCCATCACCCTTTCATGGCACAGTGCCCACAGTACATGGGCACTGCAAAGGCTTTAAGAAGGGCCCTCACTCTGTAAGCACATGACATTGGCAGATGTCCCAGTGAGGTGTGGATGACATTTTGGTTAAGGAAGCACTAAGAACTATGTAGATTCAAAACCATTTCCTGCCAAAAGCTTCATCTGATTTTGGTCAAATTAGTTACTCTGCAAAATAGGGCATAAAATAAATTCTTTCAGAACCCATCTGGGGAAGAGATTTTCTGAGACATAGATGCATAGTATTGTCTACAAAGACATGTGGATTTATTATATATATATATGTCTGTTGACATGCTTGTAACATATAATGAAACAATAATGCAGTAGTTGTGGGAAATATTCTTAGTAACCCATAGGTTATCTGGTTTGAGGGATTACTTTGATTATTGAATCTGACTTCACATATACCATGAATTAGGAGGTTTTCATGAACATTTTCTTGCTTGAACTAAAGCCTCTTTTCTATAAATAATTCTATTACTAGCTTAAAATTGCTGTGATTTTATAAAAATATTACATCTTATTTATAATCTGGGTTTGCTGCCATCCTGTCCCAGATCTTGTTATATCTTCATCTGCTAGATGAAGGAGCCTGAGATCAAAGTTTTGTCATGCTGTGGCTCCTTTGTTAAGCTAAATAGATTGAACTCTTCTTGTCTCACACTGAAGTATATTTTCCAGTGCTTTAATCATTCCTGTATGATCTTATATGATCAGTCTTCTCTCTAATCATTCCCAGATAAATGAACTAGATGCTCCTTTAGAAGTGGCTACGCCAGTGGAACGATGGAAGCAATATGCCTTTTGCACTCATTCTCACCATTCTCCTGCTCACACGTCAAGGTTTATAGTTTGTATTTTGGCCACTGGAAGCTTGCAAAGAGGACTTGCCCTTCATGGTCTGATTGCCCTATGGTCTCTGTAGGAATTGATTTTTGTTTGTACATACTGTTTGATGTGACCAGAAGACCCACAGTAGTCTCTGTCACCTCTTTATTTTAAACCCACTATCTCCAATCTTTGTGTCAGATGAAGCTTTAGTAATTGTTAAGACTGGGAATTATTTTTTCTTCCATGTCACTGATGGAAAATGTTAAATGACATGAAAATAAGAGCCAATTCATGTGAGATTTTACTGGCAACACAACAATGATAATTTCTCACTAACAGTGAGATTTTTGACCTATCAAGTAGCAACTATTAAAAATATGTACTTTATTATTATTATTATTGTCTTCACACTTAATAAAATAATTAGTATCTTTCTATGAATATTTCTGCACATAACAGTTTTTCTGTACCTTACAGGCCATACTTTATAGTCAAGATACTTAAGGATCAATATTTTTTTTTCCTTGCAATTTCTCTATCCAGTGTTTAAAACTGAAATCTAAATGCCTTTGAAAGGGAGAAGCTAGTCCCATCTCCATTGCTCTGTCAAGGGCAGGGAGTAGTGAGGCAGCAGTATAGCTGAGAATCATGGAATCAATTAGGCTGGAAAACACATCTGAGATCATCAAGTCCAACCTTTGACCGAACACCATGATGTCAACTAGAACATAGCGCTGAGTGCCATGTCCAGTCTTTCCTCATCCACCTCCAGGGATGGTGACTCCACCACCTCCCTGGGCAGCCTATTCCAATATCTAATCACCCTTTCTCCCTAATGTCCAACCTAAATCTCCCATGGCACAGCTGAAGACTATGTCCTCGTATCCTGTCACTTCTTGCCTTGGAGAAGAGGCTGAACCCCATGTGGCTACAACCTCCTTTCAGGTAGTTGTAGAGGGTGATAAGGTCAGTGAGCACCAGGACAGTGCCCAAATCCTTCTGTCTAGAAGGAACCTAGACCAACTTCCAATCAGCAGCAGTGAGGACAGCTGGCTCCAGGCTCTTCTTGCACAGGTTGTGCTCCCAAAGGAGCTCCTATCTGCACCCAGATCTCCCTGCTTCAAGGACTTGCTCTTCTGCAGTCTCCCTCCCACTTGACAGTTTTGGCACAGGTTTACCCAGAGAACTTTAAACCTGTTCTCCTTATCCCACAAAAAAGTGAAAGTCTGTGAAATCTGTTTACAAGGGAGAGCCTGCCCTCCTCTAGCTCGTCAGGAGACCCAGCCACATTAGACAAACAGAAGAGCCTCCTGCTGAACCAAATGGGTGGTCAGCAAATGCCAGTTCTTGCCCCATGCTCTAAAACTTCCCAGCCAAAGACTTCAGCTGCTATTTAATAATTGGATTTTTATTGCTAATGGCTAATCTAAGTTGGCAGATTTACTGCTCCAAGGCTGTGCTTGCTGCTGACAGATGGGAACATGGATATTTGCTGTCTCCTTGGATTTGTGCAGCTCCAGGGTGGGCACTGTGTCACCTGCTGTTTAAAAGAAACATCCAGGAACTGCTGCAAGGGGCTGAGCTGAAACATTCCCTTGTGTTGATTCATGCCTGTTTTAGGGTTCTCCAGATGCAGACTAAACTAAATAACATTTTTGCTTGGTTAGGAAATGATTGGCTCCAGCTCATGCCATTAAAGGTAAATGTTTGTGGGCACAGTGCAAGAAATGCTGGGAGGGTAAAGCACACGTGTTGGCATGAAACTTGGAATTCTCCCACACTGGTTTGTTCTGGACCCTGGAAACACCTGTCCTCAGTGGTTCTTGCAGAGATTTTATCTCCTGCTTCTTCATCAGAGCTAGTCATTCCTTTTAACATGCATTTTGCAGCAGTCATTTATGGCTTCATCTTCTCCAAGGCCAGGCGGCTGCAATCTTGAGTCATTGTGGAAAGGGCCAAGTTTTAGCATTTACAACCCCTTACAAATCTTCGTGCTGAGAAAGATCATACATCATCCCAGTAAGAGGCTTTCCTTTATATGACTCTACCCTCCCATACTACATGCCAGGTATTGTGAAGGTGGTTATTGTCTTTGCTGGCATCAAAATTATCCTAGGTCCATATAGGATTTGCAATCATTAAGCATGTTTCTCAGAACCAAACAAATTTTTTTACACAGTATCAGCTTAATATGTATTTCTTTCCTCGATGGGAATGTTTCTCCTGTGTCCATAAAATAGCCAGCAGAGACAGAGAGCCATTATTTCTCCCTTTACAACCAACTGCTTGGAAGGCTGGAAGGAATGTGAAGAGACCCCTTGCTCCAGCCTGCTGCTCCAAGGCAATGTCAACTATATTTCAGAGAGGCCCTTACCTTAAAGTGAAGGTAGGCCTTCCAAGCTTTTCTTTTTCAAATGTCCAATCTAAGCTTCCTCTTTGTAGCCGACACCTGTTACTCCTTGTGTTAGCTACCAAGGACACCGGAAGCAGACTATTCTTTCTTACAGCAATTTTATAGGTGTTTCAAAACCATTATGTTCCCTCCTCTTTCTTTTCCTTTCTAGATTAAAACCCTCTAATTGCTCTTGTCTGTCCTCATATATCATGCTTTCTAGGCTTCTGCTCATGCATATTAAGTACCTCTCATAAACTCTTTCTACTTACCCTCCCTCTTTCTTAATGCCTGAAGGATTCAGTCTTAGATGCATGCTCCAATTGCAATCTCACCAGTGCAGAACAGACTTGAAGCATTGTTCCCCAGGCCATGCTACCTTGGTGGGTAAAAAATGATTCACAATGTTGAAGGGACTCAGTATGGCATTCCTGGTCACAGTGGTCAGAATGCAACTTCAGGAAGAAAAGGACTCAGAGGCCTGGACACATGACACAATAATTACTTTTCTACAGTTTTTTTTTGTTGTTGTGTTGATGTTGTTTTGTTTTGAAAGAAACTTCCTGCTGTTACTGCAATAAACTGGAGGACAGTACATCAAATGCCTTGTCAGTAAAATTACAGGGATCTCATACTCATTAAGGATATAGACTCGTTGGTAAATTACTGTCATTCTTCATTTCATTGAGTTACTTCTGTGATGCAGCTCATCCAGACTGCAGCAATTCTCGCTGCCCTAGTTGTTCTGCTACCACAGCCTGCCTTTGTATGTTGTCTTTGTACTACTTACCCGGTAAATTTCATACTAAAGCAAAGTTGTTCCTAACAGCCATATTCCCAGGGTTCTTAGGGGTGATTTCCCTTTAAACTGATGGCTAACGTCCTCCCTGTCTTTCTTCAGTTCCTTAAAATTAGCAGGCTGCTTCCTCTGAGGCCAGCTGGAACCTAGAAGAGACTTTTCAAGAATGGCTAGGGGAATTTCATATTTTTTCCCACTGGAAGACAACAGAAGTTGGGTGTTTAAAAGCTATTGGCATTTAAAAAAAAATTAAGTCAAAATTCTATAAAACTCAGTTGTGAAGCACCCCTTGGCCTCTGGATTATGTGAAAGGTTTTAAGCATTGTTATTAATCAAAGATTTTTAATCCTAAAAGGTGCTGTTTGTAACTCCCTGAAAATACTCTGCTTCTGTTCTAAACATTTTGCCTACTTGCATAAGTAATTTCACATTTCATTTTACAGAGAGCATACAGCAGTCACACCACAAAAGAAAAAGGATTTTAAAGAGGGATAGTTTCATAGTTTGTTCTGTCTCACTCTGAGAGAGTCTTTTTTTTGTTGAAATGCTCTTCATTTAAAATAGAAAACACTGAAATATATCCTGGTTCTTTGTGGAAAATATTCCACAGAAAACACCAAAGCATTTGAACAGATATACGAACATGAGTTGATCACTAATTAGTGCAAGAAGCAGTAATTCTTGGTTTGGGTACTCAAAAAGTAGTTTAAAGGATTTTCAGGGAGGAGCTCAGCTTTTCCTGTAAACAAGAACTGCCAACAGAGAGGCAGGGTTTAGCATCTTAGCCAATGCAGCCAGCTCCGAGTTTGGCAATGTTAAGTTACAAGAGTGTTTTAACCTGCCTTTCAATTTCTCTTGGAAATATCCATTTACTAGGAAGTCATGTTTCCCACCCACTTTTCAAAACTCGGCAGATCACAAATGAAGTTACCTGGCTGACCAGGGCCAGCCTTACCTCCATGCTCTCCTCCAGCTTTTCCTTCTTGCCCTTCTTTTGCATTCACTGTTTACATTCACAAGCCGTTTCACAGGGGCACAGATTGCTTCCACTGAAAGTTTGGTCATGGGGTTATTTTGTTTGGTTTTGGGAGGTTTTGTTTGTTTGTTTTTTGTTTTGTTTTGTTTAAAGTGAAGTGATTCATTGTCTTCAATCCCAAAGTCTGCTTGCTAAAACATCTCCAGTTACTGATCGTCCAGCTGAACCAAAACATCCATTTCCAGTAGCTCCTAGTAAAGGGCATCAGCAGATGCTCTATCTGAATTGCCAGCTTCCAGCTTCTCCAAAATGCCTTTGTCTCTCTCCCTTTTCAAAAAGGGAATGTAAGTTGATCAGTGAATAATGGCTTTGCTATTGCAAGTATGTGAACTTCACCTACAGGGAATATGTCAGAGAAAGGAGTGATTTCTAAGCCAGCGCTTAGGATTTCAGAAGGTGGCATTATTGTGAGTCATGAGCTCATGGGAAATTCAGTTGCAGAAGTGGAGTTTGCCAACAGGAACAGGATTATAGAAAGTGAAGTTCAGGTCAACTCAACCACAGCTAAAAGATGGTGAGTTTTTTTAATAACTACTGGGCCATCAGCTGTCCCTTTAGTAAATATTTGGTCTTTCCTTAAATCAAAGCACAACACACAAAAATAATGTGAAAATACAATACAGCAGAGATATGGATATAAAAGAAAGCTGTTCTCATAAAATTCACTTTTTGGGTGCCCTTTGCCAGGGGGGATTTTTTAAACTGTCTGAACTTTCTTCAGGGAAGTATTTTCATTCTAAAATAAAGGTTACTCTAGTGTCTGTCTACTTCATAGTCCTTAGCTAACTCATGTTTGTAAAGCACTTTGAGTTCTTTGATTAATGAATGTTACTACATAAATGGGAAAATGCGGTTGATCTCTGTTAAAGACAAACTACTCTTTAGTCTGGATGTCTCTCTAATCATGAAAAAAAATTCTCTTCTCAGCCCTCTCTGACACAAGGGTTAGGGTTGATAATTCATTCAGGCTTGCAATATCTGGTAAACCCTTAGTTCTTTGAAGTCATCGTTTATTTTCAGAGATTGATATAAAACTGTGAACTTTAATATACCTCAGGCCTGCAGTTTAGGCATATCCCAATTTTTAAGATTGCATATAAGAATTTGTTTAACCAGACCAATTGGTAGCAAGACCTTGATCTCAAAGGAACCATTTGACTTTCACAGAGAAATAACCTTTTAAACTATCACAAGTTCTGGCGCCAAGATTCTGCCATGACCTGTGTTATGAAAACAACATAATCTGTGGCAATATAACAGTACTCAGTTAGTATCAATAGTCTGACAGAGCGTAGATAATGAGCACATCATGCTGTTTTATAATAGCTTCCTGCCATATATTTACAAGAGAATGATAGATGGCTTGTATATTGTTTATGAGACTCATAAGACAGTGCGTATCTTCCAGCACTATCTGATGCATAAACTTTAGTACTTGCCTCTCAGACAAACAGATTTATGGTGCCCAAGCGCAGTCACACTGGATCTGGGCAAAGGTCTGTCCAGGCCAGTAGCTGGCTTCTGCAGCAGCCAGAAGCAAATGTCCAGGAAAAGACTGCAAGACAAAATCAAGTGCACAATTACACTTACTCTGGTGTATCCTCACAGATCCTAACAGTCTAGCTGGGGACTGAGACAGGGATTTAATCCACATCTTTCTATTTAAGAGTCTTGATGGCTTTTTATGATATGCAAATTTGTTCATTACACTTTCTTCAACCTACTTATACTTTCTCTGTCTCCACAACACCTTATGGTGAGGAGTTGCACAGCTAAATTCGTTGGCTGTGAAGAATATTTTCCAGATGTTCTAAACCAGCTTTCTCAAAGTTTTGCATAAAGAGAAAATACTGGTGTTCTGCTCACCTTTCTTTGCTGTTTGTGATTCTGTATAGCTGTGCGATGTCTTTTCCCTACTACACTTTTTTCCCCAAGCAAATCTGTCTAATCTCACCTTGAACAAAAACCTTTCCAAATCTATTGCTGTCATTTCACCTTTCTATACACCTATTCTAACTCTATCATATTTTCAGTAAAATAAGGACCAGAACCGCCTTCAACAGTCACACTGTGGTCACATCATGAACTTGCAATTTTCAGGTTTACTGTCTGTTCCTTTACTGATAAATCTTAACATTTGATTTATCTTTCTGGACTACCAGAGGGTACTGAGCTGGTGTTCTTGCTGAAATAGCCAACACAACAGTTTCAAGCTCTCTTTACTGAACAGTAATAACTTCTGGAGAGTTTACCATTGCAAGGCTTATTTTCCCTGGACCCATTACTGCACTGACTTTTACTTTTGTCTGTCATTCTATTTGTCAAGTCTTGAGATTATAGTTTAAACTCTGGCTTTTCTGAATAATCAATAGTCTTGTCACCTTCCTTTCCACTGCCTTATCACCGAGAGATGCTTCCTGCACTTGAACACTTATTACCCTTTGAATGCTTTTTCTTTAAAACTGTTATATATTAATGAGAGGACTATTTCTGTTATCCAATTAAATAACTTATTGCCCAAGTAACAAGGGAATCATCCCAGTCAGTTCTGATTGCTGTGGAAGACATAACTTTTCAAATCCATATATCCTATATATTTACAGCCTCAGTCTTCACACTCAAGAATTTAAAGAAAATGTCTTTCTTTATACCTAACATCTCTGGATCCTGCAGTCAAATACATATCATTTTACCATACATATGGTGATTGATGCACACTCAAGTTAAAACATTTAGTCCTACGGTCCAGTAAAACTCTCCATATATATACCAGTAATTATTTTTTTTCCAAAGCAGCAGGAAATAAAGATGTTTCTGCATATAAAACTTGAACAATAAAAGGAGAAAAAACTCAGAACTGTTCCCATGAGGCTTAGGCCAGCAGGGACTGTTAATATACTCCACTGTGTATTAGTATAATAGGAAAGCTTTTTCTGTCCTTAGCAGCTTTTTTCAATTGGGAAATTAAATGTCCTTTCATCTGCTAACCAGGGATCAGGATCAGACTTAGTACTTTACTACTTAAAATGCCAATATAGAACTTATGAACAGGCATTGAGTCATGATCATAATGCAAATAACAATAAAACACAGAATGAGTGTCAACCCTGCCCCCAGTTTGTTAGTGGGCTCTTTTTCTGACTGTACCAAAGCAGACTGCTTGCCCATCAAAGAGCAAACAACATGGATAAATATTTACATCCAAACGTGTTTTATAATGGATGTCACTTCTGAAGATATACAAGTCATGCCTTGTTCCTTTCTGGCAGGTTATCCTGCTGCATCTGTAACCAATACAAAACATATGATGTCCTACTCCTCGGCTGCTGGTCTTCCTACACCTTTAACCTTTCAGCCCTGGCAGAATTTACAGTTCAATCTCAACAGCATTTATAGCACTTGTGGCAAAACCATGAAGAATGAGCTGTATTCCTCATGCTCTGGGTGGGGGAGAAGACTTTTCCCTGCAGATTTCTAGCTCCCCCTTTCAGGTTCTTTCTTGGACATTTTCAGCAGCAGATTGTTGATTGGGTACGGGCCTTGTACAGCATCCCATGGCTTTCTGTGGAGCTGGCAGTGTTCATGGATGCAGTGTAAGAGACATGCATTGATCAGCATTCATAAGTCAGCAAAAACCAGAGCTACTTAGCACATGCAGATGGGAAATTAAAAAGCCTTACACAGACAATTCAGAGCAAGGACTTTTAATCTACGGCTTAGCAGCTACACACAGCTGAGCAGGGGACAGCAGCAACCACATCATGTGAATGGAGTTACTAAGTAAGGTGACAGGGAAGAGATTAAAAACTATTTTGGCACCCACTGAGATTACTCCAGGCCCAAGACAAAACAGTGTTGATACAATGAACTGGAGAGACGCCTATGTGCTGTTTTTTAAAGTTCTCCACCACTTCTGGCAGAGTGAACCACTGATCCCTTGTAATGCTTTAAGCACCCAAATATACTTTTGCATGAGTGTTAAGAATGTAGATTAACTCTCCATCCCCAAGGAATCTAATAGAATTATAGGCCTGTCTTACTCCTGATTTAGTTACATACAGTACTCTTAAATTTAAGCCAAATTAAGCTGTTCCTACACAGTGTTATTAGTTGCGGATAGGAGATATCTTTAGAAAACATGTGAGAGCTCTGTCCTTAGCTGGGTCATCAGTGTCAAGCGGAAGGCCTGCAAACTAAAAAATTAACATTTATACCCCTGTTCCTAATGAATAAAGCTTTAGGATATTTATGTTTGACATAATTAAAAGCCTGAATAAAACCTTTTGTAATCTCATGGTTGTGTTTTCTCTTGAAGTGCCAATCTCCAATTTCAACATGCCTCTTGAGACCTCAGAGGGCAAAGTGAGTGGTAAGACTGATGCACCAAAGAGCAAAAGGGTTAAGTGTTATGGGAAGCTTAAATCCTCCAAAAAGGATCACTCCTGACAGAGAATCAGAATCAATAACAGAAGCTCGTCTTAGTACCCAACAAATATAGCTCGTAAACTGCATGCTTTTCAACTCATAGGAGGGTGACAAAACACTTGTGTGAGCTGTGGATTATGCCTGGGATTCACAGTTCCTACAGGTTAAAATCTCAGTAGCTTCTAAAAGTCAGTTGTCTGATTTCCTTGCCTCAACTTGATGATGCAGGTTGCAATAGCCCCTGCTCCAGAGGAACTTAGAGTTCCCTTAAAAAAGAACCTTGGATTTCCCCCCACACTTTTTAAACAGTTTGTGAAGTACCTATGATGAAAAAAAGCATTTTTAGTGATTTTTTTATTTTTTCTTGGGCTTATTACAAGGTGTAAAAACACAGCTAGGCTCTATGAGACTGAGGCTGTTGCTGAAGAATTACACAGAATCACAGAATATCCTGAGCTGGAAGGGACTCACAAGAATCATTAAATGCAACTCTTAAGTGAATGGCTCATATGGGGAGATCAAAACCATAACTCCAGCATTATTAGCACCATGGTTGAACCAACTGAGCTAATCTAAGAACATAAACTATAAGAAGCTACTCTGTGTCAACTCAGGAAATGATCAATGTTAAGCAATTTTATGTACACACAAAAGGGTCAGCCTCACACAGCTGGAGCTGTACAGGTAAAATTCTCACCCTTCTTCCAGATTAAACTTTTACCAGGGCACTCTAGTTCATCTTAAGGTTACAACATAACTGATTTAAAAAATACTTCCCTTGGCAGGTAAGTTTGAAATCTCAAGTCACTAGAAAGAGTACATGAGCTGTCACCTACTGCAAAGGGAAAGCTCCTGGAGCTGACAGACTTGGGTGCGTTCATTGGGAAGGAGGCAAGTTCCTCCCAAAGGATGTGAGTGAAAACTTTTTCACATCAACTTCTCCCTGTAGCAAGAAGGACATTGTCTGTTACTGTGTAATTCTTAATATTTTATTGTTTGAACATTGGACAGTTTAATTGCCATAAAATCCAACATGTTGTCTCACCCTGCACATGCCTGGAGCTGTCTTTTGTGTTTGCCTTTTTTTTTTTTTTTAATGCTGAGTATGACAAGGCATTTTAAAGATACTTCATGTTCTAGTGCAGGCACAGGAACTCCTGCCAAGTACTTGTTCACCCTTAGGAGCAGAAAGCTATCCCTTCTGTTCCTGCAGCTCCCATGCAGAGGAATTCAAAAGCATTTAGCAAATACTATCTGCCTATAAATGAGTACATGATGTGCAAAAGTACCGCCACAATTAGATGAAATATAGCAAAGTTATAGCTCACTGTAGCAGTTGCAAAAGGTGCCTGTTAGGTTTGAACCACTGAGAAACCAGCACTGACAAATTTAGCCTTTATTGTACTTTTCTGTAAAGGGTCACTGTTCAGGTGCAAATTACTTTTGGTGTGATAGCAAAGCCAGGTTCACTAAGGAGCTTTGGTTTTTGAACTCCACTCCAGGCTGGGACTTCTCAAAGCTCAGGTGCTGGGTTCAGGTTAAAGTCCTGAGAACAGTCACGAGTATTTTGTGTCCTATCTTTCTGCTAGAACATGCTTTCATCAAGGCCACCTCCAGAGCCTAGGATACCCCCTGGAGCTCAAGTGCCAGCACCATTTCTTCCACAAAGACCCATAGGGTTTGCTTTTATTTTTTCCTAACAAGAGACAGGTTTTTACCAGGTCAGACCAAACATCCATCTAGCCCAGCACACTCTGACAGTAACTGCTAGCCAATAGTCCCTTCTCTCATCTCCTAAATAGGATGAACATGAGGGGATAACTCTGCTGCTATGCTCTCCCACTTCTGACAAGGAATCAACACCGACTGTTCAAGAAGTGCCCATTGTGGGTTATAATCCCATCTCTGGGTTAATAGTTCTCCATGGACTTTTCTCACTGGAATTTGCCTAATAGTTTTTGTGTCCAATCAACAGCTCTGAGATACCTAACCTAATATTTAAAGTGCTTACAAGGAAGGAGACTCCCTCAATTTTGTTACCCTCATGCCTGAGGGGACTCAGACCTACCTCTGTCAGGAGAGAGATTTGAGGCCAAAAATCTTCCCACTCTTTTGGATAGGTAGATTTCTCTAACTACCTGATACCTCAAGGCATCTTTCTCTTCAGGCATATTTTTAATAGCCTCTGGGCAGGTTCAGAGTGAAGATTAATAGTGCAGGTTAACAGAGCAACTGTAAGTAAGACTGATTAAAATGGCCCAGTGATAATACACTGCCATCGGCATAAAAAAAGGACTGTCAGTGTGCTTTTCTTGAACCAATTATATGAATGAAAAGTCTGCACATTTTCTGCATGTTGGGATCTCATCCATCAGAAAGGATGATAAGCCTCTGGTTTAAGCTCCTCCAAAGCATGCGCCTCTTCCTATAGTGTAAGGGTGCCTAGATCCATCCCTCATTGTCAGCTGCACCTTCAGACAAGATCCTGCCACCCACATTCATAAGAATTTCATGGTTGTGGTCATCAACAGACCTTAGACAAGGGGGTCCCTCCCCAAAAATTTATCTGTTTTACCACATAAAAATGAATTTACTCCAGGTTCTTTCCTTAGTCAAGCCTTCAGCAAACCACATCCTTTCTCAAATCTGTCAAACCTAGCCAAATGATATTACTGTGCTACTTAAAGGCAGATGAAAGCAGGTGGTAGAGCTGTTACAGCCATAGGCAGCAGCAACACATCTCCAACAAGCAGCTTTGATTTGGCAAATAAGATCAAGATGAGCTTCTCCAGGATCCCTGTGTCACTAACTCCACCGGCAGCAGCTTTTACTTTCCATTTTGCTGGTTGCACAAGCCCTCTTTCCTCACGAGGGACTACCAAGGTGCTCTAGGAGAAGAGTGGTATACTCTGAGCCTCCTCAGGTCCAGTGCCACTGAGGAGTCACACAGGGTGTGTAGGGATGCTCCAGCCAATGCTACAATCCCCAAGGAAGGCAGAAAGGACATTTTCAAAATGCTTCCTGCATGCTGATTTGCACAAGTCCATGTCTAAAAGCAAATCCTTCACACGTACTGGCAGGTGGCATCTTATGTGCAGGTACCAAAGGCTGGGTGTCACATACATCCTGGAAATATCTCACTTGCTGTGCACACTGGATATTCACATGCAGAAGTTACCAATCTCAAGAAGTCATATTTTTGCTGCCATTTTTGCCTCTCCCCAAATAGCAGACACTTTTTGGCATCAGTTGCAGAAACTGTTACAGAGCATATAAGTGCCATAAAGGACGAGCAAAGACTTGGCAACTGACCTTTCCCCAGCCTCGGGAACAAACTAAGAATCTTTACACTGATGGTTCAGACCCAAAAGCAACTTAAAATTGTACTGCTGGTTTTTGCTTTGGACTGCAGGGTTTCGAAAGGTGTCGTATGACTGCTGCTTGGGCAAATATTTTAAAAAGGAGCTTGAATAGCTTCTAATTAAATGGGCTTGTATTGTGCTGTGTGAGGGTGTGCCCCATCCTGGCTGGCAAAGCAAAACAAAACAGGTAAAGGCCATGGCAGTAACTAACACCGAAACATAGGGAGGGGTGGGGTGGGGGGGCTCTGCACACCTCAGGACTTAAAACTCTCTTCAACCTTTGGTCTTGTTCTCAATACAAACGAAAAGCAAGAGAGAAGGTTTCATTGGGGTTTATAAAGAAGCTGTTTAGCATTAAAAGCTGATCTACAGGCAGCAGACAAAAGGACAATAGCTCTGCCGAAATGCTACACGGGGCTGAGGTTCTGTAAAGAACAATTTCAAGTCAAGAGTGGAAAAGATCAAATAGCAGCTGGAAAGCAAGAATATACCATGGAGGAGGGGAGAAAGGAGCTACACTGCTTCAGCACAAACAGATGAAAATACAGAATAAAAAATACATGTTACGAGGGAGCTCTTTTGCATTGTTAACTCCATTTGCATTGGTAAATAAACCAGAAATTTTCTATTTTAACTTTCTCATCTTAGTACAATTTTGACAATTTGTATAACTACACTCCCTCTCTTATGAGGTCTAACTGAAGCTTAGATCCACAAGGGTACTGAGACAACACTGAAGTAAATGGAATCAGACACCTCAATGCTTTTGTGAGTGTGACCCTTTGACCACACTGGAAATCTGCAGCTGCACGAGGAGAAATACATACCCACACAATCACATTAGTTTAAATACACATCTTAGAATACAACTAAACTGGTTTTCCTGTATGTGCAAGCGGGATGCCAATGCCACAAATACAATTCCACTTCTGCCTGTCTCTGTGGGTCTCACTGAAGTTCCAGCCATAGATTACAATGCAGAGCATCAGTAACTGTCCTAGAAGTCACTGCACAATGATGTATAACATTTAATCATGCTAAAACTCCCACATATCCAAAAGCTCCTCTCATGGATCTAAAACTAGAAAGTCCATTTGAACCTCTTGCTACCTTGGTTTTATTAGGTAGTTTCATCACAGCCTGATTTCTGGTTTCAGCTTAGAAGCATAATTTTGTTCAGGTACTTACAAACTTTACTTTAGCCCTGTATTTTCAATTTCCTTTCTTTAAAGTAGGTGTGATGCATGCTTTTTTCATGAAGATGAAAGGATCAGTCTTCACGTGAACTCACTTCTCCAGAGCTCTCCACAACTGTAAAGTATTGTTTGAATTTGAGTTTAGGTTTAGGCATAAGCCATAGGTATATCTTTAAATTTTATGGAAAGGGTTTTTAGGGCACAAGCTCAGCCAAATTTCTGTTCCAGCACAAAAAAGTGAAAACCAGCAAATAAAACTAAAGAGGTAATATATAGTGCATAAGAATACTAGTTAAAAAGGTAACTCTATGGTAAATTATTACAGCAGAAAAATAAAAACATATGGATTAAGGAAGAATAGCTGTCATCAACAAAAACAGATAATACTTTTATGTGCTTCAACTGATCGTTTAAAACAGGGCCTCAGCTTTCCAAAGCTTATGTGATTTTCAGTCATGGTCAGCAATATTTGCTGTTCTGATTCCTCACTTTCCCGCTGTTTTCCATTTCAGATGCAATTCAGTAGATGTTAATTAACTCCTGTGATAGCTAATATAGCACCTAGAGGCATTTTCACGTCTACTCTTAGCCAGCTGAGAAGTGAGCCAGGAACAAACCATAGCTTCCAGCCTTGCAGGGAGAAGTAAACTACCTTTAAATACCCAATGTAATAATCCGTCATTGGTTTGTCTTTTCCTCAAATGTATAACAGTGCAAAATGCTTTCCTTGTATATTCTGTACATCTGCTTATTTCATAAATTCTGCTTCTCTAGCTGTTTTAGGGTCCCACAAGGAGACTGTTACAGCACTGGTATACCACAAAGATAACTCAAGAATAGAGAAGCCAGAAAATATGTTTTTTTCTCCTCCTCTTCCCAGAGAGGTCTGAGCTACAGCATTTCAAGGAAGTACAGTTGCCAGGATTGCTCTGAAGTTTACACCATGCTCCTAGACCTGAACCCAATGATGTTAAACAGGACCGGTAAACCAACTCTGATTTTTGGAAACTTCTGTCACTGAAAGCACATGCCAAGATAAACACAACCCAGAATGCACAAGCTATGAATCTCCTTCTCTTTCCCAAGTAGTCACAGTTCCAGCATCAAGACTAAGGCTCGGTTCTGCTCCTGTTCATAAAAGTGGGAAGGAGTCCAGAAATGGATCTTTCAATTTCCCTTGGCCACTGAAGTGCTGCCCACTGCCCTGTCACTGAGCAGCCTGTGTGAGAGCCGCTGACGGTTTATCTGCTCAAACATTTACAGACTGAGGATAAAACAAAGACCCGGAAAGCAAAATGAACTTAAGTCAACTGCAAAAAGCCAAAAAAAATCCCAACAAACAAGTGAGTCACCAAAGTTCAAGTGCACAGTACCTCTAATTTTCAATTCAACAGGCATACAAAGCTATGGCTCTTACTTCCAGTAACAGGGAGAGTCATGCTTTTTACCTCCTCAGTGTAAAAGGAACTAACATGATGAACAGTAACTTTGGATCAGGGGAAAGACCTGAGGCATTGCAAACACGCAGCGGAAGATTTAGAGTACACGCAGGCTAGTGCCTGACAACCAAGCCTATTTTACACATCCCCAAACATCTGATAATCTTGCAACTAATACCCTGAAAAAAATCCCCATTCTAACTCATTTTACTGACATGAAACATGATGTTTAGATCCAATGAGGATTTACTTACCAGAGTAAATTTTTCATTTAAAATCATGCCTTACAGCTATCAAGGAAAGCTATTTGCTATCCCCAAAACATGTATTATCTGATGTTATATTACTTTATCTAAAGTGGGCAGTAAATAAAATTCATAAGCTGCAGCTGCTAATCAATATGCTTTAGTTGAAGACTACATCCAATTACTGATTCTTAGAGCTATTGGTGAATTTCAGATGTGTCATTAAGGATAAAACTGATAAATTACTTTGCTACTTCTGATGTCTATAAAATTGAGCAACTTTATCTCGTTTTATTCTGAAATGCAAAATCACAGCCAGCAGGCTTCCCATGTTATTTACAATAAATTAGTGATGAAGGGAAAAGGTTTATTTTTCAAAAGGGTGTAATTATGTGGTCTCACATATCATTCTATAATCAACTCACTCACCCCAGCTTTTAGAAGACATCTTAGAAAATATCAGGTTTGGGTTTCTTTGTTTTGTCATTCCAGACAGAATCCCAAAAGGCAGCAAAATGAGCTTCCAGTTTGTACCTGAACTTGAAACAGCTTGTCTTCCAATTAGATATCAGCTGTTTAAATGAGCCAAATTAAACATAGGCTTTAAGGTGGAGCATCCAGCTGTGCTGTCCAAGCCAAGGCCAGGAGCTCTGTCTTTCAGATTTTAGCCTTCATATGAGGTTATCTTGCTAATGGACAACAGACTTGATATTTCAAATATAAAATTATCATTGCTGACACTATGGTGAAGAGAACTTAAAACCAAAACAAAACATCAACCAACCAACCAACCAAACCCAAATTACAAAAACACCCAAAACCCCCAAACAGTAAGGCTCCCTCTCCATTCTTTCTGTTCAGTTAAAGTCATATCCTGACGTAACAGCTGAGGTTAGAACTCTTGAGGCTTTCAAGGCACTTATTCTGGTGTTTCCAATTTAGGATCATTTTCTGCAGGTGCTCCCTATAATCTTTGTTGAGGTCCAGACCAACCAGCCTACAATAGCAGGGAATGATTACCAGGCAAGTACTCAGAGATTTATTTTTAGTTTTGGCAAAAGCAGGAATAAGCAAACATATACTTTGCAAGTTTATTTGAAAAGTTCACTCTATTTGCTAAATATTTATTTTTGGCCTCAAATCTGCAATCCTTCGTATCTGGGATAATATTAAGAAAACTGCACTACAACTGACGCAGAGGTTCCCCTCATCTGCTTATTTCCATTTATTTTGTCAATATGTCACTGTTTGCTTTTAAAAACAAACAGGAAGTACTTTTTCAGTCACTCTGTTTCCTAAACTTAATTTCTGATGCATGATCTTTATAAAGAAGATGAGGAAAATACTTATACTAAGAATGCAGATTGCCTTTTAATGATCCAATGCACAGAAATTCACTATTGTAATAACCGAGCAAGTATTCTCCAATACATAAGAAACATTGAACTTTCACCACTTGAAGGGTTAAAAAAATTAATCAGGTGCTCCATAAAATGCCAGGTTTTTTTCTGTACCAACTTAATTAATTTACATATGTATAGATTACTTAAGCTTTATCTGATGCTCAGGCAAAGAAACAAGAGGACCATTTCTGTGCTAAGGGCTGGTTAAGGCCACAGGACTCGTCCCTCCTCCCCACAGTACACAGGTCAGCACTAACCTGAAGGTACTGCTGCGTGGCCCGTGCGCTGAGGGCGGGGAAAGTGAGACGAGGCAGGCAGCCCATTTTCTCATGGATCTAGTTTTTCAGTGGCTGCTATCAAATTCATTGAAGCAAGGATTTGACTGAGCAGGAAGATAGAATTACGTCTCCTTCCCACAGCTCAAGGTCAGGATACAGATGGAGGAGGGCTGTGAGGCATTTTATGTGCATTTATTGACTTTACATTCTGACTAAATTTCCAAGATGAAAGTATCGTACACAAGGATTAAGACATGGCTAATATTTAGTCACATATTAACCACATTGATACTGAATCTTAGCAGCAGCCATCTGAACAGCATACCAGACTACTCAAATAAAATCCAAATTGGAGATTTCTTGTGGCTAGGTAAAGACTTGCAACTTGGAGGCAGCTTGGAGGTACAGAACAGAGGAGGGAACTGTATTTTCACAAGAGTGTAAAGATTAAAAATGCAGAAAAGTATCTGCTTGAGACGTATAAAACACTACTCTGCATTCATTCTCCAGCCTTTGGACAGTTCTGAGGGTCTGACTCTCACAGAACTCGCATTAAACCAGATGTAGGAATAAGAAATGCACCAGTGCAGTATCTGCTTACTTGTTCTTCCATTTTGGACATACAAATACAGGTTTCTTTGGACCCTGGAATACATAAACACAGACAATTTTAGCCTGTAATAAACATGAACACATTGCCTTCCAAAGGCAGTATGACAACCCTGGCCAAAAAGCCACCCCTTTCTGCCTTCTTTCCCCTCATCCCAGGCTAATTGTAGCTGAAGTACGGTTCATCTCTCTCTCCATTCCCAGCTTTTAAACTTTCCTCCTTTTCTCTCACACCCTTTTTCCAAGGCAAGGTTTGCTCCAATTGTTTCTCCTTGAGAGAAGATTTCAGATGCCCCTTGACTGATGAGGCCTCACTTAAGAAAAGCATTTTTGAGGAGAAACTTTTCAGAGCTTGCCTCACAACCCTCCCAGCTCTTTGCTTCATCAGCATATAGTCAGCAACATAAAAAAGCAATCCAAACCAGTACCCTGTAGTTTTACTAGATGGAAAAAAAAAAAAAAGGCAGCACATATCTAAACACTGGGTGGGAAAAAAGCTTTTATGGAAATAGATTTGATGCTACAGTCCCTTTGTCCTTGAGTTCCAGAGTCTGAAGGAAAGTACCTGAGTGAAGGACCAGTGAGCACCTCAGCAGCTATGTTGTCTGAGTTTATTGCACAGGAGCTTTCAAAGTTCATTATATATTATTACACACACATTGAACCACAGGGCACTTACCCAGCATCTAGTGCATCATTTCAGCAATTGTCAGTGACCGGTTTAATCCATATATTTACCTCGATCTCAGCTTGTTTCATTTCTGGTCACTTTTTAATTGACCTTAATTGATTAGTTACAACCAAACAAAATCATAACTGCATAATACTTGACTGCTAGAAAGTAATTTTCAGTCCCTACCACTATGTAATATCTCACATTCAGAAAAAGTCTAAAACCATTTTAACAGTATAAAGTATATTGCAAATGCATTTAAAATAAATAAATCAGTTGTTGCTACATCACCTACTATCAAGAAATGTGAAATTGCCAAGCATTTTTAGCTGAGTTTGCTCTGTAAGGCACACCACCAGTACAAATCTGGCTTATATTTACTTTGCCCAGAAATCCAGGAGCTGTTAGAGGGAGCAGATAGCTGCTCAAGTTAAAGTACATTATCTCACTATCAAAAGAAATCCTGGGACACTTTACCTTGCTTCACAAGCCTTGGACAGGGTAAACAGTGAAGAAAATTTCCAGTGGTGCCCAACCTTATTTCACATTAGAAATGCAACCCTGCTTGTGCTCTCCAGGGCTGGCCTCATCTCCCAAAAGAGCGTTTACATTTTATTACACAGTTTCTTCACTGGAGCTTCATTATGCCCGTTATCACCAATTATGCAAAAATCACACATCCCCTGGGTAAATAGTGAGAATTGCTAGACAACACAGGCCTCCTTCTGTAACAGAACTACGAGAGATCAGCCTGCGAAACACTTGCTTATCATTACACAGTAAGAAGAGGGAGAAAACCAGCATGGTCCTGCCTTTCGCATATTTAAATGCAATGGGATGTGGGGCACGGGCGAATGCAAGAGGCGGCCCCTCATAATACCTCTCTTTTGACCCCCATGGGGGAAGGAGGATGGGTTCACGGCGTGCCGGCTAGTGCAGGGCAGGAGCACTTACGGCACCGCCGGAGGTCCTCAGCCCTAAAATTAGATAAAAGCACTTTGTTCCCCCCTTCCTTCGATAAGACAACATGTGAGATGAAAGCAGCAAAGCACCTCCTCGGCTTGAGAGCCGAAAGGAGCTGGGTCGTAGGCCTGAGAAGTCGGTGTGCTGGCTCCTGGAAAGGGCTGGGGGAAGGTCCAGAGACGCCAGCGACAGCCCTGGGATAGCACCTTTGAGTCTGCTCACCACAGTACAGAGAATGGGGTGTTTATTTGTGTTAATTTTTTAAAGACAATCACATCGTCCCATCATCTAGGGGTTTGGTCTTGGCGGTGTTCATGTAACACAGCACACGATTCCCCCGTTTGGCAGAGATGTCGGACATTCCGCAGTGTCCGGTCGGGGCTGTGGACGCTGCTGCCACACCGCTGCCATGTCCTCCATGGGACCGAGTCCAAGCTGTGGGCCAGTCACTGACTCTGGCTACCTGTCCCGCCAGTCCTCTGGCCACCCGTCCAGTGGCAGCTCCTCGGCAAGGGCTACTCGCCCCCTTGGCCGGCATGGCCTGGGGCGCCGCCGCCGTCGAAGACCTCGGGGCTGTCGCCTAGCAGCGAGGTGCGCACCTTCCGCCTCTCCTTGAAGCGGCCCGAGTGGGACACTCGGAGGCTCCTCCGGCTGCCCACGCCCGTCCCGGCGGCGTCGCCGCTGCCGAAGGGGGGCGGCTGCTCCTCCCGGCCGTCGGGGCTGGCGGGGTCTGCGGGGGTCTCGCTGGCGGCGGGGGGCGGCGGGGCCGCCGCCGCCGCGTCCTTGTGTTTCTTCTTGCTGGTCAGCGATTTCCACCAGGGCCCCGCCGAGCCGCCCTTCACAGCGGTGCGGGGCGCGGCGGTGGCCGCGGCGCTGTCCGCCATCTCGGGCTCCTGCGGGAAGGAAGAGGGCGAGGAAGGGCTGGCAGCCGGGCACGCCGCCACCCCTCTTCCCAGCACCGGGGAGAGGCGCTCCGGGAGCTGCCCAGCGGGGAGGAAGGGAAGGACGGAGGGAGGGACGCATCCTGCACGGGCAGCCGTGCGGGCGCGGGGGGAGCGCTCTGCGCCGCCCGCCTCCGTGCGGAGCTGCTGGCAGAGCCGCGGGAGCCGCGCCCCGCACTCGCCACCCCCATCCCGAGATACTGACCCGGGGTCCCGTACCTTGGGGCTGCTGGACAGGACCGGCAGCTCCCGCGATGGGGCTCCGCTCCCTCCTCCTCCTCCTCCCGCCCCGCCAGCCCCGGCGCAACAGGTGCGGGAGGCGACACTGACCTGCGGCGCCCGCCCGGGGCGGCGGGAGCGCTCCGGTGCTCCAGGGGCAAACGCGGCCGGGAAGGAGCAGAGCGGTGTGCGATGTGCGGCAGGTGCCGGCCGGCCCCGCGGCTCGGCCCCCTGGGCGGGGCGGCGGCCCGGCCAGCCCCGGAGCCGGGCGGCTCCCGCTCACCTGGCTCACCTGGCTCACCTGGCCGTGCGGGGCGGGACGCGGCCGGGGGACGAGGGGCCGGCCCTGGCTCCAGCTCCGTGGGGCGGGGAAAGGTCGGTGTCCCCTGCAGGAGTAGAGAGACGAGGGTGGGGAAAAGGAAGCAGAAGCCTCAGCGCAGGTGAGGCAGCACCGAGAGCGCGTAATGAAATCCGGGGCTGCCGAGGGTGGATGGCTGCGGTGTTGGCAGTGTGCGTGGCTGAAACAAAATATCACTGCTTTTTGTTTGTGCATGTGATGGATGTGTGTGGGTGTGGAGCCTTGAAGAAAACAGAATTGTGTTTAACTGCCCATCTTTAAAAAAAGCGAATGAAGCTCTAGGTTAGACTCTGCAGTCTGCTATTTGTATTTCAATTGGTTTAGTATCGGGACTTTGAATTTCTTTGTGATTATGCATATATGGCCATACAAACGACTTTACCATACAAAGAAAAAGTAGAAAAGGAGAAAAAATATTTGCTTGTGCAAAAGTGATGATTTGTTCTTTGGAGAACTAGTCCATGTAATATGCATTTTATCCATAATACCCTTCCCATCAGCTACACAGTTACTCAAGATTGACTATGATGATGCGGGGGAGTTCATGAAAGCAACGTATTTCAGCCTCATCTTCTTTTGCAGATCACCTTCTGCTACTTGCAGCTTCCCTGAAAAGCCCATAAAGATAAGAGAAGAGGTATGGAAATTGGTGAATGCAGCTTACTGAAGAAGAGGAGCCTGGGGCATGCACTTTACTCTGTAGATTGCCCTCTTCAAACCCAAAGGCTTTTGGATAGGGAAGCACACGCTTGAAAGTACTTCAAACTGTCTATCATACTAATAGCAGCAGCAAAAAAAAATTCTCCTATAGAATAAAACAGTAACAAAAGATGGCCTTTACATTCCCTCCTAACAAGTAAGCAACTAACATTTTCTAAGATGCATAGCATCAGAACATCAGGCTCTCTTGGGCCAAGGACAGCAACAGATCACAGAGTCAAATTTCCCCATGTGAATATGACCTACTGCTTTGCTACTTACTTGTATCTGTAGAGAAAGAGAACACCAGCATCTTTTCTCATCTTGTGTCTCAGGGAAGTGCCTGGGAAAAAGGGAATTTATGTTGAAAAATAGAGAGGTTTTATTTTTAAAAGCCCTTTTCACAAAAATATTACTGTTTGTCATTTATAGATTCCACTCTGCAAATAGGCTTATACAAACCATTTACTATTTGTTTATGTTATTTTGATTACCTGACCTCTGAGCTCACAAAATGCCAAACTTACAACAAATCAGTGCAGTTTTTTTCAGTTAAACTCATTTCAAAAAATCCTACAAAGGAAAGGATTTGTCCCTTTTGACACTGTACTGAAAGCCAGGTCTGCTGAAAAAAGAGGGGCAGGTTGGAAAGCTTTGTAAGAGATGTGTGAGTGGGAAGGTGCTGCCAGCATGGTTATGTGGTGGCACAGGAGGACAGTAAAACCTGCTCTGCTTTTGGAACTCACAGCATGCTGTTCCACAAGATTGTCACTAAGGCTAGTGTTTATATGAAAACAAACCTGACAGTGAAAGGGTATGCTCTCTCCCTTTCTTGCTGCAACAGTGCTTGTTGCATTCCTTCAGTATTTACAGCACTGATTTAAAAGGGAAAGTAAAATACCCTATTGCCTCTTTCAATGCATGGAAGTTAGTATATTCATTTAATAAGACCACTGCAATTAAATTCTGTCCTGACTTTACAGGAGGCTGGGATAAAAAGTAATGGAGTTATGGAGTCCCAGCTAGGGTAGATGTGTAGGATTTTAGCAGATGCCCCAGTACACTGCAAATTAAAACTGTAGGGCCTTTCCTCCCTATTGTAAAATGATCCTTTATTGTACAATTGGACCATATTGACATCAGGTTTATTCATAATTTTGCAGACTCTCCAAAATTCAGAAATACCCTGGTATTTTCAAGACTTAGATTCTCAAAGACTAATGCCAGCTCTCAAACTAATCTTACACCCACTAATTATTACTGTAGTGAAAGAAAAAAAAGTAGTGCTTGTTGCAGTTCCTGTTGTCCTTTTTCCAAATTTTGCAGACCTTATTGTGCTGTAGCTGCAACCAGGTTCTGGAAACCTTAGATTGCCAAACCACAGCCTTACCTAACTGTGTTAAGGGACCCATCTCTACTGGCAGGAGAAGAGAGGCACTGTTCACTTCAGGCATCAGCCTTCCCAGCCCCATGGAACCTTTTAATTTCCAAAACTCTGATATTAAATGCAGTTGTAGGATGCCCTCAGAAGCATAAAGTGCGCTAGTGAATATTACTGCTGGATCTCTTATTTACCTCAAAACCCCCGATCATCCAGCAAATATACTGGATGTTTGAAACTTGGGTTTCTCAAATGCTAACCTTAAGGCCAGGGACATGTTCAAGCCAAATGTAGAAAAGAGCATATGGCACTGGTACCTATAAAGAGAAGACCTCTGCTTAGGTCCATATTCCTAGCAATATTCAACATGTTTGGTTCTTCAAGTTTCAATTCTTAAACTCTGAACCCTGCCCTGACATAAAATTAAGCAATTGGCTCATAGAAAATTGCAACATGGATACCTGATGGCACAAGTTGGCCCTTTAGCATTCAGCAGATCTTGGAACTCTCACATCTCAGAGCCTAAATGTCATGTTAATTTAAACCAAGGGACCTCTGTGTACAGGGAAAGACCACACAAAGAATTGGTTCCCATCTGCATCAGCTGCTAGAAGAAGCCAGCAATAACATCAATTCTAGATTTAGATTTTCAAGTATTAGCAGCATCTCAAATCTTAGCCTTTACCATAATAACCACAGGAAGGACTCCAACCATTTTATAAAGGGGAAGAACATTTTCCCTGTTGACACTGTGGGACTGCAGCATCCATTCCCAAGCTAGGTCTCTCCTGCCAGAAAAAAAAAAGCTTCATAGGTTTGAACCCTGCACCTGGTGAATTTAGCCTGTTAGTGGTGACTCCCTGGCACAGTTTTGAATTTTGGCCTCTCTCAGTGCACGTGCACTGGTCAGGCATGGTTTCAAGGCAGGGAGAGCAAAGAATTAAGTTTGTCCCACCCATAGTCATCCAGCTTTATTGCAGCTGGCTTTGCGCTCTCAAACACTTCAGTACACAGCCACTCCTCAGGTAACAGTCATGCATTGCACCATCTCAGCCACTGAGTAGGAAAACACCAGTCTGATGGGTTGAAACACAGCCCTTGCAGAATTTTTGAATCAGTGCCTCTAGAAAAAAATTTACTTTCAAAGACCACAGGTGGGCCACTGAGAGGACATCAGTTAAGTACAATGTAACATGGGCAGGGCAAGACTGTGTTGACTCCATGTTATTGACTCACCCAGATGTAGTCATAAATTAATTTTCAAATCTTACCTCCATCACTAGCATGGACCATATCCTTACTTACATGGGCCCTAACAGTAGCTCTATTGAAGGAAACTAGTTCTGTAACCAAATGCAAGACATTACTTTAGTGCTAGTACTCATCCTCATTAAATGGGAAGTTCAGCTGCATGAACAAATCTGTCTCAGAACACAACAGATTCTGAAACTTTACCTAAAATCCTTGTAACTGTAAGGAAGGCCGAAAACGTCATCAAAACAGACTGTAAACACAGCTTCTCAAACGTTGAGCTCCCAGTCAGTTGCCAGCCCTTCCTTGTATCTCATGAATTAATCCCCAAAGCAGAAGCAAACAGAAAAGTGCAGGCCTCTGATACCTTTTCTTACGTTTATATATCCAGCAGCAAACTCAGTCTGATTCTTTGAATCCCAAACTCTAAAACTTGTCTTCTCTTTCACCCTTCACAGAATCACAGAATATTCTGAGTTGGAAGGGATCCACATGAATCATCAAGTCCAATTCTTAAATGAATGGGTATATGGGATCAAACCCACAACCTTGGCCTTATTAGCACCATGTTTGAAATAACTGAGTATCTGAAGATAAAACCAAGGTCCTGTTCCTACATCAGAACAGAAAAATACAGATATTTTTCTGGTGACTATTGACACCAGTACCCTTCCTAGCTCTGCAGGCCTTGCAAAAAAATCTGTTCATCCAATATTGTTCATCCAATATTCCTATTCTTAACCAGAAAACCCACACGTTCAGTAGAAAGACAGAGTTGGTTGACATCAACATGCTGTACTTTTTGCAGCTTCTGTAACAACTCAGTTCTTCAGGCTTTAGATTTCCAAAGTCTGTCCCTAATTACTATTTAAATTGCAACTGTGATACTCATGCCTATAAAACACCAGCCCCCCCCCCCCCCCCCAAATAAATAACAGTCCCTTATTGACTTTATAATACTAAGGGCTGTGCAGCATGCAGTAACAATACCAGTTCCTCAGTATCTGGATTCCTAACGGAACCTTAAGTATCATCTTGCTATGAATGCCTATGAACTCCAGTCTCCCAAAGTTCTTGGGCAGCAGCATGTGGTAAATAATATGGATCTTCTTGCACATTGGACATACCCATATGTGCCCCACAGTAGAACAGAAAATAAGGTATCTTCAATATAGCTGCCAGCAATTTATCTTCTTCAAGATCTACAGTTCCAAACCATATGACTAACCCTACTCCTCATTTCAGCCTTCATTTTAGTGATAACAAATGGCTCATGCTTTCAAGAAAATAGAATACTTTGACCCCCCACTTTGTCAGGCCCTGCAGAGCCCTGCAATGAAGGCAGTGTCCAGTGGCAAGCTTGGTTTGTGCCATCCCCAAGTCCACTGCGAACTGAATCTGGACAGTTTCTCTACTTATAACAAGCTGTTCATTTCTATAGTAGCATACAAAGCACTTGCTCCAACTGACACAAGCTTTCTTCCTAACTGCAGTCCTTATGGCATCCTGCAATAATCCATGTCCTTCAGCCTTTGAACTCCCAATCCTAGCTCTAGCTGTAGCATCAGCATAATTATATCCAGAATACCATGCCTTCAGAGAAAGATAATGTAAAGTATGGCCCCCACTGATGTCCTGAATCTGCAAGCCCTGGAGCATTCAGCAATAATCATAGTTCCCTAAGGTTCAGATTTCTGAATCTTAACCATTATCTTTAATCAAGGAATTATCTCTACAGCTAAAGAACATAAATTGTACTGATGCTCTCACTCTTTATCTCCATGAGCCCTACAGTCTCTTCATTCCCTTTAGATAGCTGTAGGGGACAGAGCAATATAATTCTGCTTTGGAGATCCAGTCAGATGGCATTCTTCTGCAAGTGTTTGTGAATTACCTTTCTACTCAGAGTTTTCATGGTTTCAGTCCCTGGTTATGGGCAGGGGGTCTCTTGTCACTGGAATCTTCTTCTTCCCTTCACTGCAGACCTTGACTATTCTAGTCAATAAAGAAATAAGGTGTCCAGACAAGCTCCTGCAGCTTGTGCCTTTGAGCAAGGTTTGGGGAGAGTGCAGCATCAAGGCCAAATGTCATAGTCTCTACAGCTGCTACCACTTCAGGGAGCTTGAACAGCTAGAGAAGTGCCCACTTGTGGACCCTGCTGTGTCTTCCTCCCAGCCCCATCTCTTTTTCTGCCCTCTTCAGCCTCTTCTCAGACAGCAGGGCAGCACAACCCAGCCATTAACAGGATCAGGCTCTGATCAGTACTTTGCATGAGGGAGCATGATACTGGCAGCAGCTGAAGAGGCTGTTGCTGTCTACATCTCCACATGGGAAGAGAGGGAGACAGCAGCAGCTTAGCTGGGTTAGGAAAATGCTCTCCCTCCAGACATGTGAGTCTAGGCAGGGCCTTGTGCAGTTAATCATTTCAGTGTCTCATTGGCACAGATGTGCACTGTGCAGTGTTTGAGCTTATCATAAATGACACAGTTGCTCCATGTGCTCTGCAAACTGCTTTCAGCACCTACCTTCACTTTTGCCTCTTCCATCCCTGGAAATGTTCAAGATCAGGTGAGACAGGGCTCTTGGAAACCTGACCTAGTTGAAGATGTCCCTGCTCATTGCAGGGAAGTTGGACAAGATAACCTTCCAACCCAAACAGCCCTATGATTCTGTGATTCAGCTCAGCTATTTATTACTCCAGGCATTCCCAGCACCTCTTCAACATCTCCCTAAGACCAGAGTTTAGCCCAATACCACACCTGCAATCCCTCTTCCCTCATGTGTACTGAATTTGACAGTAATACACAGCTCAGGTCTTTCAAAAACCTTGTTTCAGAAGAGAACCCAAACCTGATCTCTCTTCCTTTGCAGAGTCTTAGGCCAAGTGCCCCTGCAGCAATGTCTCCATCAATTAAGCTCAAATGTTGTAGGAATTTTGACAACACTAAGTAGGGAAGAAAGTGTAGTTGTACCTCTTCTTTAGAAATAACATGAATTCAGTTTGCTTTGTGCTCTGTTAGATCCACTCTGTAGCTTAAACATACCTCAGTTCACAGAGAGGAGGGCTGAGCACAAAGCTCTGTCTTCTTTGTAACTTCATTTAAAAAAAAGGTTTTCTTTATACACTTTGTTTCTCCTTTTTTTTCCCCCTGCAAATTCTTCTTCCTGAGTAACTTCTACATACTTTATCCAATTCCAGTGGTATTTGATTGTGTGAATGAGATAAAGAAGCTCAAGACAACTAGTCTCTGAGTAGAGGATCTCCAAATGTCTCAGTTGAGAAAACCCTTCAACAGTTCCCTGTCCAATGCCCTTTCAGTACATGTGTGCTTTGGAGTCAGACACAGAGCATGCTGTCTTGTCTCCAGTGCAGTGTTATCAGAAAGCAATTCCTTTGCTCAGCTGCCCTGGCAGGTTCCAAATATTTAAACCTGACAGCAATGTATCTTGCAAAGACAAGGGTATAAAGAAGAGATTTCAACTGTTACACAGCAGTTTGGAAAGCCACCACCTTACACACCATTAACATAACTTGATGTAATGTTTTACTGATTGTGGCTAAGACTTCTGCTTTATGGAAGGCAACTTGTGTCACTCCAGCAGCTGTGAGGCTGTACAGAGTGGCATCCCTGACACCAGAAGATGAATGGCATACAGGATCAGGAGTGGATGGCTGCAGGAGGGGACTGCTGCTTCACCAATGGCCATTTCCAACAGCTGGAGCAGAACAAGGTTTCTGCTGAACACCTGGCTGCAGGCAGACAGTGGTATGTCACCTGCTTCCAGAGGTGCAGAACTGTGTTTCACTCAAGATGAAATGACCCAGCAGGGAAGTTACATCAGTTCAAACACAGCCTCATGAAGCTTCTTTCAAATGACTCTTACTACTTTCTAGTAGTGTCTCATGTGAGATGAGCCATTGTGCTCTTGCTTAATGCTTTGAAGCAAAGGGAAGGATTTAGTGTAATCTAGTCAAATCCATTTTTTAACCTATGTACTGGGGTATTGATTTCCATTAAAGGTAAATATGATTTTTCTACTGTCTTAGCAGTCAGCGTTGCAGAGGAAAGTCTGCTGCCTTCCTCATATGGTGAATCTGAAACAACAACCATCCAATCTCAGCAGTGCAGCTCAGCCCCAGGTGCAGCAGTGATGGCCACGGTAAGTCAGACATAAGAGGTGAAGCAGGCGCAACACCAGGTGGCACTAATGAGGTGTGGAGGGGACAGGGTCCTTTGACCTGCGTGCTCAATATGCCCCTAAGGATGCTGGATGTCAGGTGACCAGTTAGCCAAGTGAAACATGGACAATTCAGTAGGCATTTGTGTTTGAAGATGCAGAATCATACTTAATCCTCTGTCCAATAGATTGGAAACTTCTGCTCTCCAGACACTAAACATGAGTCTTTCTAAGCACACTGTCTTGTAGTGCCATCAAATCCTTCAGATGGGACATGTGTTGAAGACTCCAGAGAGTGAGACGTGCTAAAGCTACGAGTGTGTGCCTTAAAAAAATAACTCATTACTGAACTGACCAGAAAAATATAAAGAAAATAATTTTTAGAAAAATGTCTGTATTCATGAGAGTGGAAAAATACTTTGATGGCATTGATTCTTGGATATTGATTAGATTGCTATTGTGATTCATTGCTTGCTTGAAGTTCTGCACAGAGGTGGTTTAGGGTGGTCTCAGAAAATAAATGTTTGCGTGGGCTTGACTGCGGTAGTACGGGCATCCACGTGCCAACCTAAAACTGCTGACTTTCAGTAAAACTGTTCTAAATTTTTGAGTAGGAAAGTTTCCAGCAATGTCAGGATGGTAATTAGCGATTGATTTTCACTTGGCAGCTTGCCATGCAGAAGTGACAGACACCAGAACTCTTTTAACACATTTAATGGGATTTTTCCTTCCATTTACACTATCATAAATTACAAAGCATATTTCACTTCACAAAATAAAACCATTTCCAGATCATTTTTATGACAGTATTAAGTAGTACATAACCTACAACAAATAGTCCTGTACAAGGCAGGAGGATCTATGGAAGTATTGGGAACTCAGACTATTTAGCATTTGCTCTGCAATCTGGGTTAATCTATCTAGCCCTTAGTTATTTCTCTAGAAGACGACAAATTTACAGTCATACCCTCTACCTCCCTTCATTATCATAGTTACACATATTTTTCAATTTGAATAGAAACATGTGCTCCCTGAAATAATTCAGGAAACTCCATCACTGAGTTACCAAGCATATGATACAAATGATCAAGCTGAGGGAGTATTAGACTTTTTTTTGTATTGAAAACTCAGTCTGGTAGTAAAGTATGTTGATTTTCTATGCTTGCAGAAACGTCTCATGCTGAGAAACAGTTTTAACATTAGGAATAAGTTGCAGTTAGACTATGAACTCTGTAGGTCAATGTTTGTGAGGGGAGAAAAATATTAAAATTAATTATTTTAAATTTACCAGCTCCCACATGTCCTACGTATTCTTTCTTTCTTTTTTCTTTCTTTTTTTTTTTTTTTTTTTTAACAAACCATCAGGAAACACATTCAAGATAAATACCTACATTTTTAGCAGATTTACTGTACATTTATAAATACAGAAACATGACAAAACATAACTCAACTTTTACAGAAAAACCAAATCCTTCATCATTCACCAAAAAAAGTGCTGACTTTTTAACAAGGCCAGAAAATATCCAGTGTCCCAGCTTTACTTAGCTTACATATTACTGCAATCCAAGAAAAATCTGGCATGTGAAATTGATACTACCACCAGGACTTTTGAAAAATTCTCAAGACCATATTTCACATGGGAGAAAAAAAAAAAGAAAATACTATGTTTTGGGAAATAGAAATGGCTAAAAGTGTACAATCTTAGGATGCTAGTGCCTAAATGCAAAGAAACCTAAGAAAAGCTGAAATATGCACATGAAAATTATTCTCCTTTAAAACATTTGCAATGGAAGAGGTATGTCAGGATAATACTGCATTAGTGGCAATTGTTTTCAATATATCATAGCAAAAATGCAGGAAAGAATTATGTGGAAAATAATCAATGCACCGCATTGATTTATAGCTTGCTAAAATAAAATGCCATTCTTTCAGCTAGGAAAAGTAAAAATATCTTTATAATATAGGTTCTGTTTCGCAAGTGACATATATAATTATGTCTCATGAAGAAGGAAATGTATAGGCGTATACAAGTAACACTGATTCAGTACCTTTCTGCTTTTCTAGCCATATTAAAATATGTTTTGTGTTTCTTAATAAGTTAACAATAAAATCGTTTGAAACTTCTTGAAACAAATATACATCTGAGGCAAGGCAAAAGACACAAGGTAAGAGGATTTTTTCTGACCTTCTTTTTCCCTTCTACAAAGAGGCATATGTCTATAAGACATAGGCTTTCCCTAAACATTTTGGCATCCATCTGCAACTTTGCAGAAAGTGAAGTGCAGTCAAGGAACTCTTCCTTTCTGTTTAAAAAAAAAAATTAAAGAAATGCTGTTTTTCCTTCAAACTAATTATTTAAAAACAAATGGCTTTGAAGATATGCCTCTCTGTCTAAAACAGAACATCTTCATTTTCTATTAAAATCTGCACAATTAACTTCTGGTACCGCATGTCATTCAGTGTAGCAAGGGTACTGTCCTCTGGAGGTCTCATTAAAGTAGGTCCAAACACTATTCCAAGATTTTCAGCATTCATGAAATTATCCTTTTCATGCATGGTAACCCTAAAACAGAAAAAAACAACAGCAACAACAACAACAAAGTAATTAGTTGTTTACTTCCCAGAAGAAAAGAGTATCTGCATCTTTATTTGTAGTCTTGCTTCACATCAAGCATTGGTGGATAATGACACTTTTCAGTAACAATTTTTACTTTCACTCAATTTAGTAACTGTTTCCACAACAAGTACAATGCAGCTACCATGGGGTTGTGATTCCTAGTGCCTTTGAACAGCTGTCCTGTGACTCTTCAGTGATTTTTCCATGTCACTATTCATTAGGGTATAAGAATTAGTGGCAAATGCTTTTTTAAAAGCACAATCACGATTTAAATTGTGATGTATGGAACATTCCCCTACAGTTCTCTGGCGCGTCGTGCTTGATGTGCATCACACTGGCAGTGGCAGTGTGATACACAAATACAAACCTGGATTTTCTTTAGGCTGTTGATGCTCCCAGGGGGATGCTTCCAGTCTGCAGGAACCCACCCCTTCACACATATCAGACTTTCTGGCTGTCTCAGGCCAACCAACAGCTCACTGATTCTGATCACTCGTTATACTTCTGAAATCCTGGCTGAATCCTGGAGCATCCTGGAGAGGCGGCTTGCTAAAATCAGCTTGCTATAAATGCCATCTATCCTTGACAGAGAACAGAGTCGCTTCTAGTAAGGAGTCCAGGCTGTTTTGTTCACTGACACAGGTCATATTATGTAAATACAAGAAGAGATGAACTATTTGTGGCTGAAGCAAAGACCACCAAGGATTGGCAACACTGCAGAGAAGTCAGCCTTGACTGGAAAATCAGACTTGCTGGAAAATGCAAGCTGTGCTCAAGGTTTCCCTCCAGGGAAATAGAGCTGCATCACACAAGTGTCATTCTCTTTGAGTGGCATATTGAGTTCAGCCCTGAGAGTGGTCTTGCACTGCAGTGTAGGACAGCCACAGCCCCTTCATTGGTCACAGTCCCTCACGGACCAAACATTTGCTGTAGTAAGTACAGCATGGATGAAGTTTCACATCTCCTTCATACAAATCCTCTGCTGGGGTGGAGCACATCTGGTTTTGGAGACAGCATTCCTGGCAACAGCTGAGACCTTCCCTAGCCATGGCAATTCCCAGGTGGGCATTGTGAGCAGATTCATTCATGCCATCAAGGAGCACGAAGTGGCTGAAACCAAAAGTAGTTTGGTCTTCCCCTGTTTGTGAGGTACTCATATGACTCAGTTTTGCTTCTACTATTGTCTCTGCTACTGAAAAATGCTGTTCCTCATTGCTTTCAGTGCCCCTACTCACAGATACATCCTCATCTTCTAGCACAGATATGCTAGCTGTGCTTTGCAAGGAGCAAATACACACCAAGGCTGTGTAGCCCAAGCCACCTCTGTGCAGGTATACATCTAACACTGCTTTCTCTCTGTGTATGTATGCTGCACAGCCTGGGGTGAACACAGGGAAGAGTCACAGCTTCACTGCAATGTCAGTACGTATGGAGCTGTATGTATTTCACCACAGGGGGGACTGTTCAAGGTATTGCATTTCCTCAGTTTTGAGCAAAAACTTTGCAGAAAGATAACTGAAAAAAACAATTAACTGACCGACAAAGTAATTTTTTGTTGCTGACATTGGCCTCTGCTGGACTTTCCTATGCTTTTGAAAACAACTCAGTGCCGTTTTTTTTTTTTTCCTGTTGAGAAACAGTAGTGGTGTAGAGGTTGTGATCCTGCAGTCTTTACACAGACTCCCTTATACTGGTGCATGTTTTGTGCATGCAGGAAGAGTCCTAGAGGGTTCAAATTGGAACTCTGTGTTTAATTTACAGAACAGCATAATCTGAACGTAAAGGATTCTTTCCTCCTTCACATTCAGATCTCTCTAGTGGATTCTTCATAGGAACTGACATGAACTTGATTTCCATGCAGATGCCAAAAGCCATGATTTGGGAAAGGAGATGAAGTTCATTGCGTGACTTGCAGGTATTTGAGAGAGAAAGCTTAATCAGGTCTTTGGACTATTTTTGTCTCATTGTAGTTCAGCTCAACAGCTGAACCAAAGCCTGGACTGCAGTTCAGGAGACAAAGGAAGGCGAGCCAATATATCTCTATTAAAAATTTGCTTCCAGGACATGAAAGTACTGATCTTGCATGCAGCTCACTTGCCCACAGCCTCCACAGGCCTACTTAAAAGCCAGCATGGTTCATTGTGAGTTGTCCATGCATATGTGCTGACAAGGGTGGATATTTACACATCTCATTTCTGCAGAGTCCAAAGAAGCTCTTGCGTGCCCAGGTAATGTCTCATCAAAGGGAAAAATTACTCATTTGTAATTACTTGAGCTGAATCAAAACGAGGAAAAGTCTCTGCATAATGAGAACCTGATTAAGCATGAAATGCGCTTCATACAGGTTCTCTGATGCAATTTTACATTTGTTGACGTATTTTTTCATTGGCATTAATACTGCAGAATAGTGCAGATCAAATAAAGAAAATACTCCACATTTGTAACTGTGTTGCAAGAAGTGGGACAATTAAGCGGAGATCAAGATTTTGCTTTATAAAAGGTTGGTGACTTTATTTCTCCCTTATCCCATTTTCTGTTTTTTCCAAGTAGCAAACTTTAACCACAGACAAGGAATAACTTGGGCAATATATCCATAAAAGAAGCCCTGCTTTGAGATGGCAGTGCCAGTCTGTACTCAGCTTCAGTTTTTAAATACATAGAAAGACTTCCTGAGGCCTGTTAAATACCCAAAGCAGCAAAGTCGGGTTAGCATGATTTTGAAAGAGTTTTGCCTGAAGTCAGTCAGTGCACCCTCTTTGGAGCACTTAGTTTTCATAGATATCTAGATGAAAACTTGGCAGTACACTCCCAAGTAACTTTCACAAATGAAATGTATGCACCTTTGAAAATTTTGTATGCCCTATGAGGCTTTATGTTTGTCTTATGTATGCCAAAAGAAGCTTTGGAAAGCAAATGAGGCAGAGCGTGTTTAAAACCAAAAGAGATATAACTGGGGCCTGTATTGCTTTTACTAGTCATATAAAAATAGGCCCTGCTTGATTCTTGGCTTACTCTGATGTAAGCGAACAACCCGTAAGAGACAGCTCTTTCCTTTTAGGGTTATTGTTCAAGAGACAGATCAGGAGGTAAGGGGAGGCAGAAGCAAAGCATGAGCAAGTGCCTTACAGCAGCAGCACATCTAGCACATCTCTGAAGTACCTACCATTTGGTATTTTTCAGATATTATCTGCTTCAGAAAAGTGTGACAAATTTCAATTCACTCTTCAAAGGTTTGCAATAATATACCAGCAAAAGGGTCTATGCTATATATGTGCATAGCTTATATGTGCTTACACAGCTTGCCTGCTTATCTGTAACATTATTGGTTTAGTGGCAGGGGCCTAATGGAAGCTTTATTGGTACTTTCTGTAATATTTCCCTTTCAAAGCAGAAAATTGTTAAGCTCTTCAAGAATTATCCTGCATGTCAATTAACTCACTTTTTGAGATGAATCATTAGATATCTAAGTGTCTCGTAGTGAGCAGCAGGGAGTAACATCAACACTTCATGTATTGCTTCTAGTCGTTCATCAGGATTGGAGATTTCTGTGAAAACACCAAACAGGATTAATGTTAATAGGGCTTTCCATTTGTAAACAGCAATAAATCAGCAAGATAACTTATTATTATGGACTCATTTACAAGCCATTGACTGTGCTTGGAGGGATAAATATTAAACTCATAAATGTGGAGTTTATCAGCAACTTCTTCATCCTGAAAAAAAAATGGCTTTACAAAGAAATCAGCAAAACAGACCACCCAGGAGTTATCTCCATGGTCGGTAGTTCTATCTACAGGTCTGTATAGGTACAGTACCTGAGCTTTGTTAAGTGCTTCATAATACTACTCTGCCCAGAACAGTCTCACTAAAATCTTACATAAGATTACTTTCATTAGCCTTCGAAACCAGACAGGAATGTGGATATATGCCTTTAGAGAATATGCTTGAATATGTAAGTTTAGCTAGAGGTTGAAATGGCATGGAATTCCTTTGAGATTTCTGAACATATTTAAATATGTAGGTATCAGTGATATCTGAGTATCATCACTCATTTAAAACTGTTTGGAAATCTCTCTAAAGTCTGAGCAGGATTCACGTATTTTACATGAAAAGTATAGATTCCCAAGCTGTGAACTAAGTCAGTTACATTTGCTGCATGACTTTTCATTCCAAAGGCACCAGAAGTCCAAGACATTAGAAGATTAAGAATCTCTACATCCTGCTTTTAAGAGATTGGTGCATGGATTGGAACTGCTTCCTCTGGGCATGTTCTTTACAAGCACGAAAAATTTCACTGCCAAGGAGGAAGAGGAGAATGCAGAAATGAGGTATCTGCAGTTGCAAGGGCAGTGCAAGCTGGGGCAAGACAGAGGGAAAGGGAAGGCAGCACAATCACACAGACAGATCACTCTTCCTGCTGCTTATTGATATACATTATAGATGGAAAATGTAATTAAAGATTGGTTCAAATTACTATGCAATACTTACTTGCTGCCTCTATGAATTTGGAATAGGTGTCATAGGTGATCACGGGAATTGGTAAGTCTCTGAAGTATAGCTTCAGTGCTCCAGCAATGATGTTTATGTCTGGATAAATACTGGCAGAAATATCAGCCTTGTCACCATCTAGAAAAGGAGGAAGAATCTTTCTGAAACCATGCTAATTTTGAAGCAAGGTTAGACTTCTAATTCAGATTTACAGTGTGCAACCTGACAAGAAAAAGCAACCTGAAAGAATTTGGAAGGCTTAAATGAGGATATATTGCTACCAACTTTACAATATATGAATGAGGAATGGTAGTTTCTATATGTTTTAGTAAACAATTTATTTGCTTGCATCTTTTGGAGGGACTGGTGACTACATCATGCATATCTGCAGTGCACCATCTCAAACGTACTGTTTTAATGTTGGATAAAAAAACCATATTAATATATTTTTTGCACCTGGCCCCATTTATTCACTGAAAATAAGCTATTAAAAACTTGTTGTGATGTTGTATTTTCTATCTGCAGATAAGTGCCCAGGAGTATGAACGATTTTTTCATTTCCACTTGGGGAAACAGAGGCAGAGAGAAATAACATCATTATCCAATGACAATCAGGAGATCAGCAGGAAAAATCAGAGTAAATATCCAGATGTGTCCATAGTGATCTGCAAGTAAGGAAGCTGCATTATTGTCTGGATAACCTCTAATGTCTTAATATTTGACTTTTATTTATAGCAAAGATCTGAATTTAAATAGGTATGCTAATTCATTTAGCTATACAATTTATTCTGAAATGCGGATTGCAATTTGTTAAATGAATATGGATACTTGTAAAGAATGAACAGCTAAACAGATGAATTATGCAACTGAAATGGCATACATTTTGTTTGCCACATTATAACACAGTTAGTCAGAACTCTATTACAGAGCACTTTTAAACACATGAGCTTAGATTTTACAGGTGTTGCTCGGAAGTCCTTGACTAATGCATGCCTTGCAGTGAGTGAAATTGTAAGAACTAGCAGTGAGGCTGGATCACTGTAATTTTTCACCTTCAAATGGCTACATCTGTTTTGTACTACCTAGTACCTTCCTACACACATTTTTCTCCACGTTGAGAAATCCTGCTTTCCTTCCCTCCCGGGACATGTCTTTGGTAGTCTTCCAGTAGAAAGATGGCTAGGACATTGGCCAAGTAGTTGTGGCTGTCTGGGTTTAACCCCCATCTTTACCTCAGGCTTCTTTGAGATTAGATTAGCTGTAACCCATAGTCCTTATTTCCCACCATTCAGCTAAGGATACTGGCGCTCCCTCACAGCAGGTGGTGAAGATTAGGACCATACGATGTGTGGGGTGATGCAGGGTTATGCTTCCCTCAACAGCAGAGAGGAGCTTGCTTCTGTCTGCCAGGAGGTGCAAGCACAAGCTTGGGCTGTTACCACCGAGGTGCTGACATGTTGTAAAGCCATTGCCTTGCTTGTCTTGCAACAAGTGCTTGTAGACATGCCCTGATACAGACAGATGAGTGGGTGTGCTTGATACATGGCATCTAAGATGGAGATAAAGGTTTTCACAGCAGAGGAAAAGAGTTTATATTGATTGTAGACATTTTATACAAACCTGTGGCATTAATCTTGGAGGGATACGTCCTGTCCAATGTATGCATGTAATTCTCATTAAGACTAATAGCACTACATGTTCTCATCAAGAGGAGATTATATGCTTAAGCGTTTAAAACAAACAGCCTTTCTTGATGCAGCTGAACAGTCTGAATACATCCATCAGCATTTAATTTAATACAGCATCAATAAGCCCTCGGAGGATGTTTACACTGCCCCAATCTTTTGTTTAATCCACACGTTCCAGGCACGGTAGCATTAGTCTTGTAAACCTTTGTGTGGAGAGCTCTATTTAATTGATGGACACTGAGCACTCAAAATGCTCCACTGAAAACAGATACCTCAAAGGAGCCAGCAGCTGCATCAGAACAGATACAGCAAAGCAGAAGCCTACATCTATTATCCAGGTCACCAGTACTCTAAATGGAAGTGTTATTTATTTAGTACTTTTACAAGGCAGCCCTGCAAACTTCTTTAAAGGGGTACTTCAGCTTGAGGTATTTCAAACTACAATGTACTTCAAGCATACCTCTTATTTACATATTTACTTACTGTAGGAAAAATGTATGAATTCCTGAGTCAAAGATTTTTCTCTTCGCTTCAGAGACAAATACACATCTATTAGAAATGCACTGAAGTTTATTTTAAAGTGAGCCCATCAATACTTCTGTTACAATATACCCTACACACTTCTGCAGTGGATATGTAGAGGAAAGTGGATTTTTATTTTCCTTTTGTAGATTTTGGCTTTCTTTCTCCTTTTCAGTTTCAGCAATTGAAGGCCCTTGGCACGCTGCAAGAATATTTCTTATTCTCATCAAACTCCTGTATTTGTATTTTTTTTAAAAAAACATGCTTAAAATTCAAAGCACTAAGAAAGAAAATCTAATGCATTGCTGGAAAAGTCATAACACATATTTCACCGAGGATCCTCTGCAGTAGCACTCTGTATGAACTACACATGATCTATCTTACCTTTTGCATTACCAGAATAATTTTTTTTTCACTCTTCAATACAGGAATTTTCATCTGATTGCAGTGGCCATATGTTAATATGGTATTTTTTTAATAAATTTTGAATTACAAACATACAATTCATTTCAGCTGTACAAACCTAACCCTACCCAAACCCCATCATTTATCTTCCCTTGTTCCTTTGACTCTCAATGTATTTGTTGCATTATGTTGAAGTTTGAATATCTCAAGATAAAGAAAGTCTTTATTCTTTTTCTTAAAAGTTTCAGCTGACTTTGGATGCCATAGAAATATATCAATAGTTTATCAGAGAATGAAATAGAATAAGCATTACATTCTTAAAGCCTTAGCTATGCCCTCTGAATACTGAATTAGATTTTTCTTAAGTTCCTTTTCCCTAAATGCTTTGTTTTTATTGCACAACCTTTACCATGCTAACATGCTTCTTTGTGGTTTTTCTTGGATTTGGCATTTGACAGGTTTTCATCTAAACTGGCAAAAGGGTGAGTATGAATTAGGGTGCCTTTAAGTACTCATGTAATATTTAACAGCATAGTATTTTTAGCAAGTGTATTGTACCAGCCAGTCATACAAACAAGTGGGAGGACAGAATGCAGTGGTGACAATGGCAGCTCTGTGGATAAAATGCACAATGGGTGTTCTCTGGATGCCACAACGCCACAGCTCAACAATGCTGACAGAGAGCAACTGTCATTCTATAGCACCAACATTCACCGGATTAAATAAATCCACATTATTCCCCTCCTTCTCATTACAAAAATCACTAAAATGGAACATTGTCAGTGCCTCAGAGAGCCTAATGCTAATTTACAGTAGTGGTATTTACACTGCTTTGGCTTTGGAAGGCAGTCTTAGTTTAAATCAGATGAGGACCAACTTCATCCTGTTTTAAAACCAACTATCACTGTTTCATTGGGCCCAAGTAATATTATGTGGGATGCTATTCTCTTTCCAAGATGTTAACTTTGCAAACTTGCCTTTGCTTTTCTGTTCTTGCTGTAATTCTTTGGAAGCAACAAGTGAGTGCCTCTTTGTCAAAGCAGAATTAGTCAGAGGGAGGGCTGGCTTCTCATCATTGCACCCCTTCAGCTGCACAAGAGATCAGCAGGAGAGGTATGCTATAGCCAAGTCAGCCCCCATGCCTCATCTCTGTATCATATTGTCTTCTGGCTCCTGTGCCTTGACAAAGAGCTTGGGAACCAGAAATCTTGATGGCATTATTTCAAGGATGTATCCTGCACATTAGAAAGGCCTATTTTCAAACTCATTTATTAAAAGCTACATTTTTGGAGATGCAAAAGTGTACTGGCATTTTAGCCAGGTGCCTGGGGACTGACTCAGAAATGATGGGCAGGGAGTGACCTCTGTAATGACTGAGTGCAGTGTTCTGCTACTGCAGGCAGCATGCCATATAACCCTTCTGGCAAACCCTGCAACTTCCACTTTTAAAACTAGTTAAGGCTTTTTTATCCCTGCTCTTACAACAAGGTTGTTTGAAAGCCTTGCTTTCAGATGGTTAAAAAATGGTCTTTAAATTGGCAAACAAAATTTATTCCTGGCCAGTGTATGTCCTCTAGTACTGTGTCAAGACTTCAGAGTTCTCATCTCTCGTTCATACCTCTGCTCTCAGCATCTCCTTTGACTATCCCAAGCTACTTTAAAGCACATTCACCTTCCGCTGTGCAGTCTGCTCCAGAGATGTCTGAGATAGTGATGTGACCAGATATGTCTGTTTCTGCTGCAGCACCTCTCTATTAACCAGAATTGATCAGGAATTTTCCATTTTATACTTCAGGAACAAATATTTCCTTTTTATTTTTTTTTGAAACTTTAAAAAAAAAAAATCCTGTAGTGAATGTGGAAATACAAATTCTGTAAAACTCCCACAAACTTCACTTTCTGGGCAGAAAATTAAATGTCAACAGCAAACTTCCAGGTGGTGTTGGAGGCAGATGTGCCACCTGGCTCTCAGCTCCTTTCTCTCCCAGCTCTGTCAGCTGGGACAGAGAACTGGGATATTCCTCATCCTTGGGATACTTCACTCCATTCTGCTCTAGCATCTACTGCTAAGAGGAAGCACAGGGCACCAGAAAAGCAATGTTCCCACCTGTGGGGCTGGGATACAAAAGACAGGATGGTGTCCCTGTCTCTGTAAACTTCAATCTGACAGGGAAGTAAGCCCTGAGCTGTCAGGTTGGAATTATCTTGCCAATTCAAACTTCTGCCAGCTGACAACACCTTCTAGCTGCACAGCCCACAAGTCAGAACAAAAAAAAAATCTATTTTGTTTTTCTTTAAATCCTTTCCTGAAAAAAGCCTCAACTCCTCCTACTTTCCCATCTCAGTTCAGGGAGAAAATATTTTCAAACCTGGAAAGTTTTTAAAGTTCTCAGCTTCTGGTCTTCAAAATATTCTAGTCCTACAATTCTCATACAAGGTTTTGTTCATTGTTCTGCTGCATTTAATCATGCTTTTTTTCATTCATAACAACACTCCCTCTTTCCTTTCTTAGCCCTTTCCCCTCATGAAACTGTTAAAAAAATGCATACAGATTTTTATCAATTTATGCGCAGTGGTCTTCCCCATAGCCTTTGTATAAAAACTCTGTTCTTGCCTTCTCTTCTTCCATGTTCATCCATGTTTTTATACTTTTGGAAAACCAAATCTACTAGTCACCTTAGTCTTGCTGTTTCTAGGTGCTGCTGCCTGTGACAGTAAATCACACTTTCTTCCCTTCTAATTCAAGTGTGTGTTGCCATCAATTATGCCGTGACTATAGACAATAAATAGGCAATAAACTGAAGTGGCTCCAGTGACTCAAAGCATTTGCAAAGGAACTGCAGCTGCAGCAGTGTTGAAATCATGCTCAGACAAATCTAAATCTGCCTTCTTCCAACTCTACAACCTGTGCCTCTCCTTCTGGGTTTCTTTCAGGTTGGTACACTTAAAGGAGAATTAACACACAGAATAAAAGAGTTTCCCAGGCCAGATAAACCTGCAGGGAGCAGAATGGGACTTGTGAGGACTGTGATCCTCTCAGTAGCATTGTGTCCTGTGACACATCTGCAACACTATCTTCCTGTGACAGCAGTCATATCATTGTGCATCTCTTGCTCAAATAATGGCTGACCTATGTCTGTAAATGCACAGGTTCACAACTGCAGCATCCAACGTATTTTAAAATATGTATTATTGTATTATTTTTCAAAGGACATTCCAGCATGAAAACAGTCAGTTTGGAAATCGGTAGTCAGACTTCCTTTACAATGATATCTGCCTGACAAACTGCCTCCAAACAAAAAGTGTTCAGGCACAGTAAGATACGCCACCCTCAGACCTTGCTGGCCTGTGCAGCCTCCCCTGGAGCCCCCACACCTTCTGCCATGGGCCCCTGGGCCCTCAGTCCCTGCCTGAGTGACATCCTAGGTGTCTCCAGGTGCATCATGGCCATGCTGGTCTGTGGCCATGCATCCTTCTGGTCGCTACCCTGACCACAGGCTGACTTTCTGCCTTAGCCTGGACCCACCTTGTCCCCCATGGGCTTGTGATCACTGGGCTGTATCTGACCCTATTCCCTAACATGACAGAGGTAATACCTGAAAAAATTAAGTAGGAAGGAAAATACTATTTATGGGAAAGGAGAAGAATATTCATGTAACTTCTTAAATGTACTTGAAGGGGTATTTTCTATTGATGAAGGCCCTATCCTGCACTCATATAACACTTTAAATTAGTCCTGTGTGCACAACCAGAATCAACGTAATCAGTTCAATCAATTCAGAATGGCTACGAGGATCATAATCAGGTAGTGTTTTAATTATTAATTTTTCAATATGCTGTACAACCAATCTCCTCAATGCTCCTCTCATCTGCTGTACAGATGCAATCACGTGCACAGTGGTGCAATGCCTTCTACAAGGATACATGCTGAATGACTTCCCAGTTGGAGTTCCTGGTCCTTAAACTCATAAATAGATTAAGCACTGACTCTGTTAAAGAGAGGACTAAGAACTTTCCCCTGGAACCATCTAGGCTCATACTTGAACTAGGGGCCTAGGCTGTGCTGCCAAGTTGAACAATCATCCAGTCACTCGCTTAGCTTTCTACCCACTGACTCTTAGTGCTTAATTATTCCTTTCAACTATGAAACATACTTTCTTCTTATGAACAGGACTACAGATCAATTTAAGGACTCAGAAATAACAGACTGCTTTCTGTACTTCTGTTTATATCTCAGTTTCACTACTATGGTACCCATATAGAACCCGAAAGAACTGAAAGGTCCTAGAACTGAAAGCTTAGATTAAAACTGTACAACATTAAAAAATGGTGTACCTCGATCAAAGGCCATTTTCACATCTTCAATGTGCTCAGTGAAGCCTGAGACTCTGTAGAGGCCCTCGGACTTCAAACCTGAAACAAAAAAATCTTGTTTAACTTAGCTTCAGTAACCATCAAATATTTAGGCTTAAAAACAATAAAGAACAACAGACCTGCTAAATGTAGCAAAATGTTATTTATAATGTGAAACTCTGGAGCATTTAAGGAAAGATCAAGACAATGTTAAATTTCTTTTTAAAGGATTAAAGAATTTTAGAATTTATACTTTCTGATTTTGTTAGATACACCGGTTGATTTCATTATATTAGAGGAAAATACTGCAATTTGCTAATGGTGAGGCATGTGATGTTATTATGATTTATTCATTTTATGTAGGAGATTTTCCTGGATTTGACTATAATTAATACAGCTTTAGAGGTCTCCCTTCCTTTTACCAGTTGCTTAATGATAAATAGCAATTCAAGTAAAAGACTGCCTTTCCCTATGAGCACATTTCTTTCCTGTTTGGCTGTCAGCTTTTACTTATATACAGCTGAAAAATGTGATGGATACAGTTGTTCTCCACATCAGTACACCCCTTCTATAGTTCTTTCACACAAGAGATCAGCTCACTTGCACAACCTTTCCCCCATTGCTCCACACCAACATGAAATACAGGGCAGCCCAGCAGAGCATGCTGAGTTACATGTTATTTATTTTAATCCTAGAATTCCGTATTGTAACTATGCACCATGTTAACCTACTTTCGAGTTCCATTACACTTTGTTATCTTAAGAACAAAATCAGAATCTTTCATAGTTCTGTGGCAATTAAAGAAAGAAATATAAAGATGTTGAAAAAACAGAGAACAGGCAACAGATTTTATCTTAATAAATGTACAAGTAAGTGATTAGATCTCAAATGCAATGTAGCTTTCTGCTATATCATTGGAGTAAAGCTCTTCTGTCTTAGTCCATACTATTCTTTCTATTTGTCCCTGCAATGATGATATAATCCTGGTAGAGCTTTACGGAGCAGTGCAGGGGATTTACTAGTAAGTCTTTGATTCAATTCAGTAGATGATGCGGGGCTTTGAAATCCCTATGGCTAGTATCAGTGTGTTGCTACGCAGATTACTGGGATGCCATGAATTCAACATTATGAGATTCCTGTGCTGAAGCTGTGACTAACAGGAAAATTTGGCTTATTGGGCAGCACATCATAAACATTTGATATCCAAAGCAAAAATGCATGAATATTACAGAGGGTATATATGATTATTGGAGAGAACATGTTTTCCTTCAATCTGGTTCGTGTCTGTTTATCAAAAACCTATCACAAGCTTGAGTTTTGACTGTGACATGCTGCCTGTGCCACAGGATCCATCAGTCAGTAACTGAGCATCATGTAAAACCCTGTGCAGTTTGTGTCCCACCACAAAACACCGCAGACTGTGACCTCACTTGTCTGAGTCAACTTCAGTCACTTGGGTTCTCTTCCCCACAATGTCCATAAAGGTTATCAATAATGGATTTGATTTAAACTGATTACTCTGGAATTGGATGTGTCCCTAGATATTTCAAAATAAAGTAATGAAAAAAGACACAAAAACATGAACTTAAAGTTCATTTTAAAGTTCACCCCTTTCAGAAGTGTAACATAATACATGTTTTGACATGTTTTCAGAGAGCATTTCAGCAAATTGCATTAAGGAACGCCATGATTTAATTTTACTAGCTAATGCAAAGCAATGTATCACCTACACTGAAAAACCCCTTTTCTCATCCTGTCCTCAGTGTGCATGAGCATACTACCCTGTTTGAGCTTAGCACATAATTCAAGTCATCTTCATTTCATTGTGTCTGCTGGTTTCCTAAGCACACAAACCTCTTGCTTCGATCTCCCGAATGCATGAATCCACAACCATGGGCCTCTGAGTATTGTGGGCTTTCACAAGTGTGGTGAGATCGCAGCAGTAGACTCGCTTTATCCTCTTGAGGTCTGGTTGGCAGTCGTTGGGCACATATTTGGAGCACTGCTTATGCACATTCAACCCGCAGTCTGTAAGCAAAGTTAGCCAGGTTATTAATTAATACTAATGCTGATAGGTCTTGTCTAACAATTTGTTTCCTTGGTCTGTGTTAAGCAAGGGGCACAACATCCCCATCAGACAGCAAAGATAGAATGAATAGGAAATGTGTTAAAATCTGACAGTGGGAAAAGTGAACTCCAGCAGTGTTGTTAAAGAGCTATAAAAATTCTGGATGTCCCTCACACCCCTCTGAGCTGTAAATGACTGCTGGTGCAGTCTGGATCAGTTCATTACTGGACACATAGCACAAGGTGTTGCATTTGACCACATGACACTTAACTTCTGGTATTTTAGATTAGTCTTAAATAAAATTGGCACAGTAATGACTATCTTCTGCTGGCTGTCTTATGACTTAGCACTGGTCACGGTTGAATAACCTAAGATTCACCTGAGCACTCAAACTGGGACAGTGCTCTGAGCTAGCATGCTTCACTCCCACCTCCACATTCCTGCATTGTCACATTTTGGCTTGCTCCGCCACATCAATAGACTCCCCACCCCTGGCTCATCACTTCACTGGTGATTAAAGTCTCCCCTGTGTTTAGTCTGTATGTCAGGTTAGGCATACAAAATGCTGCAAAAGGCATGATGTAAAAAAGTGATTCATTTTGCAAACAGCTCCTGGTGTCTTACTCCAGAGTCAAATCCTACTCTCAGTTGCACGGGTGAGTTTCTATTAACTTAAATATCACTGCTTCATCTCCACAAATTGAATTTTTCTAACAGACTCAAATATTCAGCCAAATTAATTTATAACCTTCAGTAAAGTAAACACCACCATTGTGAGCTGCATTATCTGACATAACTCAGATTCCTGTTTTAATGCTTTTCCAGTCATGTCCATCATTGATGGCACCCTTTGAGTTAACTTAACATTAAGCTATTAAAAATGTAAACATGACTCTATTAACTTGCAGTGCATTTCAGTATTATACTCCATAAAATATTAATCAAGCAAAATCATATACAAACACATGTAAACATTAAATGGAATTGGGTGGGGTTTTGTGTGTTTCTCCATGCAGTTATTACTTTGTAAATACATTGTTCTGCTCAATTTCAAGAAATTGAGCAGCTATAGTTAGAATCTTCCCTGCATTGTTTTCAGTGCTGTTCTCCAAACATGAAGTTAAATCCAAACGCATCTGTCTACTTAGAGTTAAAAGCTGGCAATTTAATGAGGGAGTGTATTATGTTTCATACTAAATAAATAAGCCTTTTCATAAGTTTAATATTTTATGTATGTGAACAAATACAGCATTATGCATTAGTGAGGTCAGGGTTTGCACACTTGTGTTTAAGATCAAATAGCTTGAAAAGCAAAACTACTGTTCCTCTTTTAATCTCCTCATATTCTTTGTGTTATCCTCATTCATCTATGGGCAGACAAAATGCAGCAGTAGCTGAGACTGCACTTATTAAAACTGCATTGGTGAAAGGTATTTTGATCCTTCAAATTTTAGGTAACATCCACCTCCCCCATCCATAGGAGGCAGATGTCAGAGCTGGATGTATTTGGTGCCAGGCAGAGGTCAGGAATGCCTGGAGGTCAGGGCAGGAAGAGGTAAGACAAACAACTTTTGGAAGTGATTGCAGATCTGCAGAAAGAAGTTACGAAAACCTATTTGCAATGCACCAAATACTAGTGCTACTACAAAAGCTCATGATGTGATGATTATTGCATTTTTCTAAGATAATTTTTTCCCACAAAAGAACAAACAATTTAAAAATAATTAAGGCACTATTAAAATGCCAATTCAGCTATAGAGAATACTAATCCATCTTGGAAAATGAAAGTTGTATTTTTTGGTTTTATCTTGAGGTGAGATACTTCAGACTTGCAGCAATACATGGCATTTTTGTGGGAAACAGGTGGCAGTCTTTTTTGCAGAGAAGGGCACTTACCCTCAGTTGGTGGCAAAAAGAGGAGTTATGAAGCCTAGGTGCTGGCTGGATTTGTCAATGCCAGTGTTTGTTTCTTAAGACATAAAAACATTCAGGGATAACTTTACTGCTAATTACAAGTTTTAACGTACACACCAAGGCACAGACAGGACCAAGGTGCTACCAAAAGGATGTCACTCTCAGCAGCCAAGGGCTGATGGCTTCATTTCTCAACCACCTAATGAGGCAAATGAAAATGATCTAACTTCTGCAGGAGGATTTCTTGCCTTGTTCTGTAAAGACATCCCGGCCCCCACTCCTGCAGGGAGTGCAGGCTGGTGTGGGACAAATGTTTGAGCATTTCAAGAGAATGACAGAAAATGGTGAAGGGCTACCTGAACATCTCACTCCCTGAGCGATGAGACCCCACATGAAGTTGGCGCAGTATTCACACCAGTGTGGACCTCGAAACGTATGGACCTGTAATACAAATGGGGGTGGGAGAAAGAAATGGGGTCATTGGGAGGCAGATGGTCTGGCAGATGGAACAACTGAAATGGATAAACAACAGAAGACTCAGTAGGAGTAAATCTTCAGCACACAGTGCCCACATCCTTCCGAAACCTAGATGAAATAAACCATGGGAATACAAATTTGCTTTGATCTTGTAGTTTATCTTTCAGTAGGCTTAACATTAAAGAGAACTGGGCTGTGTACAACACTAAAACCAAATCATTTTTGCTAGCTGACATTCTAGCTACAGTGGAGGGGAGCAACCCATGAGTAAAAAAGTAAAACTAATAACCCAAGGAACTGTAGATAAAAGCAAACAGCACCCTTCCCCACTCTAGTTACTATATTGAACTCACAGAGGGAAGAGATGTCAGTAGAGTCTTTTTCAGCAGACCAAACTTAATTTTGCTACAGTCCACACAGGAGTAAATAAGGAGGAATAAAATGTGCTGTGTGCTGACAGAGCCCACAGCCAGGTTTTGCACACCACTGCTGCTTCCAACACTGCTTTCCTAAAGGCTATAGTGGAAGACCTTTTTATTTAAGATGCGTGTTCTGGTAAAGTAAGCATTTCATTTTCAGTGAAACAAAGAGTAAATAGTGAGGTCTATGCCCATGTGAATGGACATGGTATAAGCTAGTTTTGGCCAGAGACTCAATTGAGCACAACAAAATATAAATCATGCACACTCTGGCTGCTAATGTGTCCTTTTTCTTTTCTCTGCTCTTGTTTACCCATTGGGTGGATGGCTGAAAGGCTGCTTCCGCCTGCTGGGATGGGGAAAGCTGCTCTTTGCTTTTCATAGAGTGAAAAAATGGTCATTGCCCTTTTCAGATGAACTGTGAAGTTTTAGGCTCAGCATTTGGCTTGCTGTTTGTGCCCCGTTTGTCTGCAGGATCACACTTACACAAGCCTGTACTCTTGAGTCCAGGAAGATGAAACATTGTGATTTTAATACAGACATCTCTTTCTGATTTCCAGATAAAACTGTGAGTCTGAGTACAAATGGCTCCTGACTAACTACTCAGTCAAATGATTGTACGAAGAAGCTTAAAGCAATAGTAATTCTTCCTCCCTTTTGACAGTGAAAGGACAAAACTGGAATGTCTGACTGGTCATAATTATTTTTTGAAATGATATTTTACCTGTCAGAAAAATGTGTATCTCTGTGAAACAAGACTTTGCCATAAAGTTTGAGATAGATATATTAATAGAGGTAGCCACATACTTCTTTCTCATTTTATTTTATTTTGAAGAGTGGGTAGCATGAATTTCAGACATGGCTTTTAGTGGGGGTAAACAGCTGTATGTAACATCAAACTGTTGACCTGAGTTTCAGTCATATGCACTGTGTGACCCTCAGTGGATACAAAACTACAGATACAACTAATTATGCCTGCATCTTTACCATTGTTAGACTGAAAGCCACATAATTAGTAGGTCTGCACCTGCACTTAATTGTGGGTGAAAATCATCTGCTGTGGGAACATAGTTAAATGTGTCTTCTGCTTTGCAGCAGTTTACAAAAGCTAACCTTGTGAGAAGGGGCTGTAAAAGCTCAGTCAGGACTTTTGAAAACACACCATTTCACATATAAAGTCCATTGCAGTTGCTAGGATATTTGGGGCCTACTTGCATGAGCAAAGCTAATCTTGCTGTGGTGTATTTTGAAAATGGTAGCTGATTATCCTTGATCTCTCCTGCCATTAATTGGAAAGTCATCAATGCTGGCTGAGGGCTCCATTTGAGAAGTGCTGACAGTGCACCCTTCCCTTGTTCCATTCAGCTTGGTGGCCCTCAAAGGTTGAGGTCTCTTTATTCATTCACTTCAATTTTCACGGATCTGCATTTTAGCTCAAGTGGCAAGTCTCCAGCTGAAATACCCTGTGAAAAGCTAGTCTTTGGAAGCAAATAGTTTCTAGCCAAGTTGAAACAGGGAAATAATCTCTAACTGAAAAAAGGGAGATCTTCAAACTTTCTAGATGAAGGTGCAAAAAGTCTCTTAAAATGCAGTTTTGAAGTAAGTCTCTTATGGCTTGACATTAATTTTAAAGAAATAACTGAGGAATTCCGTTCTTAGTAACATTTTTGAATAGTAAATGGAAATTTTGCCAGCAAGATTGGCCTTATATCTGTTTTAAACAGGGAAAGGTAACAGCACGTCTTAGGTTTTTGAGATGGGGTTTTATGTTTTACCCCATTCTTTGTAACCACATCATTACAAATGGACTGGGCTCAGATTTTTCGGGAATGTGATCAGAAGCTGTTTATTGCTGGTCCCTACCCCATCCTGCTGTCTCAGGAGGCCTCTTCTCTGTGTACACACAGCATAGGCTTAGGCTGCTTGGGCTAGAGTTGACACATAATTCCAACTTCAAAAAGAATTTACAAGGAACTATTTATTCAAATAAGCCAAAACCATGATGTTTCAAACTATAAACTGAAATTTTCTTGTTCCATCTTTCAGCCTCTTTCAATGAAAAGTCATTCCTTACATTCACTGTCTCTCCTCTGCTGGACAGTCTCACACAACACTACACTGCATGTCTCTTCTTGTTGCTGCCTTCTGCTCTCACCTTTACCCCTTCGGTGCCTTTTCTTTCAAATGGCAGCATTCTCCTGCGGGTGCTGCCTTATTCACTTTTAGTTTGTGTCTGAGTCGTCTTCACAGAGGGAGAAACTGAGACGAAATTTAAGGAGTGCCAGTACAGTGGCAAAACAAAATAATGCCTTAAGCAATATTGCAGAAAGAGACAAAAAATTGCCTTGAATTGAAACACATGTTTTTTTACAGGCATTATATAGTGTTGTTTCTGAGACAATTTTATTGTTTATGTGACTGGATTTGAATAAACTTCTATTTGCCTCCAAAGAAAATAATATTTTTTTACAGACTTTTGCCTGAATACATTGCACATCTGTACTCTCCTGTGGACTGCTGCTGAACCTGAGCCATTTGCAGGGAAGAAAAGCTGACTCTGCTGTTATTTTTGTTTAGAAGAATACACATTATCTTCATGATGTCTGTAAAAAATGTGTCCCCAAACCCCTTGGCTCCCAGAAGCAGGATTATATGCAGTGCTTAACACAAGTGGGAATTCACCCCAGAGCCTTCTCTCTCCCAGCTGATATGACTTGTCTGTAATGAGCCACCTTTACTCCGCTAGCCTGCCTGCAAATGGGATTTGCCCATGCTATGGTGGCAAACAGGCACAGTATTGTGGTAAATGCACATTATTCAGCTGTATTTGCTCACTTTAAGGAGCACAGAAGCCCTCTCATGAATTCCCAGCCTAGAACAAAGAGCATGGAGCATCCCCAAACTCTACACTGCTGCTCTCAGGCACGAGGTTGACCTCACCACCAGCTGGGACTCCACTGAGGCTGGCAGGTAAAACACCTCTGAAAGAGCCTCCTGGATCCTAATGCCAAGAGGACGTAATGATTCAGTTAGGCGGACACCCACATAGCTAGAGAAATACCTCTGTGTTTTTCAACAGGCCTTCAGAGATTTATTCTCTTTCCTGAATTATAGTATGTCTACACTGGCTTATGCAAGTTGTCCCGCCAGACAGATGCCAGCTCCAAACCTAAATCCATGTGATTGCGTGGTGTGCTCAGGATGAACCCAGCTTAACAAATCAGCTTGGATACGAAATCTTTTTTTGTTCATTTGCCTTGAGCATCTTGAAGTTTGGAGGAGAGGTTGAATGAGAAAGCATGGATGCTCAGAAGGGCATAACCTGGTGCCCTCATGCTCCAAACTTCAACACTACATTTTAAATTTTGTATAAGCTTGGCAAGGATGGAGGGTGAGCTGTCCTTGCTCTGAATTTGTGCCTTGAGTCTATTTCTTCCTTTTGTTCCCTCTCTCTTCCAGTAAGATCTCTGGTGTAAGACCTACAAAAACGTCATCAGCTTTGCTGAAAATGTGCCCTTCATTTTTAGGATTCTTCATAGCTAAAGGGCAAGAGCTAAAGAGTGCCTGTCATGAAGAATTGCCTATGGCAAGATTATAAGGGACAGTGTAACATGTAACTTTTATCCCTAGGAACTGAGATGAATGATACAATTTATTTCAGTATTCACCTAAAAATGAGAAAGACAACTTTCTAAATGTCTGCAAAATAGCGTTGTCCTTCTGATAAATCCCATATCATCATAGCCTGAGCATTGTCAAAAGCCAGTAAGAATTTTGCTCCAAGACCCATAAAGACATTCTTTTCCAAATAATTTCTTAACCCTTTTATGTAATGAATATGGAATATATAAAAGATATTAGCCTTGAATTTAGACATGTTTTAAATCTAAATATTCTATTTCAAGTATACTATCCACATTTTTTGTTCAACAACTAGAAATATTCTAATATATTCCTTTGGAAAATTAACTGTATTTGCATAGTGAACATATTTGTTCATAAGTAAATCTAACACTTTTGGTTGACCTTTCTGAACAACTATTTTAAAAATGTTTGTTCCCTAAGGTTTGATATTGCCTTTAGTAGGATAAAACAATAATTTTCTGCTGTCAAGCCTTTGAATACATATCTATTTTAATCATGTGATTTTCCAGTTAAACTATGACTCTCTTGAAACAGAAAGGAACAGAGACTGTACAACAGTTAGATTGTGCAAACCCAAAGTTAACTGGGCATATGTCCAAACATAAATCAAAGTCAAACAAGGGAAATTTTGAAAAGGAAAGAATGCATGGGTCAAAGTGAAAAAAAGTCTCAGTCATGAGAAAATATTTTCTAGTTAAACTGAAATAGTTTTGATATTAAAATGATAATGAGGGCAAAACCCAGAAAGAATGAAAGCTGGCTTAATCAAGCAAGAAAACACAGAGTATTTCCCCTGTTTCCTTCAGTGTCGATCAGAGATAAATATTGACTTTTCTGTAGCCTGGGTCAAGGAATGGGAATGAGAAAAGGCATGCTATTATCTGCTTTGCTCACTAATATTAAATAATTGATTTGCCAACTACAGCAGAAGCACTGCAGAGGAGAGCAATGTCTGCACAGCAGAATATGTAGAAAAACAAGAAGTGAAACTTTTTTTGCTAACTGAAATAATTTTAATCAGTGTTTCTCCTTTTTTGACAGGCCCTAGATGAACATCAGAAAATTCTCGTTCTGCTAACGAGTTGAACTATTCTGACAGTGACCCAGATCAGCATCCTCAAGGAGCTTTAACAAAACTGACGTTTCAAAGCTGAGATAAATTCCTTTCTTGTCTTGTTACTGCCTCTTATTCTCTATGCTTATCCCGATAAGTATCAAACCGCAATTTGACAGCATTAGATACGGTAACTGGCTGGCATACTCTGAAACCAGCACATTCCTTTTGGCAAAACACTTTAATACAAGCTGCCTGGAAGGTCCGTTTCCAAAGCTGAGTCACTTCCCTTCTGTAGTCTGACAGAGACAGCACTTGGGGAAAAAAAATCCCTAAAAATCTGATTTTTTTTATGTATAAGATAGCAAAAAGATGATCCATTTAAACATCCCTGTGTTTGTTTAGCAACTTGTTTTTGTTTGACAAGAAAACACAGGATCACATCCTATAGCTCAATGGGACTCTGAAAGCATTTCCTTAGCATATGGTGGTGGAACAAAAGCTGGGAGACAATACCCACCACTGTGTTTTGCTTCATTGTTAGGAGCACCCAAGCTCCCTCAACTTCTGAAAACAGAAAGGGTCCAAAATGTTTTTTTGGTAAAATGCTACTGGCTTCTGATAATAGCTAGATTTTGAAAAGGGGCCTTTTTCATACTTAAAAGTACATACACTTAAAATAAAGACAATCCATATGAAGTACTTTGTTTCTGAATAAAAAAGAAAACTGAATCTGGGAAAAGAGCTAAACTGCCAGCCAAGTAGTGCAGTAAGCAGCGAGACCATTAAGTGCCTGTGTGACAGCATACTAAGAATGCACTTAAGGGAACTTAAAGTAGAAAGAAAAATGCATTTTTCAACACTTTTCTTAGACCTAGTATAAATAGGTGCATGCAAACCTCATCACAGCAAAAACCAAAATGTGGGGCACCTCAAGAGAACTTTTTAGCTGAAAATAATAGGAAGTCATGCTTACCTTAAAATTGTGTGCTTTTTCATAGTTGAAGTGGTTGTCGTTTTGAGTTAAGGCTGCTCTTCTGACCAAGGAGGTGATCTGTGAATAGGCAAAGAGTTTCAGAGGTTGCCACAAAAGTGCCCCCTTTACTCCCACCTTCACCCCCAGGGCCACGGCCAGGAGCTCTTGGCGCTTCCTTCCTCGCTTCGATTTGTGAACAACAGCACAGTTTTTCTCATTTTCCAGCCACAGATCCTCTGAGAACATCGCGCTAGGATCCCAAATCTTCTCCCTGTCCTCCTCGGCGCCGGGGAGCCCGACTGCAGTCAGCACGGTGCAGTTTGTCCAGCTGCTTCTGATGCTAGACAGCAGATTTGAAGCAGCTGCAGCCCATTCTGCCGAGACCTCTGGCATGTGACTTGAATGGGCCGTCTTGTGGGACGGAAGGAGCTTCTGCATCTGAATAAGTATCGGCCTGTGCCGAGCGATGTCTTGAGGCAGATGTGTGCCCCGAACAATGGCTGGGATTCAGGCGCGGAGAGCCTCCCGCTGCCCTCCCCAGCGGTGCTCTCCTGCTAGGTGCTGCCGAAATGCCCACCCGGGGGACACAATGTTACAGCTGCACCCCCAAAGGCATTTCCAGGGACAGATCACTTCAACTCTGCAGCGTGTTAAAAAATGAACAAACAAACAAACAAACAAAAAGCCCCTGGAAAGCCCACACAACTGAATCCAATGCTGCATCCAATTAGACTCAGAGATTTATCAGCCAGCAGTCTGCATGCCAGCAGATTAAGCCCTTAAAACCATGATGATTGTTTAATCTTACAGGGGAAAAAAAATTTTTTTTTTCCTTTTTCATATCCTGTACAAGGGAAAAAAAAATCCAGCAGCACTCCAAGCACTAATAGTGCTTTTATGCCATGTTTTTAACTAAGCATTTTGCCAGCATGCACTTGGTAGCACTGAGGTAGCTCACTGCCAGGTAAAGCTGGAAGCCCAGCTGGGACTAGGCAGGCTCGGAAGCCCTGGAGCCCTGCAGCTTGAGTGAAGGCAGAGGGAGAACTTCATGTGGATGTAGGAAGCCCATATGCACAGTCCTGTTTGCAGAACAGGGGCTTCAAGGTAACAAGAACAGTCATCCTTTTATCTGGTTACCTGCATCTGTAGATTTTTTTTTTTTTTGGGGGGGGTGATTTCTAATTAAAGCCCAGGGACAGGAGGTATTGGGACCCTGACCAGTCTTGTGCTGCAGCTTTCAGTGTTACTTTGGACATATGATCCATTTCTTTACAGGCAGGTAGTTCCCTGTCCCAGGACACATATGTGCAATACTAAGAATTCCCTGGAAAGCACATTCAGTGCCCCCTCCCCGGTTTCCTTCTCTCCAGCTCCCCTCTTCTACTCCTTTACTGAATATGCCAATTGTCCACCCATAAGAGGAGTATAGGATAGTGCTCTGCTTGGCAGAGCACTGTGAGATTTAATTCTCTAGGGTGTGAGTAGCGCTCAAGGTGCTGTGACAGAGCAAAGTGCGAGGACACCAGTGCTACTGGGAAAACTGTCTCTGAACCAGAAACGCCAAAGAGCACATCAGCCTTTTACAGTCTGCCCCACTTCAGCTAACCCAGAAAATGTGTGAAATTAAATATTTAATTCATTTATATTAACTTGTAAAGTTGACCTTGTATCTATTTTTTCAGTCTGCTTTTACCTCAGGGTGAAAAGTCAGAGGGTTCAGCTAATTCACTTACTAAACCCTCCTCCACACAGACTGCCTGCTTTTAGTAAAAGTGATGCTCTTCTGATTTGAAAGCCCATGGGGACAGATGGTCGTCCGTTGGTAACATCAGGCTGTGCAATTTCAGATAGTACCCTACTTAGGGTTTTCATGAAGTTGTGCAACCTGCAAAATCAGCTTCTCAGTTATAAAATGGTGCACTTACTTCTGTGTACAGCATATTTCATTCCTTTCTTTTCCAGGTAACTCACAACACCACTTTTTACATGCTCTCTTAGTCCAAAGCTTCTGCTCCCTAGTAGAGAGGATTTCCACACAGTCTTTGCTCTCTGAGCAGTTGCTGCCCATTCAACCTTTCCCCAGGGCCTGGCACTGTTATCTGGCCACTGGTGGCAACTGGCTGTGATGCGTGTATGAACATTGCTCTGCCTGCAGGAAATCCCTGCTGCTCCTCCATATGTCTTCCTGCGAGGGAGTCTCAGTTTCTGCTAGCCCAGAACCTTTATGTGCTTTCCAGCAGACAGATGGACTATAGCTCCCTAGCTCTCTCTCCACCGATTTCAAGAGGTAAGAAGCACTGGGTTTTGGGACATCTCTCACCCCACCAGCAGCAATGGCTTAAGTTTGGGCCATCACAAAGGAAACCCTGGAGTTGCTCAAAGCTCTTATCACACTCCAGTTTCTTTCCTCACTGCCATTTAAAATCTATTTACGTTTATCTATTGGAAACCCCCAAACTAACTCTGAGTTGTCAGACACCTCTGAAACTACAGCATCTAAATCCCCATATATACATAAGCTACTTTTTTCTCTGACTCCCAGCATAACATATCCAAAGTCAGGGAGAGGTCGGTTTCCTAATAATGTTCTAATATTTGCATTTATGTCACTAGACTGATAAAAATCCCATTATATAACCAATATTTTTTTACATAACATGGCAGATTTGATACTCAAGTGACAGGCTTATGATGATACATCTTGGAATTTCAATTTATTAAACTATTTTTGGAATATCAGAGCGCCAGCCTGGGATCAGACATACAGGCATATTTAATGGAAACTCTGCGTGTTCACACAGAAGCATTAAACTTAATGGACTTGGGGGAGGACAACTTAGGCAAACCAGTTCATATGACTAAGACAGAGCTGTATTTACTGCTTACCATAAATGAAATTTTCTTTACACCCTGAGTATCTACCTTGCTTGGGCCCTGCTTAGACAGTTGTTTAGCAGGATCCCTTGCAAACACAGAATGTGTACAGAAGCTCAACAGTGAATGCATCCTCTTAAGAAGCTTAATCATACAAAACCCTAACAGGTTTGGTGTCTAAAATGGCTATGGAAAACTGAAATGAGCTGGACAACATACATCACCTCCCCCCTTTCTAAATATAATGTAAACTTCAGCAATGACAAATTCTCAGCAGCAATCGGTTCCAGTGTACCACAGACTCACTCCAGTGCTCTCTTTTATCTGTTTTTTATTTCCTTAATACATAATTTACTGCACATGGTGTCAACTCATTTAAGGAGGAGCTCTTGATCAAGTTAGTGAGTTAGCCTTCAGTTGAAATGGAGAATGACAGTGGCTGAAAATACTATTGCTGGTTGTCCCTGAATGTCTAAACTAGTGAAGGTTGAAAAGCAAATATGGGTTATCTGTGTTTTCAGACCAAAGAATTTCTGCATAATATATAATTCTCATTTACTAGTCCCTTTGTAAAACGTACGTACCATATAGGAAATTGGGCATTTACAGCAAAATGAATGCCACTGAACCAGAATAATAAAATTGAAGGAGGGTCTGGGGGGGTGGGGGGGGATACAGGGAGACTCAGCTGTTGCACCATTTCTAGCGCGCCTCCGCAGCATGAGCTGAACCACACCATTGTCTCTCCACTCAAAGACTGGCGTCTCGTTTGCTAACAAAGGCCTCGGGGGTAGGAAAGAACAAATTGCAGTATGAAAAGTTTTTGGGTTTGTACATGTGGCACGATTTCTGCTGTAGTCATGTGGGCAGTGCAGAGGACTTGCTGGAAGCAAGTGGTGGGGGAACGCTGCATGCTGCCCGGCTCCTCCGTGCCAGCTCCAGTGCTGTGGGAAGAGACACTGTGGGAGTGATGGCACCACTCCCTGAGCTGCCACCATGCCTGCCCATGGCTGGCAGGAAAGGGGTACCAAGCGGCGGGTCCTTGGCTCACCACTCTGCCTGCTGATGTACACAACTACGGCAAGGAAAGGAGAAGCACAGGCATGTCTCCTTGGGCTACACCACAAGTGAAAAGGAGATTGCTCCCTGATGAGGAACTATGACAAATCCATGACTGATCTCTAACTAAATACACTTAACACTGCACATAAATACAGTCATAGGCCAAAGAGAGGCCTGTTTCCTTGCAGGCACGGTGTCCTTGGTAATCTGCCAGACAGATTATGTTTGCTCAATTGCAGACACGTGGTGGAGATGACACATGGTGCAAGAATCTTGCAGCTATTGGGTTTTTCCTAGTTTTCTCCCAGGGAGCTCTTCCCACGACATGCTCAGAACACATCAAAGAAGCCATCTCCTAGCAAGACACAGGGCACAGAGGGAAAACAGTGGTGGAGGCCCATCAGCCAAAGGCCTTTGCCATACCACAGTGCTGCCAGTCTGTGCTTCCCACTGAGACGGCACTGCCCGCTGCCATTAAAAGGCTTCTGTGCCGCTGAAGCAGTGGGAGGAAATAGGCTTCAAGCAGAAAACACTCAGAACACAAAGCCAAGCACAACGCCTGCAGAGTGGTGCTTGCCAACCTGACCTTGTAAAATCCACTTTCCTAAGAAACCCTCCCTCCACTGGGGAGGCTCCTGGTGCCAGTTAGGTGAGCAGAGGCTGCAGAGGTGAGCAGGGCTGGGAAAACCCACAGCATGAGGCCAAGAGCTAGAGAGTGAGTCGGACCACACAGCAACTGAGATGCTGCTGCTCTCCAATTTGCTTTCAGGGGAGACTCCATCAACTTTCTCCCAGGGAATCAAAAATAGAAAAAATATAATTAAAGTTAATTGGCTGCCAAACTCCTCTGTTCAATAGAGCTCTAAAGGCAACTGCTGAGGGTTCCCCCCAAATACAGATCCATTTGGAGTCCTCAAGGGTGCTTCTTCCCCACTTAAAACCCAAGAGTGTCTTCTTTCCAACATAAAACTTCCTTTCTGGTGAGCTGTCACTCTGTAAACTGGACATTTATTAAAAAAACAAAGCACCACAATTTGGGGTTTTTTTAAAAGGTTTAAGGTTTATCTATAGTTTTGCTTTTTACTACATGGAATCTCAACTTTCATTTTTTTCCCCCAATACCCACCAGTAACTCTGCAAATTATGCCTCTGAGCAGCTGTCAACAACATGCATAAGTGTTTATGGCAGTACATCATCCATGCTGGGCTCCTGTTCTGGAGAGCCTGGCTGCATTTCCATCACCACCAATCACACCTATCTTTTGCAGATAACCCACTTCAGGAAAAAACACACTGCTCATTTAGGAGGACTCTTGCAGTACGTGGTCTGATGTTAAAATATTAAAACTGTAGTATTTACACCTCTTCTGAATTAATGTGATTGATTATTTATTAGCATTGCAGCAACCAGTTGTCATTTATGTGCACTTCTTTCTGACAGGGTATTCAGGCCTTTACCCCACAGATAAAAGACATAATTTATCTACTGCAAATGGAAATATAATCTCCCCTAAAGTTCAGATCCCCTTTTAAATCCTCCTCAAACAGATTCTTCTGTAAGCATCATGATTATTTTTCTGAAAACAATGTAGTCAACCAAACAATACAACAGCCAAAAGTGAAATACCGTAGAATTAGGAAGGCACTAGTGAGACTATTATTAAAAATAATAGCTGCTGTAAGCCTCTTATAGAGCAATAATATAATAAACTACTGTCTATTTTGGAACAACAACTGGAGGTCACCTTAAGTGATATATGCAATTACACAGTCATCTTCAATTAAAAAATAGTGAGTGGACTAAAAGCTTTTATGTTGTCAGGCAATTGTATCACTTAATGAGTTAAGTTGTGTATTTTCCATCCACCATCATATTGAATATGTCTGAAATTGTATTTTGATTTCTTATTTTTGTAAACTATAATAATACATTGTGTTACAAATATTATGTCAGTATCAAGGAAGAAATAGCGCAGAAATAAGGAAAGGATCTAGGTATAGTATGAACTAATAGTGCAATTCCCTTAAATAACCCTGTAGAGATTAACATGGTAACAGCAGGTCTAGCCTATTTATTGTCTCTACTTCCTTTCCTCCCACTCTCTCCTTTATCCTTCCCAATCCATCTCCATACTTGTCAAGGTTATTAGCGATGCTTTTCTGGCCAAGCTCATGATTCCCTCCTCTGTGCTTAACATTCATGACCAAAATGGTAGCAGAGGGATGAATGAGGGGAGGCATGAGGGCTAAGTGGGCCAGATGAGAACAGAGCTGGACACCACTGCCACTGCTGCTGCCATGGAGGAACACCAAGTCCCCCACGATGGGGCTGGCAGGAGCCACTTGATCTGCAAATAGGGCTTTCTCTGGGAAACTGCACTGAATCAATTTCTGAATGACTTCTTGTTCACTGTGTGGATATCACACATGTAAAGGACCGAATCTGACTGCCTGCAATGTACATGACTGAGTTCTGTGACCACATCTATAAATTAATGTGTCTCTACGATAACATCTGGTCTGTGGGCAAATTAAAATTCAAACATAATATTAAACATGATTTTTGTAAAAAATCTACAGTGATCCTCTCATTCTGTCAGTGATGATAGGTTTTAGGGACATCATAACTAACAGTACTTTTCTAAAAAAAAAACCACCTAAGAATAGGATGGATGGATGGATGGATGGATGGACGGATGGGCGGCAGGCATCTAATCTAAACCAGAAACCTGTTCTTGCTTTATAATCAAAGGAGAAACACAGAAATCTCCAGACAGTGATTCACTTTCTTCTCTGACGGGCCAAGTCTAAAATGGGTAAGCTTGAACTGCCTTCTTGCAGCACATTTATGGATCACATAAGAAAATTCAATGGTTCAGGTAGAAACAGATAGTTTAAGATATTCAAAATTAGGTGAAATTATTATCTCTGAACTACTTTCTACATCTATTCGTCTGTTATCTATTCAATCTCAGAATAAATTGAATAAGGAATAATTTATTTTACCAGCTTCAACCATATCTATAAAATAATAACTGTACTTTGTGTTGGCTATCAATACTTCCCATACTTCAGTTTGGCTAAGACACACTCTGGAAACATATAATTTATCACACAGCTGCATGCACCTTTATAAGTTTATCTGGGCTCACTGAATGAACTTTTTCAAAAAGTATAACTGTAGAGAGATCAGTCTGTAATTGATACAGATTTCTAATGCTTACTATATAGATAGCTAGTATTTTGACATCACACCCACAGAGGAAACAGCCTAGCAACATAATCAACTTAATATGATATACAGCGGCCTCTATGAGTTAAGAAGGAAGTGACTCATGCTGTCTGCAATATATGTGACTATTAGTCAAGAGAGAGATTTAAAAAATAGCCTAAACTTTATAGTTTCTATCCAGATGCCAGTGGATGCTGTCTAAACACCATGTAAACTATACATCTCTATGACCTGCTCATATTTTCACTATGAAGCTCTTCCTTTCTGAAGAAACAGCACTTTGTTTAGGAAAGCCAGCTTGCCATTGATTAAAACTGTCACTGCCCTGCAAGGAGACTGCAGAACCTGAACCAGAGCCAAACCCACTGAGCTGCCACAAAGAGAAGTGGAGAAGTTGACGCACTTACTTCCCTGTCTGGGGAGAGAGAGGGAGGCAAGAACCTTTCTGAGAAAGGCGACTCCTGTGAGTGTGGTGGCACAGTGCCCTTGAAAGGATGTGATTAGAGGAAAAGGAAAATATGGCAAAAGGGCTGGAGGCACAGGAGGCAACAGTGGTCCTTCCCTTGGGACCCATTTTGCTTGCTCATGTGGGGCTATCATTAACCATAATTGCTTGTTATTAACCAAAACTGCTCAAAGGAGCTGGTTGGATGTCATGCTCAATCATAGGGTTACACTGAGGACCATGTTTTGTGAGACTGCATTAAATCTGTTTAATGTCAGCTTGATAATAAATCTTTGTGCTATACAGCTCCTATGTTGTATGGATGTTTGACCATATGCCTCATTACACGCTCAAATGTATACACAGCACTCCACCTATACCCTCACTTTTGGAATAATTGTAATTTCTCTGGCTACTATACCCTACAGCCAGGTGTTATCTCAAGGTAGCACAATAACTGGCTATCATGTACATACAACAAAACTTAACCTATTAAAAATATACATAATATAAAAGGAAAAAAAGAAAGTTTTTCTGTTTTTCACTCTGAGTTCTGATTCTAGATGTTAGTGAGAGCAAACTTCTCTCATAGCAAGACCAACTCAGCTTTGCAGCACACACTCTAGGCTGAGTTGTATAGACTGCAGTCAAAGCAATTGTTCATTTAGAAAAAGAAAAATCTGCCCCTCCTGGGATTATGATAAAATGTGGAGGAAAACAGGCTTCAGGAAAGTTTCCCAGAAAGAACAGAGTCAGACAGCAATGGCATTTATGTCCGGAGCCACTAACCGCTCGGCAAAGCCTGTTGATCTCTGGAGGAGCTGTAAAGTGACGCCAACAGAGCTGCCAGAATGTAAAGTATGCTGTGGCAGCCTTGGGAACCAACAGCAGCACCCTAAATTTTGCCCTAGCTTAAGACAGCTTAAAATAAGGGACTTTATTGTGGGTTAAATAGAGATTTATCCGAAGTTGAAAGGAAACAAATAATTTGTGAACCAGTGATTCATGAACTGGTGATCATCTTGTCTAAAAAACTGGCAATCTATAAAATTCTTCCTGGACAGTAACAGTTCAGGAGTGCATTGTCAGTGGTGTATTGCTCTGCTCATTTAGCTCTCACAGGGAGATGGGAATAATAAGCAGTCTGCAGGGAGAACAGTGCCAACATCAGAAGAAGCAAACAGGTTTTCTGTCTAGTTTTATTGGTTTCTTGATGGCACAAAATAACTCTAAAGCTTCAGTCTTAAACTTAATTTACATGACCAAATTACACTGCTGCTCAGCAGTCACAACACCTTCAGATGAACTACACAGTACAATGACCTAGAAATGTAGTCCTGTGTTTTCCATCATTAGTAATATTTCTGTTCTGTTCTACTCTAGCATCTTGTGACTTTCCCATAAAAAGGCATAAACTAGGTAGACAATATAAGGTGAAACAACTTATTCATGCCATTTAGGAAACAAAGGAGGCAATTAGCAAATAAGAACACAATATGTTTTCAGGACAAAAAAACCCACTTTTTAACAACCCTGAACCAACAGCCCTTAACTAGTTAAAAATGGAGAAATGCTAGTTTTATAAAAATGCTGTACTTTATGATTGTGAACCTTTATTTCAGTATCCTTTATATAATGCATTGCAAAAATACAAAGAGGGTAATATGGAATAATTTTGCATGTCTATAAGTGGAACTGTGGCATGGAAGGGTTCACTGGTTTTGGTGATGGCCCAACCACAGCTGTCTTGCAGGTTGTCTGAGCTCAGATGTATATCCATGAATGTCCCAGGACACATTCCCCTGAGATGGGAGCATACAGTGTTTACAGCTTATGCATTTGTGAAATATATGCACCTATCCCATCAACTTCAAGGAATGTCACCCTGTTTATGACAGACAGGGTCAAATCCTGGACTGCCATCCCAAAAGAATTAGTAAGGATGTATGACCCCTGGCATATCTCTGGCTTCAAAATGCTAGTTTGCTTAGAAACAGAGCACGAATCCATGCAGACAAAAATGATGGGAGATTAAAAAAAGGACAGAAAGTTCTGTACTCCGCTAGGTTCATTTATGTATTTCATTATATCCCAGGACCTCACCCCATTTTTACTTTCCTCCTTGTTATATAAGAAGGGTTCCTATAACTTACACCTGTATCAGCTTCTGTTCTGTAATGGACCCAGCACAGAGAGAGAGTAGTTGGGACAGGATTAGGACTAGCACCATGTATTGAAAATTAGAAAGGCATGTGCAGGAATGGGCCATTTTATCCTATGGAATATGTACCCTCCTCCAGCTCCTTCCAGCTCACCCTGCAGAAAAAGCCACTCAAAACATAACCAAGTTCTTCTTCTCCTGAATGAGGGTTCTGAGCAGCTTAGCCCTCACTCAGCTTCCCTTTTCCCACAAAGCAGCAAGGGAACTACTGTGTTGCAGACTGCACATGAAAAGCGTGGTTCGCTGTGCTTTTATAAGGGCATGTTACAGGATACGCAAACCACTTGAGATCACATTCTTTGAACTTGCATAAAGTATCCAAATGTATCCAAGCTGTTTTATTTTCCCTTCAAAATAATTGCTTTGTGTCATGTTTGCTTTGCCCTCTGCTTGAAGCTGGCTTTGTTCCTCGATTAGTCTGAGGGTAAGTAGCAGTGCAGCTATCCTTGAAAACACATACACATTCCCATGGCCATTAGAGAAACACTCCGACAAAGACTGACCCCACTTCTCTGCTAGTGAATAAAGGCCACATAATCCTCATTTTAGTTTTCTGTACAGGTGTCATTTGACCCTGATATCCTTATAACTCCCTCTGACCCACACCCCACTGCCCCTCTGGTACAAAGCAGAGGCTTTTGTTCCTGATGGCACACCGTGCACAGCTGCTTCCGTCATTGTCTGGAGGGGGACAGATGGCTGCTCTCAGCACAAAAAGGAGATTAAAAAAGAACTGAGGGAATGACATCACTCCTCAGCCTGGGATTTAATTCACAGGACCTACATGGCTACCACTGGCATGAACTCAGACTGCCCATGGAAAGGAATAAGTTTGTATTTTGCAGAGCGAAAGACATTCTTTTGAAATATGTAGTTGCCATCACTCTAATACTTATATTCTTTAACAGCTGTTTAGTCAATCCATATAGATACTGTCCTATCAGCAGCAGCACTTCTAAAGTACTCTAAAAGCAAGACTGATACTGTACCCTACCTCTGTGCATGCCTGTTGTTCAACTGCAGTAACTTTGTTTAAATCTTATTAATTTTCTTGCACTTATGATGAAGAATTCACAAAATACAGGCGGATACACATACAATAGAGTAAATGATTTTCACTATTAGGACCAATCCTGCTATGACATCTTGTAGGTAAAAATTTCACTCATATCTCATAACCCCACTTAAGTCAATTGAACAAAAAAAAACCCCGAAAAGCACAAAACTATAGTTCTGGAAGTAGTTGGTGTTGTGGACAATTTTCTGCCTTGAATTCAGCTTCAGATCTGTGAAATCACCGAATTATCTTCTTTTTGTGATCACAGGACACCAAAAGGAATTTATATCTTAAGTACATTACCTGATTACTGTTTGGGACAGGGGTAGTTGGTGACATCTGTACCACTGGTTTTTTGCAGAGCAGAGATTTTTGCTTTGCAACAGATGTCTCATTGAAGACATCAAACTGGCCGCATATCTGGTACCACTTATATTACTGGCAGGCACTAGATGTGCAGGAATGCTGCCACGTGAAGATGAAGCCATTCCGCAAAGAATAATATAAAGAATAAAAAGCCCCTTCCAGGTGTATTTTTTTTTTCCCTGAAAGGAAAAAAAGCAAGCAATTTCTTCTGGGAACAGCAGAGACACACTCCACACAGCCTGAACTGGGGCTGAGACCCACCACCTGACAGTGCCCCAGTGCAGCTCCTGTCCCAGCCCCAGCAGCTGAACCATGCTCAGCCCTGAGGGTGGTTTTACTCTTAAGTGTAGGTCAGCAGCCAAGGGAGATGTCACTGTCTGTTTGTGGTTTTGTCCAAAGAACCAAGTGGACCCTTTTCTACCCTCGGGCACAGCTGTACAAACCAGTTCTACCCGGGAGACTTCTGGAAAAACCTGTGGCTTTTGGTTGGTCTGCACAGCTGTGGCCAGCAAACAGTTTTACTGTCTCAGCAATGATGATGGCAGCACCAGCATAAAGTGGAAGGCCTCGAACTGACAACATGCTGCACATCTTCCACTGCCACTGACTCAGAACTGAAGGCATCCAGCAAACCACAGAGTTAGACCAGATGTGATAATTAAAAAGAGTGATGATTCATTTGCTTTATAAAATACTATCATGTTTTATTTGCTAATCTGAAGAGTAGAACATCTTATCAGTCAGTATGCTTGAACCTGGGGTTGGATTTTTCAGGGAAATACTTTGTTGCAGAATATGTGACTCATCAGACCGGGAACTTTGCATAGGGATGCCCTGATCAAGACCCAATTTACATTTTTTTAAAAAAAAATGTGGAAGCATTGAAGTTTGAAATATTTTGAAGAGCAATTTTCTGCTTCCAATCTGAAACATTTTGTTAAAAGCAGTTAATAAAACATTAAAAGTAGTTGGAACAGTTTCAGTCAATCTAACTTAAATATTTTCCTGCCTTTTTATCCTGTTTTCACAGTGTTTGGTCATGAAAGGTTGAGTGTTTTATCACAATTCAGAAGAAAGTAAAAACAAAAGAGCAGAAATTACCCATTACTGTTATAACCCTCCACTATGGTGTTTTGATAAAATGTTAGTTTCGAAGGCGATCTTCTGACACTGACTGCTGAGCAAGTTGTATTCCCCTGTACAAGCTCAATACAGAGGCACAAGGGCTTCACATTCATTTTCTTTCTGTTAATCAGTTGTTCCCCTGGGCACTTTTAATCTGCTGCAACAGCCTCAATCCCACCAAGAATGCCTTTGCTGCTATTAAAACAAAAGGCACATCTCTAAATACTTCATAATTTAAAGCAGTAAAGAATCTCATTCTCCTGGTTAAAGAAAGCATAACAAAAGACTTGTGTCCTAGAAGGCTGATGTGAATCACAGGCATTTTCTGCTTTCATTTTTGCTCTTGGGACTTCAACTGAAATATGGACTTAACCTAGGCAGCCAGGGAAGGAGCCACACCACAGCCATGCCCTTGTGAAGGCTGATGGACGAGAAGTGCCCCTGAAGGAATGATGTCTTAGAAAGGCTCTCAGCTGTTTGCAAAGTATCGTACTTCAGCCCCTGTGGCGGTGACAGACACACTTAATATAGAAGGCATTAATGAAGAATTTACTCAGCCAGGAGCAGACACTGCAGCATTTTAAACCTTGTGTTTACACAAACCAGTCAAAAACTTGCCAGAGCACAAAACAACAACTAAAATCAGACTTCCTTGCACTGAGAGAAAAACCATAGCTCCATGCATGCCCTTTTGGGTGGTACGTTTTCACACCACACAAATTATCTCCATTTATATTACAATAATTTCCAAATTAGACAGAATTTTTTTATTGCAACACTAAAAATAACAGCTTATTGGTTCTGCATTTTGAAAAATAAGCTGAGCATTGTACTGTCCATTCAAACGAAGTAAGTTAATTTATCACTTAAATGCATTTTCACTTCATTTAAAAACCATCTAATTCTCTTTCAGAAGTTTAACAAGTTGGTTTACTATTGCTGTAATACTGGGAGATTTCATTAAATAACCTGCCAACTTCTATCAGTGTCAGCATGATTGCATGCTGCCCTTGTTTTATTTTAATTTATAGCAATTTTTTGCTACTTGCCAACATGGGTTCTTAGTAGTTTCACAGAAGTACAAGAATGGTATGGAAAGCAAGCTAGTTGTTTCCATTTTCCCTGTGCTTCACATTTCATTTGTAACCCAGTTTTACATCCTTCTGTGCTGCATGGTACTTGCAGGGCATCAGAGCTGGAGGCTTTCCTGATGTGCAGAATGAGTTCTTCCCAGCTGGGCTTCCCCCCCGCCCCCCGCCCCCGACCTTAAATCCTGCAGTGGCAAAACATTGCAAAGAAAAAGGTTACTTCTATAGGTAACAGCTCACAAACCACCTCAACCTTTATAGGTTTAAGCCTTTTAAGCCTTAACATCCTAAATTTGTTTGCAAACCAACAGGCAAAACATGCCTTACAGCACATGTACCACTTGCTCTGCAACACCTAAGCCACTGAAGGAGGCTGTTGCTCTAACACCAGTTTCTAGCTTGGTTTTAGGAACAAGCAGCTGGTAGCAGCAATGGGGAAGGTTGTGGTGGCATTGAGTGTTTCCAAAGGGAACCACTACAATCCCCAGGTAGATGCAGAGTAAACAAAGGAGTGCCCTTACCTGCCTATAAATGCTGAAGAACATCAGAGGGTGTAGCAATACCCCCAGCTGCAAGCCCTAGTTAACACACTACAGGCAAACACTGGGACTTGAAGGAGCAGCTGTAATCCCTAATAGACTTTCAGGTGGCCTCATCACATCACCCAGATTCAGCTCCAAGTTATCTAGAACTATGCCTGTACCACCAAATTCCACATCGCTGCCTCCATCTAGAAGATCAAGTCAACCAGTTGTGGGTGAAATAAAGCCCTACATCTCTGTTCTGCTGCAGCTGCATGGGTTCTGCGGGGCAGAGACAAGGGGGAACACCAGTCCCAGGGAGGCCCTGGGGCAAAGAACCAACACCTGCAAATGAACAAGTAGTTACTCTCAGCTAACAAGAAAGCCACTAAAAAGCAATTATAGCTGTTCCCCCAGCTGTTTACACTGACAGTCTGAACAATGATGGTGTGAAAAACACACATGTTTACTGATAAGGGGAAGAATTAGGAACAATCCAGATCTGGGTGTCTTTACACCCAGACAGTAAGGGACAGGTACCAGGTTTTGGCACATCATGTCCAAAGGAAAGGGACGAGGGTGGGGAAGCATCACTTAAAAAGCACCAAATTAGATCATAAAGAACCTTGGAGATCAATCAGTGATAAGGAGATTAGCTCCTTCGTTTCATACAGACTAATGTCATGGGAAATTCAACCTACAAGTGAAGGAGAAGAGCGTTGATTCTGGAAGATTTTTCCATATAAGGAAAACATCATCTAGGCAATCAGAAAGTTGTTCTGAGCAAGGTCTAAAATACCTCTCCAAAAGTAGAATGTCAAAGACAACTTACAACAGCAGTTCTTTTATTTCTCACTTTCGAATGATAAGAAGTTCCACTTGGAAGGAAGAAGAATTCAGCGAATGTTCAGACGAGACTCTTCTGTAGTTCGGTACCACCTCTAAACAGTGATCTTTGCCATCTCATTACAACAGACTTTTACCTTGTATGTTTTTCACCTTCTGCTTCCTGCCCTTGTGCAAGTGCATATCTCACATCAGAAATGGGCCATCCATCCTACTGAATGCATTTGGACCACTATTCTCAATGCAGTTTGACATATGCTATCAATACTATCAGTATTCCTACAATTCATATTCAGCTGAGATGATTCTGGTCCCATAACCACAAGAAGCATCAAATGACAAAAATATACTTACTGAGTGAATTCAGCTCATAAAGTTTCATTTCTATACTCTAAGATGTCTGGAATCACTACTACACGTGAACTCATTGCCTAGAAAAACTTCCTATTTTTTAAGAAAAAAAGATAAATGCCCTCTTACAGTTACCCATATGGTAATTCATGCAGTGAATTGAATTATTAGATGCTCTGCATTTACAGAAGTACTTCACTGTATGCTTTAGCAATTCTGCAGTTTACAGTGATTTATACTTACACAAGCCCTTTAGAGCAGGGGCAGAGATTAGGAATTTTCCTTTGTTTGGTAAATCTGTACAGTCTCACTATTTATTGTTAACAAGAAATGTCATCATATTTATCACCAGCAAATCTTCTAAAGTCTGCAAATTATCCAGTAGCTGCACGGCTAATTTATAAAACTCATTCTATTTTAAATTGTCGCTATGTGCTAAAGAACCCATAATGGAGAGCATTGACTTTGACACCTAATTTCCCTCTGTTCATACTCGGGTAAGACTCCAATTGACTGAACAGACTCCTTATTTTTCAGTAGTGTTTATTATTTGCATTGCAATAGTGCACAGGATCTTGAGCCTTTGACCAGGTCAAGGCAACAGTGACATACCAACGTGGAGTAAGAGACTGTTCCCTGCCCTGAAGAGCTTACACTCTAGAGAGTTGCCCCACCTTGGTAACAATGACTTTTTCACACAAGAAAAAAATATGAAATGAAACATAACCACAACAGATTTAAGGCTGTAAAGAAGAATTTTCAAATATCAGAGCAAGGACCCAACAGTAAATCACTAGAATATTTCAAAAGTGCACTATATATAATACCCCAAGTAATAAAGTTCCTGTCTCTGCTTAAGTGCTGCATTCCTGATTCCTGAACATGCAAATGAAGCAGAGGACAGAAGTAGAAATCCCATTTTAATTCACAGGTTTTTCTCCTTGCTGTTCCTGTTTTGCCCAGAGTAACCAGATCTCTTATTTCGTCAGAGAATAAAGCAGCACAGTTTCAAGAGAGAAATGCATACAAGGAAGGCCAGTCAATGTATTCAGTGTTTAAAGGAAGCTAGAGTTCTCCTTCAGTATTACCATGGGATGCAGATTATTTTATAACCTGATACTCCATTTTGTAATTCCTAACAAATCCCAATCTACCCAAGAACTAACCCTTGCTATTGCAAAACTCTGCAGTCCACATCACATACACAACTAAGATATTTTTAGAACATCTACTGAAAAATCACAAGTAGTTTAGTTCTTAGACTTTCCACTAAAATACATCTTTAAAATAACTTTTAAACTGTATAAATAGACAGCAAACTAAACCGTTTAGGAGCCAAGAAATACCAAAGCCAAGAACTATCTCAAGAATTCCCTCCCTGCCCTTCTGAGCACAACAGAAATCTACCTACTTACAGACAACATATTTTGGCTAATTTGTGTGTGTATGTATATATATACACACACATATATATACGTATGTATTCACAGAGACTGTCATGCCATGAACATAATAGAAAAATGCAAATAATATAAAATTTTTGTGGGTTAACATGATGATTTATTGGAGTGTGACTGGACTAGACTTGACTAAAAAGCAAGAAGTTTGTTCTGCGTAAAATTTCTTGTCTTTTTTTTCAAAATTTCAAACTCCTGGGGAAATTGTGGACTTTGGATGGAAGGAGTTTTCTGGCAAAAATGGTCTAGTTTCAGGTCTGCTGTTCCCGGGGAAGATGTGCCAGCCAGACTGTGGTTTGGGTTCTCAGCTTAATGGCAGACTGCCTAAGGCATAGGGATCATTAACTTTCGACATAATTAGCCCATCTATCAGGCAGATTAAACTGAGGCTGAGGACACCCAAAGAAATCCAAGGAAGTTGTGAAGTGTGAATGCTGAGGGTGGAGGTGTGAATACATATGGTCACTTGCACTCAGTAAAATATTTTTTCTTTGAACGAAACATTTCAGGCTCATACATACATTTTCTGAAAAAATAAAAAAGAAAAAAAAACCCTAGGTGTTGCTGGAAAATTTCCACATGTCTCTAACCTGAACTCCTGCCGAATGAGATAGACTGTGCTTACTGGAAGAACGAGAACTAATTTAATGAGCAGTGGGTCAACTTTTTCAGCAATGAAGATAAAAATAAATATTGAACAGCTGCCTACTTCACTATGCAGCAGCCAAAGGCTTTAATCCATTTGATAGACCGTAAATCTGCATGGAAACCAAAGAACAATGAGAGTATTTTATATTAATGAATCTATTATGTATGTGTAATATAACGTTAACTGTTTGTCTTTAGCATGTGCATATGTATATATATTTTGAAATACTGTGCACATACTATATGTGCATACAATATGAATATCAATATAGAAAAATCTCTAAATTTAATTAGTTGTCCATATTTGAAAAATGTATTAAAAGACAAAAGAAAGATGTGGCAGGTCAATCAATGCCATGCACAGCAAACACCACCCTCACATATCCACAGTCTGTCTCTAAAGCAGACATCATTGTGCTAAATTGTGTACAGGTAAAACATAATTATCGGGATGCTTCATCAGACATACACAAATATTTAGATTTTTGGACTCCCAGTTCTGGATATGACAGTCTCACACAACTGTATTCTGAAGTAGTGAATATAAAGGGGAAAAGTAGAACATATTTTTTTCATATGGATCTAAGTTCCTAGTCAAATCAATTTTTTCTTTTTTAGCAAAACATATCACCTATTCTTCTTTCTGCATACTTTTCAAATGTTATTGTTTAAAAGACTGTGCTAGGAAGTATATTACTAAAATAGCTATCTCGAGCAGCTGTGTCAGCAAGCGTGTTCAGTAAATAAGAACCTAAGCTGCCTACCCAAGGAAGATAAATCATCTTTCCCTAAAATGGTATCAGCAATTAACAGAATTTATCAGAGCTAGTATTCCCTCTCAGCCACAAGGGAAGAGTAGTGCCTTACATAATTTAAAATGCCAATGACGATGTGAATTTTTTTCTCTTACACTGACTTTGCAAGAGACTTCCTTATTTTACCCCCTTCAGGGTGAAGGAACTTTCACACCATTTGTTTATGAGCAAACCCAGTGCATCCACCAGAGGCTCTTCATGACAGGCTATAGCCACCAATCTTCTTGTTGGGGATGGGATGCTCAGAGCACTCAGCACCTGTGCAGGGCTCTCTGCAATTGACTCCTTCCCAGTGGTTCTCCATCAGCACTGGGAACTTTGCTTCTTCCACTTCCTTCTAATATACACATTTGGCAGGCTAGAGAAACATCTGGCCAGGTTTTGAAAGGTGAATGGCAAGAAAAAGTACCAGGCCAGACTTTTTTTTTTTTGGTGTGTGTTTTGTTGTTTGTGTGGTTGTTTTTCTTTTCTCCCAGAAAATACCATTCCAGCTGCTACTTATGTTTAGATTCTGCTGTGTATCACCTACTACATTTTTAGTTTTTGTAAAACAAGACCTGTCACAGCTGGGCACAAAAGATAATTGCTACAAGTAATAGATAAATATGTACAGCTCAGATAGATTCATTTTACCCTACTTCAGGCAAACTCCAATTGATTGCAAGTTTCTAGGAAAAGTAACTGGCTTCCTTATTTGTATGTAAAGTGCCTAGTACACATTGGTGCTTTTATAGAAGAGAGATCTTAATAAGAAGAGAAAATATTAACAGTAATCCTCAGATCTATGAGATGAGCAGATACTTGCTTCCACGTGATGGAAAGTAAGTGACAAAATGAGGGAGTGAACATGATCTAGGGATAAACCCTCCAAAGCATTTTCTGAAAGCACTGGTTTGTTTTCCTTTATTTTTCTTACAGTGTTCTGACTAAAAATTTTCACATATAGCAACCACATGTCTGGCCTTACCCTTAGTGGTAAAAAACACTCTACCCAGCCACACTGTGCTCATCAAACATTCCCTGTGTCATTTGTTTTATTTGTTTCTTCCCATGACTTTATATAACAAACGAGTGGCTATTTTTCCATCACATTAACTTGCAATCAGCAAACAGCTGATTACTCCCTGTCACGTATGCAAATCTTTGAAGTGCAAAGCAAAGCAAAGAACATCCTTATTTATCTCTAAAGTGAAATCTCAGCATTCAACAGAATTTTAAAACTGATTTTTCTAGGGCAATTCTTCTTTCATCCTCCCAACACTAAATATTAAACAAGAGAGATCTGTCTTAATTCAAGCTGAGCTATGAACCTTGAAGTCTTATGATGCTGTCTGTGTTTACATGAGGGCAGGCTAATTTTTTCCCAGATAGTTCACATTGTGCATGTTCCTCTCAAACTCTTCTGAATCCTGAATGTTGATGATCCTCCCTTGCCTCTTGGCTCAATAGGGAATTGGGAAGCCGTGGAGTCTGGATGCTGCACAACAGTTTTCATCAAAAGGCTGGTATTATTCCTGTTTCATTGACAAGAGGCTGACTCATTATATTAATCTTTTCTCATTTTTGGCACCTAATTGAAGTTGCAGCTTGCATTTTTAAAATAACATTTAATAGGGTATATTATTTTCTATATTTAGATAACAGATCCCATTAGTTTCACCTGCATTTACTCAATACTTCTGCAGAATCTAATTTGTGCACTCAGTAGCAGAAGTAGACTCATTAGCCTCTGAACATGTGTGAGCTACTTGCCAACACAAAATGAGGGCTCTGGGCAGGGATGTAATCCAGCCCATTGTGCAACTTTCAACCAGTTTCCTCACTGCAGTAGACTTTTTTTCCTTTTCATCACATGCCTTTCACTTCCATAAATAGCAATGTAAAGCTGCTCACCCACAGCCACCCACTCACTCACGGCCATGACTTAACAGTCATGAAGAATTGGAAACAGTAGAAATAGCAGTCAGCTATAGTTGTGGCATTCAGAGGATGGCAAATTTGGAAATTCTTCTTGCTTTTAAACTACTTGCATCCAAGCCAAGGACTACAGTATGTTTAACTATATAACCATGCTGCTTAACTGAGCAAAGGTTCTTCAGTGCACTGAGCAAAACAGGAACCCCACATGAAAGAAATGAGATCCTGTAACTAAAACCTCTATGGTCATGTAAACGTACAGCTGAGGTTGAACTGGTGACCCTGTGGAATTCCTTAACTTAATTTTGTGCCTTCAAAGCTCTTTTAATGTTCACTCTTTTATCTAATTTCTTTGGACTGCTGCAACTATGTGAACCCCTTTCCCAAGCTGAAAATATGAACTAGGGAACCCCAATATGGTTAATAGTCCAGACTGGACCAAAGCTTAAAAAACTCAAGGACAGACATCTGTAGTATGAGCCAGCACAGCTCAGCAAGGAGCAGGTAGTAAGTTTGTGAACAAGAGAATCATTGGAACAGCATGAAGGCATCAATGAATTTTCACATTTTTTTTTGCTGCCAGCAGGGCAATGATGAGACTCTAGGACCCAGAATTTTTAAGCCTATAAGAGGTACAAATACCACCCAGTCAGGCATCAGCCTGAGTCTGGCCTCTTTGACCTCATGTTCCTTCAGGCTCTATCTGTTATAGTAAGCAAATTCTTAGAACTGAAACTCCTCCACAAGGAGTTGGCCTTTTCCAACAGAAAAATGCTGTGTAGAAAAATTCCCAATGAACCAAATTAGCTGGAGTCCTCTATGTGCTGTCAAAAACTTGTACTTTCCCTCAACCTCATCTATGTAGTTCTCAGCAGTCAGAGAAGAAAAGCCAGCTTGACACATGATGCAGAAACCTCCCAGCCAAATGGCTGAGGCTGAGCAGAAGCATTTTTCAAATGGAAAAAAATCAGGCATTTATTCCTCTGCACAACCAAGACAGTAACTCACTAGGAGAAGTCTCATTAAAGAAGAGGAGGAAGCTCAGTCTATCTTGGAATCAGAGCAGCCAGAAAAATGGAGAAGCTGTAGAAGCTGCCTAGTTGGAAATTTAAAGCAAACCAACCTAGAGGCACTTGATGCATATTTTTGTGAGAGATCCTTTTTTACTTTGTATGGTTGAGCGCATGGAACTTCAAGCACAATTAGGGAAACTGGATATTGCAAACTGGTTCAAAACAGATTGTCCTGAATGTTACAGTGTCCATTCAGGTATAAAGACAAGACCTACTCTGGAGTCCCTTCTTACTGTTCTTGTGAGGATGCAGTGTGTGCTCCTTAGCTAGTGACCTAACTCCACCATAGAAAGGTGATGCCCATTCTACCCAGAGCCCCTATTTTGAGGGAGGGAGGTAAAAACAAGAAGCTTCTCAGAGATCTCAGACAGAGAAAGAAAAGAGATTCCCTCAATTTTAACTTCTGTCAGTAAACATAAGGGCTCTTTGTCCCTTCCAAATCTGCTATTCCCAGGTGCTAAAGGCAAGAGCAATTGTTCCCTTTTTTCCAATCCACCACAAAAGAGAGGAGTCTGGGAGCCTCATGTTACTCAACAGCATGAAGAGCAGCTAGGATAAAACCTCTCTTTTCCCCTTCATCCCATATAAAAACACCAGCCACTTTTTGGAAAGGAAGGAATCACCCACCTCACAATTTCAAATGAGCAGGTCTCAGGCACCTTTTCTCCCAGCAGTTATCAAGTAGTGAAAACTGCAGTCAGCTACAGCTGTGGTATTCAGGGAAAGGCAAAATTTGGATTTTTATTTTATTTTTTTCTTTTTAAGCCACCTGAAGCCAATCTGTGGGATATAATAACCTGGCAAGTCACAAACACTCAGAAGCAGGCTATGGGGTACTGGCAGAAACCAGTGGAGCCACTGCAGCCAGGTACTTTGCAGACAGAAGTATGTTTACAAAGATAGGGTAGGAAAAGAGGTAGAGATGTATTTTATCACTATATTTATATTTTCAGGAAGGCAAAAAATATGCCTGGAAACTGTACCTCTGGAGCTTAAAAAAATTATTATTAAAACTAAAAAGTAGTATCAGCCTCAAATTAGCCAGGTTGCCTTAGAAGAGTGAGTGCAGTGTATGTCAATCTCTTTTGCCACTTGCCCTATCTTTTGAACCTGCTGACTGATTATAGCTGAAATTGGTGGAGCAACAGCAGAAGTACCATGAAATTTGGTAGCTAGGCTGAGGTGAGAGATGCAGTCTCATCTGCTGTTCTCTTTCTCCCCTCACCAGCTTGGCAGCAATGCCTTTTGCCTCCTTTGCAGGTAGTGAAAAGGAAATAAGGGGAGAAGAGGGTAAAGGAGGAGAAATAGGGGTGAGGGATGGATGTGTGAAAGGTCTTGAGGGATGGCCGGGCTTATTGAAGTGGGAGTAAGCTGTGCAGAAAGTCAGAGCACAAGTAAATAGGGAATTAGGCATCACCAATTCCAGGGCTCACAGAAAATAGCCCTCTATATAACTGGCTCAAAGTGCTTTGTGTCAGCCAGAAATATCTGGAATTTCAGAGATTTATTCTTTTATGCATTTATCGATTTTAATGCTTAAAGTTTCAAGGCATTGCATATCTTTGCTAGGGGACTCCCTTTAACCCCTTTGCTGCTGGTCCTTCTTGCATCTTCTGTGCTGAGGCAGAAGGTGACTGTTTTCCTTTGTTGTGCCGGTGCTCCATAGGTAGAAGCTGGGGTATCTGTGTTGGGGTTTCTGAAGCATAAAGTGGGAAAAAGCCAAAAGAAAGACTTTTTCTTGTCCTGGGAAAGCAAGAGGGGAAATAATGAGGAAAACTAAGGGTGGCATAGAGTGGTTTTTATGGTGATAGCTTAAATAAAAGAAATAAAAATGGTCAAGGGAAAACCCACAAGATGAGGGGGAAGATATTTCAGTGCCTCAGATTGGAGACAGTCTGTTGGTTTCTCAAGTGACATTTTTACCAAGATCTCTGTCTTTAAATTCTTAGAGTGTGAAGGCAAAATCCCTACTGGGGGATGCTTTAGAGAAACAATTTTATATAGAAATTGAATTTGCAAACTTTGCTGTACTCTGTCACAGTTGATTGGGTCAAAAGTTGTCTTCAATGTAATTTACTCCAGGATTACTCAGAGCAACACCTGAGAACTTTGCAGGCAGAATCCCAGCATAGAATCCCAATCTGAGACCTGAAATGTTGAGGCTTAACATGTTTGCTTGCTGCCAGTGAACGAAGAAGGTTGAGAGGAAACCCAAAGCAACCCGTGTTTTCAGTCATTCAGATTTTTTTCAGCTCCCAAAGAAAAGGTGCATTTACTCTTTTTTTTTTTTTTTTCATGAAGCAGCTCTGAATTGTCTTTTTTCCAGTCGGGACCCCTGTTGTCACCAGTCTTTGCCCTCTTCCTTCCATGCTCCTCTTCCAAAAAAGTTACACATAAAAGAGCATGCCTCTTCATAAGCATCTGCTTCAGGGAAGGAGACCCAGTGATGTACTGGGCTAAAAAGCCTTTCATATGCCTTTCCTGGACATCCTTCTCTCCAGATTCTCAGGAATGCCCCCATTTCCACTTTGACTTCTGAAACAAGGCAGCAAGGGCTGTAGACACTGTCTGTTCTGACGTTGCTCTGATTAATCCTGCTATGACCGACACATTGTGATGCCCATAATTCCCTTGGTTAAATAAGGGAAAAGCTGAGATTGCCATACACCTAACGTAACATACTAAAATACTCCCCAAGGAGAGTTTTCCACAACGAGCCTGGATGGCCTTGTTAAGGAAGTTAAAAAGGGGCAATGACATCAGTGCCAATGCTTTTCCCCCTATTTGTGTACATGAACACACTAAAGAACCAGCTCCAACAGTTTCTTAATCTGGAATTTCTTTTGCTTCCAGTAATTCTGCACATTTGCATATAAGTGATATTCAGTATCCACAAAATAGTTGTGGTATACAGTTGGGGCCGAAAATAATTAGTTTTATTTCTTAATGATCTTGTTTCTTGAAATGATGGTAAGCACAGAATTTATCAACATTCACAGATATTTTAAAGGGCTGTTCCTGAAAATAAATACTGTAGCCTAGTGTTACATATTAGCTGAATCCAACCTTTATTATGTATTACGTATATATCTGTAAGATAAGGTAATTTTGTTTGGAATTTGGAAGACTTCTTTCCATTTGCTGCTGTGCCTTCAATATCATGTACGACTAAAGACAGATAAGAAGGCGATTTCTGTAGATCCACCAATAATTCACGTTTGTTCCTTGGTGGTTTGTTTAGAAACGTGTCTATGTTGTTTAAATAAAAAGAGATGTCAAGGATACTAAGATCTGCCACTGGCCAGATATTTATTTCATATTTTTGATGTTTACTTTTTCTCTTATTGCTTCTCTGGAAATGATGTCACTTGTCATAAGAAATTATTAGTGCTCTGTTCCTCATAGCAGCAACAGGAAATCACATTTCTGATCATGTGCTTCTCTTTGCAACAGAATCTGGATAAACCTTGAGTCCCATTCATGCCAAAATTATTTATCATTTCATCCCATGTGAGGGATTCATGTTACACAAAAGGGACTGAGGCTGACTTCCTGCCCTTCATGGTGGTACCTAAACAGTGGGAAAGATTTGCAAATAGCCAATAGAAAGAGGTATAAATAAGAGCTGGTGCTACACCCTCTTTCTTCTCTGGGGTTAGGCTAGACACCACAACACAGCTATGAATTTTATCAAGTTTGGTCATCCCATGGACAAGCAAAGGATGGGACAGTATGCCAGATCTTGGTGTTGCCTCTTCCCAAGGTCCAGACACCTGAATTTCCTCTTCTAACTATCAGTGATGGCCAATTGTTGGAGCTCCCCCTTCGCTGATGGGTGGCAATGGAAGTAACTGAATGTCTCGTATCTTGGGGCAAACTGATGGCGACTCTGTAGCAGTTACTATAGGGGGCTTCTTAAAAACTCAGTGGTTTAATATTCCTGTTGCTCATCAGCTCAGGAGTGCAGACAGGCTGGTTACAGAGCAGCAGAACTTGCCCTGAAGTGACAGTACAGCGCTTACATTATTAAAAGAATTTAAAATAGAGAAAAAATTGATTACTGAGGTGGGACATATACAGACCACATATTCAGATTCAACAATAGTTCCTTGTTTTGAAGTGTCTCCATCAGAAGATGCGGACTCTAACCACATTCATGGTTTTCATTTTATTTTAGAGACTGTATTTCAAAATCGGTCTCCTCAGCTTCTGGCTTGGACAATCTCCTTTGCCAGAACAAGTTCCCTGGACTCCTTTATTACACCACCAGAAGTTCTCAAGCTTGATTTTGAAAGAAAAAAGTAAAGCCCTGTAAAAGCAAGTAATTAAGCTGAACAGAAGGGCCCAAAGCTAAGGAAGGTAAAGCTCAAAGCACCATTGCCAGAGATACACCCATGAGGCCTTTGCAAAGTCATAGATGAGAAAGCTGCAAAATATTTAACTAGAAAAAGGACACTCTACTTAATAAGTCCCTCCTAAGCACACACTGTGAAATCTTAGAGTTGCGAAGCTGAGGTAGTGGGACCTGTTGAACCAAGGGATAAACTAAGAGACAAAAACTGCCACGATCAAGCCTGTGCTTTGCTCCAATCTCACTGTCCACAGTCAGTGGCCCATCACATCCCTGTGTTGTGATGTTTCGATGCAAATAACATACTTACCTATTTCAACATTAATGAAGATTCATTAAAGTCAGGGGAAACTGGAAATTCAGGTTTTGGCAACTAATCCTGATGAGATGTCTAGCACTATCTTTTCTGTATTTGTTTTATTCTTACCTATACAGATGTTTTAAAAATCCTGCAGTTTTTAGATCCAGAAGTCTCAACTATCACGACCTCTATAAAGCGTAATTAAGGAAAAATGTTTTGACTTTGACACTGTGCCACAGAAGAATGTTCAAGGAAAAAAGGCTGACGATGGAGAACAGTAAGCAATTTTTTAAAAGCTTTTTAATGCCATTTCTGCTATTGTTTCTGTCTCTCATGGCTCTCTAGTTTCTTCCCAATACCTGTCTTTTCTGTGTTTGCCACTGAGATCAAAAAAGAGATGTTAACTAAAGGAAAATCTGCAGGAGGTTGTACTTTTCTGTTGGGATTTATCCCAGGCTTTGACTGCAACACCTCACTGGCCCTGACTGCTATGCCAAAATAGGCCTGATCTTGTCTTGTCATGGACACAAGCTTGGGTACAACCCTGACCTTCAGTGACAGCTCCACTGGCACAAGTGTGCCTCCTTAACATTCTTTCACCATATCCCCTCCTCTAAAAACTGACTTCTAGGGTGGTTAGGTATACAAAATACATTGCACATCAATATTACTATTCCAAATAAGGCATCATGAGACCATATTTACAAAACAATCCTAATTGCCACAGCCACTGAAACAACACTCTCGAACAAGACAGATCTGCATTTCTGTCCTAAAGTCACTGTTGGTGCATCTTTGCCTTACTTTCTGTGAATCGAAGAAAGTGTCCACATGTAAAGCCATTTGTGCAATGGCAGAGGAGATAAGAACTCAGTGGAAGCCAGAAGGGATCTCACCAACTGCTGAGATAAAAGCATTAATCCATCTGGATACAGCATTTAACCCTACAGTGGTGAAGAGCAGATAGCGAACTTCCCACTATTTTGCCTATCAAATGCCAAACACAACAATACAACAGATTTTTGTAACACCAAGCAACAGGATCACTGATAGACCAACTAGGCTTTATAAAAATCGTGAGGCAGACAAGCAGCTCAGTAACATGGATTCAAGTTCAAAAGAATATGTACTGCTAATGGAAGAAGAAAGGCATCCTCTGATGCTCTCTGTGACAGTTATTTTCATTAGGTTCAGTGAAAGCAAGAAAAAAAATAAAAATTAGGTATCTTGCTGAAAATAAACCAGACAGCTCAATACATATTATTGTGCACTTTGCCTGCACCTGTGTGTGCGTTGTGTGTCACTAAGTCTCTTGTTTTTTAAATATATCACCAACACATGCATAGGCAAAACATGAGGCATAGACCTGTCAGACGGCAGACTAATGTCAGCACTTTGGCCTCCTGGCTGTCAGTTCTGATTCCAAATAACCTTTTGTCTTCTTGTTCCAGCTACTAAATTACAGATCAAGTGAAAAATGTAATTACACCCCAGAAGGCCATGGATAGCATCTTGAAATACACTGAATTGTGAACAGAACAACAATAATAAAAAGATAAACCAGTATTACCTGTGGTGCATAGCTAATCCAAAATGCTCCATAGTCCCACATGAGTTATTATAGAATTGGTTCCTATTTGCCAATTTCTCTCTTGCATTAGACAAGTACCACCCCGCAACCTCAATTTCTTGGATCTTTTCAAAGCCTTGTGAAAAATACATCTTCCCTGTTGCAATAAATATTCAGTTACACTATTACTGAATTCTACTGTATTTGTCTTTTTCCCTGAAGATGATGCAGAACTTGCATTCTTTAAAGTAATATGAGGATGAGAATATCAAGACTTTTTTCCATGCAAAAATTTATCTGCTAAACTTTTATCAAAGAAAAAAATATCAGAAATCTATAGGAATATATTATTTTCTCAATTAGCTCTGAGTATGTTACGATTCAGTGCTATCAAATACCAAATTAACTTGTTTTGGCATCTGTTTTTATTTGAATATTAAATATTCAAGGACGTTTCCTGGATTCTTGTACACATCTCTAAAAATACAACTATTAAAACCCCTAAATTATTCTTAGCAGCAGCTGACAAGATAAAAGTAGGTGGTGGTGTTAGAGTGCAAACCTCCACAACTGTTAACCCAACTTGCATACACTCAGAAAGGATGCTGGTGGCTGAAATTTTTAACTTTCTCTTTCTTATTAATGTCATGAATCTTATCTTTATTCAAGTATTTGAACTCATGTTTTAAAAGGAAAACAGGCAATAAAATGGAAAATTACTAACATTTCAGTCACTGTCCCTTTATTTGCAGTCTTCTTCAAATACAATCTGCAGAAGAATCAAGCTCACCATCTCCACCTGTTAGCACCAAAGAGGGCTCTTCTGACTTAGAGAAGATACGAACATGTATTACTCCATACAGAGCTAAGGCACTAGCTGATACAGCAGTTCATTCCCAAGTTCAATCTTGAATTTTGCTGTAAGTGAAATGTTCTGCTCGTGTACTAGAAACTCTAGATATTAAATTGAACTAAACAGACTGATTTATTCCCATTATGAAATTCTACTTAAAAGACACTCAGCAGGTAGGTGTCTGAACTCCATCCCTGCTCTCAAGTGCAGTGCTTTAATTTCTCCATTACTGTCATCCAGTAAGATGCACGTGCCAAGACCTCCAGGTAACCTGGTCAGAGCACTACCCCACCTGCTCTGTGAGCTGCACTTGAGCTGATGGATTGAACAAGCTGTCTGGAACGGCTGTACGAGCTGCCTATGCTGTACCTGCTCAGCTGGCTGGCTCACCACAGCCCCACAGCACCGGACTCTGTGGATGTATATCACAACATACTTGTTCACATTTCTAGTTCTGGGCAGCTCTGATGGAACAGCAATGTGCCTCGACCCATGGCTACGCAAGCTTGCTCTCATTTCAACTATTACAAAGTAATTACAAAGTAATAGGGAAGTATTACAGCTTTGTTGAAGACCATACATGTGTTCTGCAAAGGAAGAAAATGCCACATATACCCTAGCTACCTTTTTCTTTTTTTTTTTTTTTTTTTTTTCAATTTGCAACATAAAATTTAGTGAGAAACAGAGCAAGGAAATTACAGAAGGTTTTGTATTTTTTCACAAAATTCAGTGTCCATAGGTGGACAGTACAGAGCTGGTGCACTGCTCACATGCAGAGGAGACAAGCCACAGAATTGAGAGCTCATTAAAAAAACCACACATGGAAAAATTCCCAACAAAGTATCATGTTGAAGTTATATGAAATCCTGCCTTACATGCAGTGTCTCATAAAAAGCAAGTTTATATCACATGATGACTTGACTTTATTCAACTGGGATTCTGCCAGCCCACAAGAAACCACAATCCAGACTTTTCCCTTAATTCCTAGTACTTTGACATCTACAAGAAACCAAATCATACGAACAATGTCCTTGAAAATACACTCTCTATAGTACAATCTCTGGCAGTATACTTCATTTTCAGCCATTCTGGAAGTGCCTTAAGCTCTGTCTGCAAATTCACTTGGCCTCACATTTGGCAATGCATTATAGACCAGATGGATTTAGGAAAGTGCACTGACTGGATTGATCAAATTAAAGGGAGGGGAAGAGGGAAATAAAGGAAAATTATTTTTCCTCTACTTCCTAAAATATATCAATAAATAGAATTAATTTATTTGAAAGAGTTGCCCAGGTTTCTCTCTATGTACTTAGGTTGTAAACCACAGCTTTATGACTGCAGCCTGCCAGCAACCAGGGATCCAGCTCCTGCATGCAGGGCAGCTGCTCACTGTCCAAGCTACAGGTTGCTTTACGAGAGAGCTACAAAAATAACACGTAAAAACCTTAGAGATATTGGCATCAAAATAACTGAAAATGAAAATAGGCATAAATTCATCTTTGTGGTACAAACCTGACCAGACTTTCCTGATGCCAGAGCACAGATGATTTGGACACAGTTTTGATGTCCTGTTTAAATCATAGAATCACAGAATCATAGAATGGGTTGGGCTGGAGGGGACCTTAAAAATCATCTAGTTTCAAGCCCCCTGCCATGGGCAGGGACACCTAGCCCAGGTTGCTCAGAGCTGCATCCAACCCAGCCTTGAACACTTCAAGGGATGCAGCTGTCACAACTTCTCTTGGCAAACTCTCAGTGTCTCAACACCCTCACAGTAAAGAATTTCTTCCTAGTATCTAATCTAACCCTACTTTCTTTCAGTTTGAAGCTATTCCCCCTTGTCCTGTCATTACATGACCTTGTAAATAGTCTCTCTCCATCTTTCTTGTAGGCTCTCTTCAGGTATTGGAAGGCTGCAATTACATCCAGCTTTTGCCCTTCCACATTCCCTGCCACTGCATACTGCAATAGCTACAGACTGCTTATTGTGGGTGAGGAGAGCATGGAAAGGTTTACCTTTGAAGAGGACAGACATGTCTGGGGCGCCACTAATGTTAGGCAAGGAAAGCATCTATCCCCATAATCCTGTTCCCATGGCAACATCTGTTTTCCACACTCCTCACTACTGGCATATTGAGCACACCTCACTTCACACCTATATATTTAGCCCCCATTTTACATGGTCAGTTTTGTTTGTAAGAGCTCACACTAAACAGCTATAGCTAGTTCTGTCAACTCAGAGGTCCATACATGAGTTATGGCAGAGCATACTGACAGATGACAGGATTCATCCCAGAATTACAGCTGGTGGAGGATGTGGGTCAGTGGTGTAGAACTGCATTCCGGGGAGTGCAACCAGCAATATGGATATCTCCTGCCCTAAGGAAGTTTATCTTCACAGTATCTGCATTAGTCCAAAGCATCTATTTGTCTTCTTAAAATATCCATAGCAAAAAATAAGAATTTTTAGAGCTGACATACTGAACATGGGATTTTTTTGGTAAAAGTTAAGTGCTCTGTCCTGTTATGGCAGTGGCTTTGCTCAAGAATAAACTGTGTGAAAAGGCATTTCTTAACACAACAAAATAAAATTGCATTTATTTTTTCGCCGACAGAAAGCAATAGTATACATAAAATTGCAGCCTGGCTGATGTAGCAAGTGTCACACAGGCAGGCAAAATACAGGCATATTTTCTGCCAGTGAGTATTTAGCCCTAACCACTGGATGCCATTACATTAAAACACCAGCTCTGAAATCACAAGCTGTGCTTTTCAGTCACATAAGGATAAATGTTAGGTTTCCTTCATTTAAATTTTTAAATACATTATATATTCCTACATTCAGCCTTTCAGACAGGCAAAACAAGTAAATCATCCTATGTCTTTGCATATTAACCCCTCTCACTGTTTAAACAAGTCCTTTCTTGGACCCTTCTGTCAGACTGTTGCCATGTACACACCTATTCCTTACCACACATTTCATAATCTGTGTTTTAAAACAAAAGTGACTTTGAGAAGCTAAAGACTAACTCTAAGGCTTAAGCAAGCAATGGTGTCTTTGTGTCACATTTTTTAAGAACAAGATGAATGCTTGTTCTTAAAAATGGCATCAGGCAGTCATGTTCCCATGAAACCACTCATTGCACAAGAACAAATGGGTGTCAGCAGTGTAAGATACCCTGATTCAGTCCCCAGAAACTCTCAAGTAAATATGCCACCTAGTGTTTAATTGGGACATTTTCATTCATAAATCATGATTGATTCCTTCAAAGCTGTTCCCTGCAAGTCTAGGTTGCATAGAATCTAGCAGTTATCTGCAGATGCCTTTTCCAGATTTGTCCCCTTCCTCCCCTCACGAAAAGCCTCATCTCAACTTCTCGTTGAGGGAATATTTTGCTCCTGACAAAGGCCCAAGCTCAGAGTGCCATGAGAAATGCAGAAGGCACTGAAAACTGATCTTGGAGAGTCACCGCTGCTGCCAAGGTCCCAAACAAGCCTTACAGGCTTCAGAAAAGCTGCCTTGTACCACCAGCCAAATGGCACCTGGCCTGGAGTTTCCACATCTTCCTGCCTGCAGGTACCGAGCACAATTAATCTGGACATGTGAAACACTGTTTCTGGCTTACAGCTTGCCAAAAGGGGATGAGTGGATGACTTACCACAGCAATAGCTACTGTTTTAATGGATGGATGAACAAGCAGAAAATCAGAGAAAGAGGCTTTCAAAGTGTAACATTTCCAAAAGCAGTGGAGAAAATTTCTCCTGAAGCTATGGCAATATTCTCCTTTGTCAGCTCCAGCTCCTATTTAATAGTGGCAAACCTGGCTTAAATGCAAACAACCCTCCCCAAAGAAGAGCAACTGCAGATGGGTGGCTTGGCTCCTTTCTATGTGTTCAAAACATGCCAAATTGTCTTCTTACAAATTCTAATTGAGATTCTCTTGATATTTCTGTCAAAGATGCTCATTATGTTCCTAGGGATTAAATTCTTATACTGAGTGACATCAGAACCCACACCATCTTGAATTTTTGGTAATGTCTTGCTTGCACTTTTTCCAGATCAATAAAAATCTTAAATGAAACTCCTGTCCCTGCAGTACTTAATCAGACACCTTTCCCCAGCTTATCAAGTTGCTGTCTATCTCTACTCTTTGCTTCAAATTCCTCTACCTATTTTTGGTCCATGAAACCATGTTCATGAGCCAACCAATTTGAATTAATGTCAAGAGTGCGATTCCATGAGACATTGTACTACTTTGCTAAAAATCCAATTATTCTGCATCTGCTGTATTCTTTTCATTCAGTACTTTTGTAAATCTACCAGAAAGGCAATCAAGCTCAACTGGCAGTATTCATTCTTTATAACCCATGCTGATGACTGCGCACAGTCCCACTGTTCTCCAGGGCTGAGAATACATTACAAGAAAGAGTCCACCACAGTGTCTTCTTTTCCAAATATGAGCAGTTATATAAACTACTGGTTCCTGACCTTTGTAGTCAAAGCTCAGCTGAGAACAGTCAACAAAACGTGCTTCACTGTGGCCAGTACCAGCTGTCATTCTGCCCAGGCTGCTGCCTTCTCCTGTCTGGCAGCGCTGTCGAGCTCTCCCAGCTGAGACTGTGCCCAACCCTGTCCAAAGGTGACTAGGGAGATATGTGCACCTGGATTCCCAGTATCCCAGCTGCAGGGTGTAGGTGCAGGCTGCTAACCTGGCTCTTTGTGGTGAGAGCCCAGATGAAAAGAGGGCATCTGCTGGGGCTCTGCACCCGACTTCAGTCAAGTGCCCACATGCCTCAGGGATGAAACCTACTGCATCCAGGATATGGAAGAAGACACTCAGGGAATATGACATATACATTTTATAGTCAGAAAGGATAATATCTAGGGCATGATGGGACAAGTGCTGGTCAGCTCAGAGGGCCCTTAGAAATCCAGGCTTTTCTTGGCAGGTCTGCAGAGGCAGAACTTAGTGTTTGATGGGTAGTATTAAGCATTTTGTGGAAGTCTTGGACATTAGGATCATGGCTGCAGTTAATTGCCCTCTAGTGCAGTGGCAATTCTGAACTGAAGGTGGAATGTACCCTCCTCACACTGAGAGGAATCAAATAACTGCTCCTTAGGTATGTTAGCTGCCTTCATCCAACCAAGATGAATCAGAGCCTAAATAATATATTTTCAGACCTGGAAAACCACAGCGAAAAGGACTAGAAGATACTGTAGGAAGTTTTTCTCCTGCCTGCCTCAGGTATACATGCTATCTGGGCCATTTCTCCCAGATGCTTTCTAACATGTTTCTATGCATTATGATGAGGGAGCTTTTGTTCCACCCCTCAGGCACTCTATCCCAGCATTTCACTGTTAATAGCTAACCTGCAATGCTCATCACTGTATTTCAGTCCTATCATCTCATCATGCCCCACATGAACACAAAGAACAGGTTATTTTTTCCTTATAATTAGCCAAGCAAATGTATGACCTAAACAATAAATGCATAAATGTATGCACATCACTAAAAATTTTCTAATCAAAATATAAAGAAAAAAACTAGTCACTATTTAAATACTTTCCTTTTGACGTTAATTTCAAGTCCCCCAGTAACAGAAATTAATATCTCTCTTATACTAAAGAAGTGGAACACTTGCCTTCCAAGATCAAAACATGACAGTTTAAAGGTGCTTGAAAAATGTTAGTGTGTAATCCTACAGAGAGTGTCAAGATTCATGCAAGATAATCAAGTATAGATTTTTACTTAAAAAATGCCTTTTCATTTTCCAGTGGCAAGACAAATGAAATGTTTATGCTGAAGGCTCCATCCCAATCCCTATGAAGTTTGTTACAAATTTAATGCCATCAAACTGTGTAAAGAATATAAAAGCCAAGATAAAATACCCTCATATAAGCTTTATTTTTAATACCTTGAACTAATCACGGTTTTTATACAACAAAAATTTAGCTTTGGTAGAATTATGAACATGCTCGTAACAGGAAAATACCCAGGAGAAAAAGATTAATTTATGTAGTCAGCAGAGCCTAGCTGCTGATATAGTACTGTTCTTGAAAAGCCAAGTGGCATTTGTCTTAGGGCTACTATATGCACTTCCAGTCTAACAAATAATTTTGAGTACTCAACTGACATTCTCATTTGAGAAAATTTCAACCTACAGTTGTGGTATTGAGATATTAAGGTTTTGCATCACTTAATTTGGCTGCTTTTCAAAAACTCTGGATTGGAAAGCACTTTGGTGGCAAAAACCTTCATATTTACCTTTGCTCCATATGCTTAAAAATGCCCTGAACTGCTCCAAGACTCAGTGAAATCCTTGGGGGTCTTCCCCTTAATTCAGTAACGTTTGGATCAGATTATACCCACTGCATCACGTCATTTGAGTAAATCAGTATTGTCTCCAGCTTACAAGCTCTCTTCAGGCATAATCATATCACTTATATGCTTAAGGCAAAAATGAATTCTAAGCTGACAGTAATAACATAACACAAACCAGGGACCTGGAGAGATGTTAACAGTTCATGGAAGCAAAGTAAGCAAATACTTTGCAATGGAACCTCTCTCTTGATTCCCTCAACTTCCACCAGTGTTAAAATTAATCCAGATTATTCCTTTCAAAAATCCCTGTTTAATAAGGCAAAATATTAGGTAATAGTTAGGAGTGCCACAGTCAACTACAAAGCAGTGTGCCCTATACTGTACATGAACATAGACAGCTAGAGTGAAGGAACTGAAAGACACTTCCCATGATTTTACTTTTGTAGCTTTCTTATTTTTATTTCTCATATATTACCTATTTTATATTTATGATGCTTAAAAAGCCCAAAAAGCTGTAAAAAGACGGCTGGAAAACACAAAAGAATGCCAGTATTGAAGGGCAAAAGAAAATGATCAGCTGACTATATTTTCAGTAAGATGATACTTGTCATTTGAAATACAAAACTGTTTACTAAAATACATATGCTAGTAGATCTCCTGTATTAATACAAACTCCTCCTTGCTGTGGTATGATAATAAAGAATATTCTGGATGGAATCACCGCTGAATTGCTAACAGTTATTTAAAGAAGACAGTCAGGTATGTAGTTAAGTACTTGTGTCAGGGCATGCTACAATTAAGTATGTACATGTAAGTAACCTGTGTGTCAAATACTACTCTTGTAGGACAAGCCTGAGTGACTGATGAAAGGAATTCATTACTCCCAAAGTCATTTTGATGTATTAGTTTGTTGCTTCTAGCAGCAAAAATGCCACACACCTTCTATCACTGCATGCATTACTTAACTCTGCAGATAAAGGCCACCTTTGTGCTTTTTATCAGTGTGGTCTCCCGGCATCTTCTAGTCAAAATCAGTACTGCCAGGGAGAAGTTCCCTGTGACTTCTGCAGCTATGCATGTAGGAGTGAGACTATACCCTCTAATAAAAGACGGTGTGTTGTTAATGATGATGTAGAACTGAGCATTTTAATTTGTTCTGACCAAACATGCTGCAAAAAGCAGGGAGTTGAAGGCACTGTAAAACACACCATGTCAAATTATCAGTGCATTTCTAGCCCAGAGTCTACAGGAACAGATGTTTCTGCTCATTATCTTCTTAACCCCAGGATCTGCTGCTGGGACAGTGCAGTACCCTGCAGCCCCCCTGTGGAAGGAAATGCTCAACATCTGGATAGACATCCCCGCAGAGAATTAAACACCATTTAGCAACCTGTAATAGGATCATTAGAGGTTTAGAGGAGCTGCAGAATGGGAAGAATAATGAATAAATGAAAGACTGAAAAGATTTCTTTATTACTGGCTAAGAGCAGTACCTGTCGAAAATTCAATGAAGGCACAAAATTGGAGTGACAAGTACGAGGCTAAAAACTCTTCAGAAAGGGACGGGGTGTGAATAACAATGTAGAAGTGCAAATACTTACAAAAATTGAATGAAACCAGAGGCTGTCTTAAAATTGACTGTCTCTTGTGCAGTTTTGATGTAAGAAAAACTGCAGTGCCCCTAAAAATATAGTTCCATAACCAGATTACATCTCCAATTAAGGGATGTTAGAAAATAGTCTTTCCTGGAAGTCCTGCATTTTCTTCTGTGGGAAACTGTGTGTGAGCAGCATAACTAATGAGGACAACTTCTAGCAAAGTTATTTTTCCTTTTCTCTCACCTTTGCCTTAATAGGAATAGCTTTCTTATTTGCCTATTACTGGTGTGGGATTTTCTGCCAAGGACATCTACAGCCTCCCAGACTCCATAATATGCTTATCATTTCAGCTCTTTTGTTCTAGCTGCAGTAATAACTATGGGCTCTGTCATTTGCACTTCAATGTCCAGTTATGAGTTCCAGCAAAATAGATATAGAGAAGTTACTGTGTCAAACACCAACACAGTTTTCTGCACTGTCCTGCTGTCAAGCATAGACTCCACATACAGCTTGCTCTTGGTTTAGCTCAAACTGCTTCATTGTTCTGTGCAGACCATCATTATTGAATGCCTCGTGCTGCTTTTGGCATGTACTTGTAACCAGAGAGCAGAACAAGCACTCCAGCCCAGGCTCCAAATAAACTCATATTTCATGTACAACCAGTATGTTTGAACTGACTGAGGCAGATCTGACTAGGAGAGAAGTTGATGGGAGTGTTGCCAGGATTCATGTAAGTGGAGACCTGGCACTGAAAAAAACCTTCCTTAATCTTTACTGCATTTACCAACAGTTTTTCTTCTGTCAGATAGGTTAAGATCCCTCTTTTTGCAAACACTTTAAGCTCAAATGCTGCTGAAGGTTTTCTTTAACTCCAGCCCGCAGTTGTCATCAGACCAGCACAGCAAAGAACCAAAGTGTGGGGCACAGCCTTTGCCTGACACAGGGCACTGTGCCACAGTGCCCCAGTCCAAGCCAAGACAGAGGGTGGCTGCAGTAACACACAGACCAGGTCGCAGGAGTGGGATTGAAAGTGCAAGAGTAGAGAAACAGGAAGGCTTCTCATCAGTAACTGCAACAGATTTTACCAGATCAAAGCATTCACGGAACTCCAGCTTCCATTTACTTCCAGCATTTCAATTATTTGAATATATCTTCCCAAATTACACTTGTTGAGGTAGAATTAGAAAGGAAGATTCTTTTTTCCCCTTGTCTGGGACACAAAGACTGCTGACGCAGTAAGAGCAGCATTTGCAGGAAAATGTAATAGCAATGAATGATTCAGAACTACATATTTTACTGACAGTCTACTGCAATTTTTTCTCTCCTAAATGTGAAGATTAATTGCTTGCAGCAAGTTACATTTCTCCTGCATTCACCATTAACTTGAACTACTGGCAATTAATTACAGTATGTACCAGTACCAGGTACTTATCTGCCCTACATCTTTTAGTATGTGTTCATTTGCCTGAAGTACAGCATTCCATAAGCAGAGCAAACATAAAGCAGGTGATCACAACTTGCCCAAGTTCAAATCATAACCCTAAACAGACAACATGTGATCTTCAAATGTTCTTTATACAAAAAAAATGTTTCTCTACCCAAAATTCTTGTTGAAGCTGGTTCCTCTTAAAATGACAATTGCCTACAACAGTAAAAGTATTTGCAGCATGATGTTCTCCCACAACACCTTATTTTCTAAAAATCATCACAGCTCCTTTCAGACTGAAGATCTGTTAAACTATTCAGACCAAAATTTGGAATCTGTGTCTCAAAATCAAGAAGCTCCTTAAAGTCAGACAGAAATAACTTCTGGATGAAACACCCACATTAAGTACCTTAAAGTATAAATGTTTTCTTAGGCCTGTTACAAAAAGTGTTGGATAAAAAGACATGAACAACAACAGTTTAATCCAGCCCAATTATCACATCACCCTTCTGGAATGGGCATGACTCCACTAATTACAACCTCAAAGAAGTTATCATTATGGGAACAGACAGGTACTCCAGGCAGTACCAAGACATTTCATGTGAATGCTGGCTCCTCCTGCCAGCCTGTGCCTTGGTGGCCCCCCTCCACCGACCTGCCCCATGGGGAGCAGTGGCACTGGAGTGACTGAGACATCGAATAATCTCCACTGTCAACATGGGAGGTGACAGAAAGAACAGACTCCCTGGATGGCATTAACAAACCCGCTAAGGAGATGAATGCCTTTAGCTGCACTTTCACACTCTGGAATTGGTTTCAGTATAAAACAAAATCTCACTTGTAAAGAGCCTAATCTGAAAGAGGAGTACTGATGCTTAACCTTAGAGCACTAATTTTCATCTTCCTCCTGAGAAATAATGAAAGTTTCTGTCCTGCACATATGGCTTTCTCCCATCATTTCTGAAACATTCAAAATACTCAAGACAGCACTTTCAAATAAATCAGCTCAGCAATGAAAACGTAACATTTTACCTGTTCAACTGGCCAGTGAAAAAAATATCAATGATTTTTCACATATGCAACAAAGAATTTACTTTGCAGAAAAACATCACACTGAATATCCATTCACTTATTTCTAGGGGTCTGAAATTTATTGCAGTAATTGAAGTGAGTGAAGGTTGTGATTTGCGGGCAAACCATGGCCTTTCTCTAAAATGCTGTACAACACATGGCAGCCTCAAGCAAAACATCTGATACAACTCTAACTGAACTACTATGTTCTCATAATATTCTTGTATTTTACAGGACTTATGAAGTTTATATAAAAACAAACATTAAATTCCCTTTATTCTCTGTTGTCCTTATATGTTAGTACTGAAAAATGCTCAATAATTCACCAATTTATTCCAAAGCCCTGTGCATACTTTATCTGAGGCTACTGTGAGGAACAAATGAAAGATGATGTCCAAGTCAGCTATTGAACCTCTCATGAGCTTCCCCCAGGAACAAATGAATGAAAAGCAGCTCTGGTAGGGTTCACCATATAGACTCCTGTTAGCTAATAATTTCAGTTGCTAATGATTTGGTTGATGTGATCTTTTCCCACATGGATTTGCATGAGATGATGGAAAACTACTAGTACCAGTAGAGAAGCCCATTGGCAGTCCTAATCATCAATACTGAGGCTTCAGCTGCTATGTCAGGTCCTCAGCTTGTGAGCAAATCCCCTTGCCCATTTAGCCCACTCCTCTTATAGCTGTGATTGCTGCTACTTCTCCTGGCAAGGAAAACATGTTAGAAACAGCTCGCATTCCTCCTTCTGCTCTTCCCCTCAGTGGGAAGAAGGCAGAGAGGGTTGCCAACAATGGCTGAAGCCAGCAATTTTTACATGACAGCACAGTCACACAGCCCAGCCTTGCAGGCTGCTACTATCTGCATGTACAGAAACCTAGATGAGCACCAGTCCTTGTAGGGTAAGGACTTGCGATACAGCGTTTCACATCAGGAACCACCTTGGAGGTAAATAATACTTAAAACACTTAAATTTCATTCAGCTGCAATAAAAAAGAAGACCTAATACAATCACTAAAGAGGCCCAGAGGTGCATTTTCACCATTGACAGTGGGGTACAAGTCCAAACATTTTCAAGCACAGGTATCTGGAACTAAAAATGCAGCACTCCACTCACTTTAAGCCAATATAATAATTTTCGGAGCTGTCATCAGAGAAGAGTCTTGCACTCTCCTCTGTGCTGCATTTCCACTCACATGAGGTGAATAGATGGCAGATCTGGCTGAAAATTAACTTATTTTTTCTTCTGGCTATGTCAATTTTAGTCTGGAGCCAGTATTTAGTGTCACTTATTGTGCAGCTGCATGAAACTCTAGGTCAGCAAAAAGGTGGTGGTGAAGGAGAGAGGGCATAGGTCCCTTCAGCAACAGTTTGCCTTCTGTTGGTCCAAAAGAGTTTTTACAGTTTAAAAACTGCTCGATGTTAAGAATGACACCCAACTCCAAGCACAACAGAAAATATAATGTTGTGAGATACATGGTACTAGAGCAAACCCTTCTGAAACCTTTGAGAACACTTTGAGAATTACAAAAGACCATTGCTCCTCAATTTCAAGAACTGTAAGTAAAATTAACACAATTTTGAAACTGTACTTTTGCTTGCACAAAACAAATTCTCCTGATTTTCTAGAGAATGTAGCATAATCTTCAATTGTCATGATTGCTTATTACACTACAGCAATGTAATAATGTTTACAGTCATCCCAGAGATTGTCCAGTTCCAGAACACCCTCTGAACCATCCTCTTACACAAAAACACTTACACAAAACCTGTTTGTCACACTGCACTATGTCTATTTCTTATTTTGCCTTAAATAAAGTAAAAATTCACTTTCTGTACCTGTTACAGAATTCAAAATCAACAAGTGTCCAATCACAGAAATCAACTGAAGGATCATTGGACATCTCAACAGCATCTACTCCTTTTATACACTTAAACACCATTGAATTGAACCAAAAACTATTAGATTAACTAGATAAATTTTGAAATAAAACTTGAATGGAAGACTTCTTGTTGTACCATTCTCTAAAGGCCTTCCCTAAAAAATGTCATTGTTAATGGATTTAATTTGTTATAGAGGATGAATAGGTTTACATGTCAGGTCAGTTATTCAAGCAATTACTATTACTGAGAAATCAAAACCAGTATATAATCAGCCAATGCAGATATGAGAACCCAACAGATAATTCTGCTAGAAATGTCCAAGAGAGACAAGGAAACATACAAAAAAACCTGACTGATTTTCATGTTCATCATGACTGTATGACAGCAAATTCATTCCCTGCTTCCCAAATACAAACTGGCTCTAGTTCCCAAGTAGCTAGCCAGCATACTGAACACTAAAATCAACAGCCATGCTGCAGAAGTGAACTAAACAAATGCCACTAAGGCAATTCAGCATAAGGACCAGACTTAAAAAAAAAAAAAAAAGCTTTGTTTGACAGTTCTTACTGCCTTACCACCTGGGAGATGAAAATATCCACATGCCACTGCTTACAAGGCTGCTTCTCATATGCAAAATAATTTCTAATTTTACATCTTCAGATGGTTGCTAACTGCGTAAAGTTCTCAATTTACCATCATCTAAGTAAGTCCTAGTCCATATAATGCTATGAGATACAGGTGCACGAGAGAAGGAGATCAAGGAAAGCCCACTTCAAATGAGAAGAGCAAAAGAAATGGAGACCGACAACATCCCAATTTCAGATCCATGAGAAGAAAGGGAAGAAAATGCACAATATTCCAATTTGAGACCCATCCACCAAAGGCTTGGCAGAGAAGAGGAGCTTTGGACCATGTACAGAAAGATTACAAACTTGAGCTGTGGTGAAGGGTCAGTGGGAACCAGATCCACAATCCTACTGTGGAAAATGCTTGACTATACATGGAAAAATATAACTTGTGACCAATTTTAGATGCAGTTCTTAAGTTAAATGGTATATACCCATATATTTACACAGTGAAGACATTTGCATTTGGTCCTTATTCGTACCAATAATAAGTGGTACCACAAGCTCCAGTGAAATATTAGTTTGGAGCCAGTATCATATTAACAAGATGTAAAGTTTTCAGTGGGATAGCAATGCTTATTGAAGCATTCCTCTCCGATTTGATAGAAAGACTGGTATTACTTATCAAAATTTTGAACTGAATACTTACCTTTTCAACCGGAGTATTTTCTTCACTTGTTACGCTTGCTTTTCTTGATTCATTTTTTGTTCTGCTCAGCCTCCGGGACACTTTTTCTCTAAGCAAAGTGGCATATCCAATGTGCTCATATATGGGGTTTGTTGTCATTTTGGAAATATACTCAGAAGCCTTTGTTTCTATATACAATGTAATCAAGCCATCTGTAACCAGATCATGGATTGATTCAAACCTTTTCTCCCCAACGAAGTGCTTCCCATCATAGAACAACCTGTAGTTTAGGGTCTGATTACCAAATCTGCAAAAACCAGAAAAAAATGGAGAGAGAGAGGAATTCAGACTGGCAACACAGCCAGGAGATAATTTCACTGACAACCCTGTATGTCTGGATTATGTACGGAATAGGCAAACAGCTGCAGCTGGACCTCTTTGGAGAGACCAACCCAAGTTTGAACCCAAACTTGACTGCACTGGATGACAGAACTGAGGACAAGTCTCCACAGCAAGCTATGCAACCCAGGTGTATGTGGTTTAAATCTAAAAACTAAAGGAACTAGCACAGGGATTGGAAAGACACGTTTACATTGACAAGGCCTTAAAGTGGGATCCACAACTGTGTTAAAGGCTCTTCAATCCTGAAGCATTTTTGAGGTGCAGAAAGCAGGTGCTTAACAGCTAGGGGCATATTTACAGTCAATGGAGAGAGATGAACATCTCTAGCAAACATTTTAAATCCTAAGGGCCTGAATCGTGCTCTATTAGGAAGCAAGGGAGATCAGGCTCCTAATTTAGGGCCCAATTGAATACCCAGAGTTATGTGGGAAAATTCTGGTCCTATTTACAGCAGGTGTAAACTATTGGGGGTTTTAAAAGTGTTTTAAAAATCAAAGTGCTGTAATAACACATAAGCACATTCAGTTTCCAACACTGAGGTTAAAATCTCACTATTGACTGAAGGATTCAAAGATATTATAGTGGGTTAAATGGTCCTTATATTGCATCAAAACTGCATGTCTCTGCATACTTTATTAGGCATTCAAATCAAAGGGTTTAACCCTATTATTTTTCACCCACATTTTTCACATGAATTCTCAATTTATAATCAAATTCAGTTTTTGATTCTACAAATAATTATCCAGATGGATTCAGAAATCATGTTGTTACATCAAAACAATAGGCATTTTGCCATAATTCTCATCCTTCAGTGTTTTTTTATACTTTATTTAGAAATCTTTCTCCAAAACCCTAAAAAATCGTGTTTGTTCTTTTTCAGCTGACAGAAGTTGGTTTTAATTTACACCACTTTTTAGTTGGCATGACTCACCAGCTTTTCCAGCTTTACCATCTGTACATCAATATAAATTCTAAGCATGATTTCAGCACTGTATCACAGCTACTTGGGGTAACTCCTTAAAGGATTTTTCCTTCTGGCTTACCAGCAGAAGGGTAAAAATGCAGACTTTTAGTTTGTGCGTGTCTCACAGAAGTAATAATGCTATAAAAATTGCAAAGGATTGCAAAGGAGTTTGATTTGTCAAAACCCAGCTGTGTATCTTGTCCTCTTGCCACCAAACCACAGTGTCTTTAAGACTTGCATGGGCAGGTTTTGAATGACACAGCTAAGACAGGAGTGGATGTATTTTCAAGGAAAAACATCTTGAGGGGCAGTGACTTTGTAGCTTGGGTTCCCACTTAATTTTTCATTCAGTTGAAGAGAAGACTTACTCCTTTGAGCAGCAGCATCTCATGCTTCACAATGTATTTCTACAACAGGCTGATATAATCCCTTCCATTAAATAAATTTCCATTTGAGCTATAAGCCTCTATTAAAACAGTACTTACCTGAGAGCAAGAGTATAGCAGCCGGGTTGCCGCTGGCTTTCTCTAAGAATATATGCTCCTTCTACACCAGCAAGTATTTCATCTGCTTGCTCCCGAGAAATGATCCCATGAAACCTAAGGGAAGACATTTCAGTGACTTTCACAGCAATCCAACCAGAAATACCTTCTCATCCACCCCAGAAACCATTCGAAAATTTCAGCACTTTAGAGCATTGTGGTCCAAGCGATCAGGAGAGTGTCCAAGCAGCACAACTGTCATCCAGCCCAGACAAGCTCAGCATAGAAACAGAAGAAAAAAGCAGTTTCAGTCAGTATAACAACCAATGGCACCCAAAGATTATTTCCTGTAAATGCCCTTTTCACAACTTTTCTCTACTCTAGTCTACACCCCTATTCCTTGTTTCCTTTCCAGAGGGCTTACAACAGAATGGAAAACTAGGCACAAAGGCATTTTAAAAAAAATTGAATTATTATATTTAAGTATGTAGTTATTTAAATATATACATATATAAATATAATTAAAATGATAGATATTCCTTATTATCAGTTTGTTTCATTTTTATATTAACATCACTTCCTCAAATTTGCAAGGGAAACTGAGACAAGAAATTGAAACAATTATTCAAAATTCTATTCTGCATATATTAAAGTGGAGGAAGGTACAGAATAATCTTGAGAAAAATACTGTTTTCTTCATTTCAATGAGTTCCTCATTCAGTGCTGGAGAAAAGCAATACTTGCCTGATTCTTCTGTCATTGCTATTTTAAGAAAGAAAGAGGGCCTAGGATGCACAATTAACCTTATGATAATCAATATATAGCAGTGATTTCTCCATAAGTACAAATGCAGTCTTGACAGCAGTTTGAGTCTTAACTCCTACACACATTTTTCTAGCTGATAAGTCTCTGAGGGTCTCTTCAGAGGTTTTGAAAGTTTCTATTTTTGCTGCTGTTTGAAAGAAGGCACTAAAATGTACTGGCCTTCAGCATTTTCTCTTTTCTGACAATATATATGAAGTGGCACATCCCTAACACTGCCTCTGGGTAGGAAGTGAAAGATAAGAAAAACACGTTGGATGTAAATGCAATTGTTGTTCCATTCTCTTTATGTTGTCTTTTCATAACTAATATATTTTGAAAATACTAGGTTTGGGTGACCTTTCCAGTGTGACTTTTTATTAAAAGTACTGAAAATTGATTAATCTTTTCTGTCTGTACAGATGGGGAACATGCTCACTAATTGCTCCATCCAAATTGAAATGAGCATCCCCTAAATGACATAATTTAAGCATGACTTTACGAGTAATCTCAGGGCAATCCATAACTCCAGTTGCAAATAATGAGCATAAGCTATTCCCCAAAAGAAATGTACTATAAAACAGGCTGTAGGTTAGATATTAGGACAAAAACTCTCCCTGTGATCAATTTAACAAATCACTGGGACAAGATACTTGCGGCATGTGTGAAATTTCTTTATTCATAGGTGGTAAGCACTGGGTAACCCAAGCTTTCTCATGGATATTTTTAGCACATTTATATAAGAGCCAAAAAACAGCTTGTACATGGTACAAGTTCCTCTGAACTCAGATGTCTGCTTCTGACAGCAGCTGACAAGAAATGCTTACAGAAGGAGTATAGGAAGCAGTGACATATTTCTTTCACTTCACATCCCTGTCCATCCATCACTGGTTTAGCCACAATTGTGTCTGATCAGTTGTGACCTTACCTTTCATGAATTTGAGAATCTCACTTGCAAGCCCTTTAAGATCTTGGTCCTTTTGGGCTCTGAAGTTGCCCATGGCAATGAACTTGTGAAGGATGCTGTGCATGCCCCTCTTTAGACATCCACTGAGGAAGACCTGTTCATTTTTATCCTGTGGTAGGAGCAGCATCCCTAGTTGCAGCCCTTTATTTGACCATTGTTGCCCTTTGACATACCTTTCATTTATTCTAAAACCCTTGTAAAAAGGATGGAGGAGAAAGGGGTAAAGAGGGACCAGAACTCTGTGCCCTATTTAAAATGCAGCCACATCACAGATTTATACAGTAGTATGTTTTTTCAGTTTCTTTACCTAAAAATTCCTGTTTCTCTTTCCAAGTACCACTGAACACTGATTTAATTGCTTTTATAGGACTTCCCCAGTGCTTCTGAAGTCTTCTTTCTGAATGATAATAACTAATGTGATCTTGTCTGGGCAGGTTCACCAAGGTGACATCTCATAATTTCTGCCAGCCCTGCTGCTCCCCAAACCCAGAGAGGTCCCTGGATAAGAGACTGCAACAATGGTTTTACAAGTCCTGCTGTAGGAAGTGTGATGTGTTACTCAGCCAGGCACTGTCTTCAGCTCTGTTGTACTCTAGTGGCTGGATCTGAATTCCTCGTTGTCAAAGATAATACTTAAAAAATGAAATTTCAGTAATTAGGGGCAAAGCTACTGGCTCTTGATGTTTCTGATGGTAGGAAAGGATTGTTAAACATATATGGTCTGTCTGGATGGAAGAAAAACAGAACGTGGGAACTAAGTTAAGGGCTGGGATCTCAGCAGATGACTCTAGAAAAGGGCAAATGCCAGGTCTATGTGGCTGCTGCAGTGGCTATACCCTTCAACTTCACCTGCCCAAATCTCCATGTCAATGCACAACCCAGCTCCTTCCAAGCTGTTTACCAGCAAGAAGACTACTAAGCACAGCGGAATTATCCTCCAGTGGTTCATTATTTTTCTTACAATAAAAATACACCTCTTCTTTGGGTAATTCAAACCCCGTAACTTTAGCAGGGAGAACAGCATTTACACATGCAGTAGGATACACACACACACAGAGCCATGCAGGGTGGTGAAAACACAGGAACATACACAAAAAGGCAGTAAGAGAGACAAGCTGCTTCTCTCCTCCCTAGGCCACTGCAGGACCACTGGACATATAAGTGACAACCAAAAAAGAAGGAAGAAGTACCCCAGACAATAATTTTTTTTCCCAAACTCTCATGAGAAAAGCAAAATAAAAATGGAGGCTCACACAGCAGCATAATCCATGGATTGTGAGCAGCAGTATTGGACTGTAACACAGCTAAATTATTAGGCTCTCAATATATTTGGCTCCTAGTTGAAGTGAAAAGTAAAATAAAATATTTCATTAGACCCCCACTGTGTCTTTCTTTTTTAGTTCTAGAACAAAAACTTTTGGATACACCCAACAAACACATGAAAGAGGAAAATACTTACTCTCTTCCATAATACTTTGGCCTATTCTCCACCTAAATTTTGAAAGAAAGGAAAGAAAATATTAAAAACATATTCAATTTTAAGTAAACTACAGAAAAATAAATCATGCTTGATTACTAATGAGGAGCACTGCACCCATCTAATTGATGAAGTTCTGCAGTTTCAAAACTGTGACTGAAACATGACTACGCAGAAGAAGCGAAAAATGAAAACAGAAGAGGTGGTTTTATTGATGGATTTCTGGGAGAAATAACATGTATCAGTGGTGAAAAAACAGAACTACACTTAACTGTATAAAATCTAACCAAGCAGATAAAGAATATTTTACTGCTGTTTTGCCAATCTAGCATTTATAATATAGAGTAAGACTGGTTTTGTTATATTCCCTTTGTATATATTTATATATCCTTTATATGTATTATATATACATTAATTACATATACGATATATAATTATGTACATTTATATGCCCTTCACATAATTTTTGCCTATATATGACAACGGACAGAAGATAAGTTTAACATTCCTGAGAAAAACAAGGTTTCTGAATTTAGACATAAGTCTTAAATGCCTTGAAGTCTCATGAATTCGCAGGCCGGACCCTAAGTACACTCCAAGCTACCGGAAAGACTCTCAGCTATTTCAAAGACCTCTTCGAGCCAACTATTAGGAATGTGCTCCCCAAAAAGCGTCTCCGGGCGCGGCCGGCAGGGGGCGCCGCTCCCCCGCCTTCCACGGGGCTCCCGCGGCGGGACCGCAATTAACGCCACCGTAATTAATGACCCGGGGGGAAGGGGGGCTCAGGCGTATGCACGTAGATGTGTCTTTATGAAGAGCTGCTCCCTCTCCACCCATTGCATTCATCAGTACTTTCACACAACAACATGACAGAACTTCATACGAGATACACATAAATTCTCCAAATTATTAAAAAAGGGTTATCTGAGTGCCTGTATATCTCACTAAAGAAGTCCATATCAGTGGAGCTACTGCTTCATGCGTGCTACCACACGCATAGACAAATCGTGGTTTCAAGACTGTTTTATCCTTTGGCATAAACCATGTTTAGGTGATTTCCCCCATTTTATCTGTCTGGAAACAAGAGCTCTTGTTCTTGTTTTCATGACATCTCATTATTTCCCTCATAAAAACTTTAAACTGATGAAGGTTTTTCTTTTTTTCCCCTCCCCTCCTGAATAGCAAATGCATAACTGTCACATTTTTGATTCAATAATCTACACGCCATGCACTAAAGTGAAGCAGTTGAATTTCTACCCTGCAGTCACTAAGGCTACAACACAGCGCAAGATGAACAAAAGTCTGTACAAGATAATGAGAATCTTCAATGGAAGACCTATGGGAGTTCAAACAAGTCCTCACTGTGCTTCTTTCCCAGCTCGGCATTTCTTTTCTAGCATGGCACTAACAATAGCGGTATCATACCCTTGAAACTCCTGCCTAGGAATAATACCTTGATGCAAACATTTTTGAGCTCTGAGGGGCAGGAATAAGAGAGAGACGCAAACACAGAAGTGAAGAGAGAGCAAAATCAAAGGAATTGCCAAGTGCAGGTACTGTGTTTCTGTGTGCACACATGGGAACTCAGAGAAGAAAGTGTATGAATTCATTTTTTAAAACTTTCTATTTTTGTAAGTAAAAAAATAATATCAAGAAAAAGATGCACTTCCTCTGAAAGGAGATGTTTCATATGTTCAATAGCACTATATGACTTTATTATCCTGGAACTGCACAGCCTTTCTGCCATCCTTACAGACCTTAATAACCCCTGAAAGCATGTATTTAGCTGGGAACTCAATTAAAAAGTGGGTATCAGAAGCTGGGCTAGCTAAGACCACCACATGCAATCTCCTCTTTCATGGAAACAAAGGCCACTCAGTACATTGAAATTTGTGACAAGAAACAAACATATTGTTCTTTCATTCTCACAGAAAGTCAGATAAAACCTTTAGACTGTAGAAGGTAAAGCATGACTTTCATTTCGTAGTCAAAATCTGCTTCTATTTAAACATACAGATTTACCTTGATTGCATTTATATACTCAATAAATCTCAACACTTTCAATCTACCTCAGAAAAATGAGCTAACAGTAGTAACACCCATCCCCAAAATTAGCTTTAAGCACAAGTTTCCCCACAAATATAAATATCCATATAAATAACTATATATATAAAGTGTAAAATCAATCTGGAAATAACTCCTGGAACAAATGGAAGCACATTTTTTATTCTTCTCAACATTTATTTAAAAATACAAATTTATCTGTGAAATTCTTATCATTTAACTAGCAACTGACTGAACCATCCTGGAGAATGTGACTTCCCCTTTTCCTGCTGTTCATGAGCTGAAAGATTTGCTCTTCTGAGAATCCACACAAAGCCTATCTACTCCTCTATTCTTCCTCCTATTCCATAAAACAGAAACCTTCGCTCCAATATCTTTTAGCATCCGTATGTCTAAAATGGCCACAACTTCAGTATTTGGCTTTGAATATGAAAGATACTGTAGTATTTCCTGAAACGAAGCTCCAGATCTGTCAGACCATCCAAATGCCCCAGAATTTAAAAATCCCCCGTGTGCTCATCGCAACCTTTACCTTGAAATAATAATTTCTCTCCTAACAAACTTCACCATTAGGAAAACACAAGGAAACAAAAGTTAAAGCAAGACAAAAGATCAAAAACACCATCAGGGTCTCTAGATCAAAACCACAATGTTGGACTGAACTTAGAAATAAACCAAAAGGCTGCACAATTGATGAAGCAGTGGCTTAAAAATATCAAAGGAGCAAGTAGGTCTGTTTTGTGCCCACTGCAGACTCTGTAAAAACTTCAAGGGAAGTTCTATATATTCCAGAAGGCAAAGGTGACTGAAATTCAGTTGGGATTAGCTTTCTCTTTCCTTCTATAAATGGGTTTGCACATACAAAGTCAAGTAGATCCATCTAAGAGAATTCTTAGCACTAGAAAGAACAGAAAATCCACAGGCAGGAAAGTGACTGTTTCCTGGTGGTAGGAGCCCAGAACAATCAGTCTTACTCTGAGGACACATACACTTAGGGGTTTTTTGCATGGGTAATGGTTATGAAGAACACTTTCATCACTTTCCATATAGCCCTCATAATTTCCTTCTGAAAAAAGAACCACCTTTCCCAGGTGACCAATTGGTTTTATGCATCACTGGCCCACCTTCCTAGACATTGAGCAAGGGGAGAGCTCAAACAATTTGAGTCATTTAGAACACTTATGCTAACAAACAAAACCAAAGTACAGAAATGAGGAAAATTACATAAGGCAAATTACAGGTTTTCACTAGTGAAAATGTATTTTGCCTTAAAGAGCACTATATCTTGCTTTTACTTGTCCCATACAGAGAATAAATTAAATGGTTTCTCCCTCTCCACTAAAATGGTAATTTTTTGGCTTAGAAAAAGGTATTATTGCCAATTTCAAACCAAAAATGTTGTTGCAGAGCAGGCATTTCTGGATGTTGTTCCAGAAACCACAGGGAAAATGCTGAAAATCACTACTGAAATCCATAGTTGTATAAACTGTGAAACAGCAGTGAATGCCAAAATTGTTTAAAACTAAAGTCACATTGATCAGGAAATAAGATGTATGGTAAAACAACCTAAATCACTACTAATCCAGTAATCTTACAAAACCAGCAACATTCAATGACATCTAATCTTGATGCATGCTCAAAGAGAAACAAAACCCAGCACATCCCTCCTGACACTCTACAAAGGCCTTTGGAAGCTCATGTTTGAGAGGCTCTGTGTACTCCAGCCTTGACTCCCAGGCTGCCAAACCTGATTGCCTCTCCCCACTCCAAAATAAAAACCCCTTACTTGCACATTTAATCTAGTTTTACAAGATTTTTTTATGATGTTACAGCATATTTTTCAAGGTGTGGAATTAGTTGTACTCAGGTTTGATGTCAACACTGAGAAGAAAATAAGACTTCTTAATAAACTGGCTATCTAAGCTAATTCAAAATATTATGTTTACATAATTTTGAAGTTTATTGGATTTTAATGCACTGGGACTTGTGGTTCCTGTTTTGGCCAGGATGGTTTAGCCCTTGCTAATGTACAGATTATTGTATTAAAATCCTACACCACTCTGCAAGATAACGCATCACAAAACTACAGGGAATAATGCAGGCAGGAGGTGAGCACCCCCTAATGTGACAGATTTTCATTGCCAGCATTGACATCCAAGCCACACTGCACTGAAGATTTGAAGATACCCTGAAAAATTCTTTTTGCGTAGAAGTATCACCACAGAAATAGGATAACCCTCATTTCAGAAAAATTTAATTTCTTTTCAGCTTCATTGCACAAGACATATTTCCTTATCCAGTGGCCAAAGCTGAAATCTAGAAATGCTGGAATGAAAGTTTAGAAATCGCTCCAGGACAGAAATCTGTCTGTAATTCAGAAGGGCCAGAACAGCATAACATTGTGTACTGTGGACGTATTGCAGCCACTGCCTTAATACATCCATGAAAAAATATAAAAGGAGAAGGGAAACAATAAGGTGGAGAGCTGCACCTGGCTCTGTTCTTCAATACAAAGAAAGAACAGAGAAACAAGATCCACGAGTTAATAATGGTGATGTGTTTACTCAGAGCAGGCAGTGAGACATTTTCCCAAAGGAAGTTTAATCTGATATATTTTCTGTTTGGAACAATCCTAATTATTTTTCAGTAACTCTGGTTGACTGGATATAAATATGTTTTTCAGCTCAGTTTGACATAAAGAGAAATAGAAGAGTTGGAAGAGAAGCTTTCAAGACTAGCCCAGTAAAAACAGACTGTAGAGAAAAGGAGCTTATTGTCTGTATTGTTGAACTTTTGGCAGGCTTATCATAAGGCCACTGCAAAATTTACACTCACAATCAACAACCAAAAAAGATTAAGGGAAGTTATAAGCCCCCATTAAATGGAATGAAGAAAAGCTATGCTATATTTCATTACTCCTGTAAAACATTTTTTTTGCCTCCAAATTTGTCTTAAAGATCTATTTAGATCTCTTAGCATGTCTAACACTCCCTCCAAATAGGACAGATTATTTCACATCAATGACTCTCAAGCAATTTAAACTGGAAGGACATTGTTTTGGATGGGCAATATTTATCCACCTCTTTTACCACTTTCTTTCTATTACCTTATCAGACTCTCTGTCACCACTATTTTCAAAGAGAAACAACTCTGGGTTTTGCAAAATGTGTCACATCATAAAGTCTGTTGCTAATTTTGTTAGAAGGAATAGCAGCAATGCAACATCTCTAGTCCCCAGCCAAGGACAGGCCAATTATAGGCACTTACTATGTACATACATAATGAAAAGATGGTGCTCTCCCTTAAGATTTTCAGTCAATGGCATTCAGCATGACTGATCTGACATGCTTCATATGACAAGCCTATCCAGCACACATAACTTCATGAGTGTGTTCCTTGTACTTTGACTGTGTGATGAGGTAGCAGCGAAGACATTCCTTAGAAAGGAGAAACTAGCAACGCCCAAGTGTCCAGAACATATTCCACCTGCTCTGCCCATGTTTCAGAGGCTGTCCAGAGAGAAAAATGACATCAAGACTTTTGGAAATGTGCATCTCCTTTTGTCATTCAGTCACAGAGCCATGGAGATGCCAGAGTTATGGCCACTTGAGGGATGAACATTCAGTCACGTGACAGCAAGGGATTATAGTGCCTCCAAGAAAGTAGCTGGGAGCAAGGTGTCAAAATCATTCCAAATACCAGAGGGGCAATGACTAGACAGGTCCCTGCAGAAAAGTATCCTGGCATCGTTACAGATCAATAAATGAATTTGAATCACTGATGCTGTCTATAGCAAAAACTGCCCAAACCAGAATGTCATACTGAGGTATAAAACCAAGAATGCAAGTCAACAAGACACCTTAGAGTAAATCCTCTCCTTGCAAAGTCCCCTCAGAAAGCCTCTAGATGGAATACTGACCGTGGATTTGGGCACCACGTTTCAAGAAAGACTGGAGCAAATAACTGGAGTGAACAGGGATTTAGTGACAGTGACAAGACATGAAAAGAGATTGGCCTGAAGAAAAGTAGAGAGGGGCTGTATCAGACAGGTATGAAAAAGGCTGCTTTCCAGAGAAAATAAATTTGTTCTCTATGTGCCTACTAGACATAACAAGAAGAAATAGGCCTGAACTGCAAAAAAAGAAGATAGAAAAATGTTAAAAATAATTAAATACTAAATAAATAAGTAGAGGCAGTCAAGAAATCTCTGTGAAGCCTTTCTTCAAGGGTTTAAGAAGTGGATATGCAAACACCTCTTCTTGACACAGAGATGACAACCTCTTGAGTTTCTTTTGGCCCCAAGATACCACAGTCCAGCCTGTTCCTCACCTCTGCCTGGACTGCTCTCAGGAGATAAGGATTAGCAGTGAGCAGACTTGAATAGGCTGTATAAATCACCTACAAACCCACAATAATATTCTGCCCACCTCTGTGAGGCTCTCAGGAGAGAAGGCAGAGCAAAGAAGGCAGTGGACTGAGTGAACTGTTCTGGAAGAGAAAGCCAAACCCTCAGGTGATAAACTTATCACCACTTAACTAAATAACAAAACTCAGTTTAAATCCATCAGCATAACAAAGCACTAAACTGTGTTTGGTATCTGCTAACAAAATACTCTGTGGAAAAATATGCAGTGCCGGGGAGAAGGTAGGGGTGTTCTTCACCACTAGGAAGGATGTAAAAGAATATAAGACAGAAGTGAAGAACACAAAGAATACTTTTATTAACTGCTGTTCAAAGCTGCACAACTTCTCTGCTCTGGTGACATGCTGTAACCTATGGAAAGAGTAAAATGCATAACGCCCCTTTTGCGGAAGGATAATGCATTGCAAAGAAATGCAGGAAGCTCAGCAGCTCTGACTGTTACTGTGGCATTTATTATATTGCTCCACCCAACCAAGGTTATTTCTACCATTTTTAAACGCAAATAATTTTAAAAGAATTTAATGTGCTTATTTGCTTGTACCAAACTTTCAAACTGGCAGCTTTAAGCCATCCTTTATGAGGGTATTTTTAACTCTGGTTTGTTTCTATGACCTTGAGCAAACTGTCCAGCAGCCAATAATCAATATACCAGAAAAAACAACACAAACACCAGAAGGTAACAAAAATTTCCCCCAATATGGACATCTGCTCTTGCTGCAAAATCAAAATATATTTCTGTATATATTCACTGCTAACAGAAAAGAGCAAGATTGAACAAGACAAGAAAATGCAAGTATTTTCCTACTTAGTAAGGAAAATAATAGGCTTCTGAACATGAGCTAAAATAAACTGAAATAAATCTTAATCAGGAAGGCTGCTGCTAAATAGTCGGAGGAGACAGGGTCAGGTTCAAACAATTTCAGCAGCAAAAGCAGGAGTCATCTATTTTTGTTATGCAGCTTCCATTCACGCAGTAAGGGCATCACTAAAGGTAAAATGAGCATCTATGTTACCCTGAATGCAAGACGAAAAATTTGAATATAACATTTAAACTGTGCTCCTTTTTTTCCAAGAATGATGTGCTGAGTCATTTAAATAGGAGGCAAAATCTCCTCAGCAGCACATAAATACAGTAAGCCACATTAATGCTCTGAATCCTTCTGTAACAAGTGAGAAGCACTAAAACATTCCTATGACACATATCACAACAGTTCACAGTTCCAAAAAGAAGTGTGTAACTGGCTGATTTGATCATTATATGTGTATAGCTATATACATACATGTACAGGAAGTAGAGGAAGAACAACAGAAAGATGTATAAGGTTTCTATATTTATTCATATTAGGAAATACAAATTCATCAAGTACTCAATACTCTGTGTTTCTGTGCTGTTTCTGGCTGGGGTACAGCTAATTTTCTTCACGGTGGCTAGTATGAAGTTATGTTTTGGATTTGTGCTGAACACAGGGCTGATAATATAGAAATGTTTTTGTTATTGCTGAGCAGAACTTATATAGAGCCAAGGCCTTTTCTGCATTCTGTACTGCCATGCTGGCGAGGAAGATCAGGGTGCATGGGAAGTTGTGAGGAGACACAGCTTGGACAAGTGACCCAAACTTGATCAAAGGGATATTCTATACCATAGGACATCATGCTCGGTATATAAAGCTGGGAGGGAAGAAGGAGGAAGGCAGGGACATTTGGAATGATGCCGTCTGCCTTCCCAAGTAACCATTACATGTGACAGGGCCCTGCTCTCCTGGACATGGATGAACACCTGCCTGTACATGGAAAGCAGTGAAGAAAGCCCTTGTTTTGCTTCACTTATGTGTGTGGCTTTTGCTTTCCCTCTTAAACTGTCTTTATCTCAGCCCACAAGTTTTCTACCTTTTACCCCTCCAATTCTCTCCCTGATCCTGCTGGTGGGGGAGTGACAGAGTGGCTGCATGGCACTTGGCTGATAGCCGGGGTTAAACCACAACAGTTCCTCATCTCAAAACTTGAAAAGAGATACCAGACAGGAAGTATCAATTAGGGAAGAGAGACACAGAGACCCCCTTCTTCATATTTAACCAGACACAAGGAATACTGTCCTGAATGGGAAAATGTAAAACTGTAGAAGCATTTTACCTACACATAGTCTTATTGACAAACTTTATCTAAGTGTAGATATAGAAAAGGTTTTAATTTATTTTGGTTTGAAAACTGATTACATTCAACACGATGTCTAAATAAAAAGAACTAGATGAAGAGAGTGATATGTAACAAGAATAAAAGGAAATATAAAACTAGGAAAATAGCAAAATCACAAACAGACACACGCACACACATCATCCACTTCCAAGGAGAAATGGAAGTGAGGGTGAAACTTTGCAATGATTTCAAGCAAAGCCAGAGGGATAATTAGCAAATTCATCAGTCCATAAAGACAGCTACCTACAGTTTGTGCTCATCAAACTGTATAAAAAAACCCAGAGTTTGCCATCGTGTCTTCCAAAAAGATGGCTTTAACTTTTCCATTTCACAGTGATCAATAAGCGCACTGACTGGTTCATACCGTCTTCCTCTGATGAAGATGAACACTCATCTAATTTGCAAATCATAACCTAGAATATTAGTAAATCAAACCTGAGGAAATTCAAGTGAAACAGACAAACCTCTTCTAGTTTTGTTTAGCTGTATCTACTTAAATGAAATATTTACTATCACATCTGCAGAATAATTAGAAAGCTTTCTCCTCCGTTCAGCAGTCAATGGGCTGTTAAAATGAGAATGATGTGGCTTCGTCTGAGTGCTCCACCTTCTTACTACTGTGGCAGAGTGAGACTGAAAGACTCAGGGACTCTCGGAGAGTTGAGATTTCCTGTCAGTCATTAAACTGCCTTGGAAAAAAACACCAGCAAATTTCTCTGACGTGATAAATACAAGGAGATTCTGGGCAAGCAATATTCCAGCCTCCCTTTTTTCTTTTCTCCAGTGCTACAAACTGCAGGCAGTTTGCAGGACAAAATTCACTATGAAGATACTACAGAAAAATGACATTGGGTGTAAATCCAAATTTTAAATTTATATAGGAAAACCTGCATGTAGCCACTTTAGAGCGATGCTGCATACAATACTTTTTGACATTCATTCCATGGGTCCTCTGTACCACTTTAGCCAAATACCCTCCCTGGCTTCCAACTGCTCTCAGCCACCACCAGTGCAGCCAGGCTTTCTACTTTTGCTATGGGTTTCAGCTGAAGAATTTTCCTCTTTTTGTCAATGTCTATTCAAAATTGCTCTTTAGCTTCATTTGCAACCCACAGACTACTGCAGTGTCCTCCCCTTGTTTCTTTTTGTTTCTATCATAAAGAGGATTATAAAAACACAATTAAAGCATCAGCGATATTATAAGAATTTGAAAATATAGGCTCCATTAAGTCTTATATGTGCAAACATTTTCATTAATGAAAACAGTTTTCAGCACAATTCTGCTCATTTTCACTTAATTGCTGGTTAATGGGGTCTCAGTGTGTCACTGTGTGTGTTCTGAGGTTTCTTTCTAAGGGAAAGATAATATAATATTCTGAATTATCTCAGATAAGCTCTCAGGATTGACAGTAAGAGACACCTCATGGCAGTGTCTGACTTTTTGCAGTAGAGTGATTTGAACAAGTGCCATGAAAATTCCCATTTACTCCCATTATTTACCACCAATTTTATGGCCAATTTCCATGCCCTATTACAGCTCTCTGGTACTTTACTACAGTATAGACTTTGTTCTTAGAAAGATGAGGGCAGAGAGAAAGAGGAAATATTCAGCTTGTAAAGGTCAGTAAGTGAACAGAATAAGGGAATTCAGGGAAGACTTATTGCAATGATTAAATACTTACTATGCAGTCAGATATACCATGTAAACATTTCACTAAGGCTAATTCTAACAACCTTGCTCAAGATTACCTAATCACAAGGGTTTTCTTATGTACAAATATAAAATATTATTGTATCGGAAAGAATGTCAAAAGTAACCAGTGTTTTTAATATTGCTGTTGTTTAAATGATACTCATCTAATTGCATTGTTCTTAGCTTGAACCTCATGCTTCAGAAGAAACTTGGAGGATAACTGAGTGAAGGGTAATTTGCAGCAGCTCAGTTTTGGAGAGGTGCAACAATCCTGCCTATTTGCAGCTAATAATGTATGAGATGGCAATAGCATTATAAATCTGCTAGTGACCATTTCAACAGTTATGCTCTATGAAATGCCACTATCTATACACTTGTTTTGATAAATCTAGGTAATGGGTACCCAGGGGGTCAAAACAGTTCCAGTCACTCTGGATGGTTAGAGTGAAAAACTCTCAGCAGTACAGTCTAATATACCATCATTACTTTAGTCTCTTACAATCATTTCAGCAAAAGAAGAAGGGATTTTTTTCAGAGAAAAGTCTACCTTTTGTAATCATATTTGCTTTCAGTCAAGAAACCACATTTTTTATGTTTTAAAGGCAGAGATAATAATTTCTACCGCTTCTGAGACAACCTATTTGGAATTCAGAATGATGAGGAAGGCAATTAACTGACATTTTTCTACATAATAATATAACTTAGGGCTCTAAGGCTTTGTCTACACTAGGGAAATTTAGATGAGTGTCTCAATGTTGCTGACACTGGCTTGGCCAAGACACTGTTAGGAATGTGGAAGGTCTAATACAGACAAATTCACCAGCCTCAAAAATTGCTGTCAGCAATTAAGGCTTTCTTGGAACAGAATGGGAAAAGCATTCACATGTATGAATATTTCTACACAAATAATCCAAAAACTCATGGGTAAGACTCATTCCCTCTTAGAAGAAAATCTATAATGTGCTTATAGTTTAACCAAAAATAGTCCAAACTGATGTCACCGTCTTTCCTTAATTCTTTTACTTTGTTAAAGCCTCCATTTCTTTAAAAGATATTTTAACTTTGAATAATCTACTTCTGAAATATTTCTTAAAATTAAGAATTTTTTGAAATTTTCCTTTTGAATGAAAAAAGGAAGTTGCAAGCTTGAGTCATTTTCTGAGAATATAATTTTTTCATCTGGATTTCTGTACAATAAGCCTTAAAAGATGCTTTATAATATGACTTCTTCACAACACAAATCTGATTCTTTGGTGCCTATCATCACACATTATCAGTATTTAAAAGCTACTCCTCCACCTGAATAGAGCTTTTAAACTGAACTTTTTCTACTTAAAAGATAAATCATTAAAATGCTGCTGGAAGGAATATGGTTACAAATGAGGATATTGGCAGAAATCCAATGTTATTGGGAAGGTAGGATTTTCACACTAGTCTGTCGCCAGTGGTGATTAATTAAAAGACACTAGATACCTGAAGCCCAAACAGTTCATTCAGTATGATTCCCATTGCAGGAATGACCTGCTTTTGCTGACAAGATATTTATGCAAGGAAAATAAAGAAAAGGAAAATCATGATAGCAAAGCTCAAAGACAGAAAGATATAACTGTTCATGTTTTATTTACAGTCTCAGCTTTTAGTCTAGTGGTTTGCATATAAGGAGAGGTGATTTGTGTCTCCACAGTATACTTAATCAAGAAATCCACACAAAGTCGATGATAGAACTGCAGAGATCTGAGGCTAAAACCCCTGTGACTATGGAGCAATAGAGAGGTAATGGAAGAGCGACTGAATGCAGCGAATATGCAAGATGACAGTGGAAGAGAGAGAGGAATGATGAAAATGGCAAGTGGTGAGAGAAAAAAACCTCCAACCCTTGTTTTTCTGTTGGTGTTACAGATTTTGTTTGCAGCAGATGCTTCAGTTTCCCTGCAAACAATGTTGAATTTAGAAATTACAAATGAAAGACGTCATCCCATAAGCATAAACGATTTAAAATTATTCGCAAATTTTAGGTCTGTCTAAGGCAGTTTGAGTAGTAAGTTACACAAGAGAACACCCTCAACAAAGTCCAGTTCCTATGATACGCACATGAAGAGATAAATCTTTCCCATCAGTCACATATCCTGCTGACACCTGCTCTCCACATGTTGGATGAGCATCACATTGCATACTAAATAACTACCGTATTTCTATTAAATATATTTTCACACAGCACAAAATTAGATTTCGAGATCTTTCCGTGTAACTGACAAATTCAGGATCAATAAGACATCATCTTCAGTGAAGCAAGCCTATACAATCATCAGATTACACTGAAGTCAAAATAGAATCAAGAAAAACAACCCCAAAACAATCATCTTACAGCCTGTGTGCTAGGAAAAAAACTATTAGGTGCCATAGGAACATAGTGCTGAATTTTCTCTCTAAAATAATCTGTGATGCTATAAAACCACTATGTAGTTCTCCTTTATAATAAATGAATAATATGAACCACACGGAGCACTCTAAGTATCAGGACACCCCATCTGTCCCACTTCCCTAACTGAAGTGTGCAAAGTAAAGCACATCAGCAGTGTTGTAGTGTGTTTTTGGCTCTTGGGTCAGAGAATCTGTGTTTCTAGCAATCAGTCAGTGAACACATACAGCTGAGCTACATAAAGACTCAAAATCCAAGTAACAGGAATGAAAGATCACATTTGTGGGGATTCACACTGCTTTATATACCTTCCCTTAAATAAAGACTGTATTTGCAGCTGTTTGACTAAATTAAAAAAAAAAGGTCAAAACACCTCAAAATAGAACTCTGCAGTCCATGAAATGAGCTGCTAAAAATGGTTCATTAGTCAGAACCAAACCCAGATCATGTGAAACAGACATTTTTTACTTATTTTGTTATGTACTGCTTTGTCAATAATGTACTAATTTAATTAATATGATCTTAGCTTCTTTCTGCAAATCTTTGGAAGCGACCTGAATAGGCACTAGATATGTATATAGTCTTTGAACACCAGGCAAAAGGATGACTTCAGTTGTACCTAACATGTTCTTGAGATCAAGGAAATAAGGTCAATGCAGCACACTGGTGTTGGAAACAGAATTTTGCTGAAGCCAAAGGAATTGCGTGGGGTGGGGAGGGATAGTTCAGTTTCTAACAAGTTAGCAGTTCAAACCTGTTCTTCGCGCCTTTTTCAGGGGGTGGGGGTCTTGGGCAGGTAGGCGGATCGGGCCAGAGTGTAAGCTTCCTAGTACTAGCCAATGGGAACGGAAGCAGGGACCCCCCGGCCGGGATAGGGTATAAAAACCTGTCTCTGGTTGCTGAGGGTCTGTCTCTTGGGCCAGAGAGACACACCCGGTTCGGCAGAACTGTCTAAATAAAAAGTTTAGTTTTGCTTCGATGACTTTGTCCCCTTCTGAATTTCATTGGTAAGTGTGAGCATTTCTCACACAAGGAATCCAGAATTCTCACTATGGCATAAGGGAGATAATCATAAACTACATGTAAAAAGAAAAGAAAAAAAACCCAAACAACAAAACCCAAACAAACAAATGAAACCCCCACAAATAAACAAAAAAAACTAGCAAACAAAAAAAAAATGCAGACTTAGAGCAGAAGGGAGAAAGAAGGCAGACAAGAGTCCAGAACCCATGAAAAATTAGAAGAAGCAAATATAAAATGGAAAAGAAAATACAAAATTGTCTTCAAAAAGAAAAAGACAGGAAGTACTGCAGATTTGTATGAAGAGGAAAATTAAAAACAGGTGGTGACTTTTTAGTATAATGGAAGACAAGATCTAATCCAAAGAATTGCAACTGGCATCATGTGCCACTTAGAAAATAGCCAGAAAGGATTTCAAAGGGACTATACTGCATCTGCTTGTTCAACTGCACATCAGTTTCTCAAGGAGAATTAATATTTATCTTCCTCATTATCAAAAAGAAAGGAAAAAGTGTATGAGAAGATCATGAAAGTAAATGTTTATTTTATGGATTAGTTCCGTGAGGTGAATTTTAGGATTTTCTGTTTATGAGACACAAATTTGAAGTAAAACAAACAGTTTCACTCAGAGCTGGAAACCATTTTCAAAATCAACTGTAAGAGAGAGAAATAATTTCTAGGGCTGAGCTTTATACAAACAGAGAGGGAAAGTAGGCAAGTATAGACTAAAGGACTGAAAGACTGCAGTGGGGGTAGTATGGAAACCCAATAAAACCAATGTGTTACCATTGATGGAAACGGAAATCTGGAGCAAACTGGAGTCAGACAGAGAAATAACCATAGCTAATTTGGCATAAAACAACTTCTGACACAGAGAAGCAACTAAGATATTTGTACACTATACAAGACCATTAAAACATAGTAACCTGACATGAATTTCAAATTATTTGATGAAAGACATTTAAATGATGCACAGAGAAGATATCATAACTGATCCTCAAATAGACATTTGAGAATAGCATGAATTTTAAGTAATTAATCAGTATTATTTAAATCTTTATACATATATTTATATATCCATATACACAGATGAAACACACATATAGAAATTACTATATTCAAACTACACTGTCGAAACTTCACAAAATATAACCCAAACAATGGAAGAAAATCTATGCTTTATGCATTGCCAGAGAAACATCTTATTATTAAAATACACATTATCCCTTCCTAATAGCTAAGACTGGAAACGAACTCACATGGCAGAAAGAATGAAGTGGGCCAACCAAATCAGTGAGCCTGTAGTAATAAATAATGTAATAGTAATCACGTCCTTAAATTACATGTTTTATGTTGTTACAAACTTAAAAGACTTCAGATTTTTAACATATCCAGAGAAAGCCATCCTCTAAGGATATTCAAATCCATATATGACTACACAATGTTGTTCTCAGTCTTTCCTTATCTTTCTTCCTCACTTCAAACCTAAAACTGAACATATCGTTTGTAAGGGTGATCCTACTTTAAAAACTGTAATAACTACAATGTTGGATAATATGATAATGTAATAATGTGCATGCTAAAATTATAGTAGAGAAGATGTATTCCAATCTATTAATCTACTTCTGATTTTACAAGCAGTTTCTTGGTAAGCAATCGAAATGAATTTATCAAGAGGGATACTTCCAACAGTAACCAGACTTATTACCTTTCTTTTTAATATATCGTCTATCACAGTTAGTATTTTCCAAAATAAAATACTTTGAATCTTAATTTTTAACTCCTGCACACCTATAATTTAGCAACTTTATTTCCTTTTGTTCTCAAAGAATAGAATGAAATATTTTTAGAATATAGGTTTCTAAGGATTCATCATGAAAGCCTCATAAAGTGCAATAACCCAGGGATATAATTTTTAACCAGTAGAAGTTTAAAAAAAAACCAAACATAACTCATAGCTAGGCTGCCATCAACAGAGCAAAATTTGTAGCTGTGATATCACAGGCTGGAAATACAAGACATTCTGAGAGGTGAGGGCAAATTTTTTAATAATGTGTTTCACAAAAAAGCAAACTTTTGTTTTAATATTGCAAAGCTAAAAGTTAGGTTTCTTTCCAGGGGGGAATTTTTCAGAACTCTCTTGATAATAAGCATATTAAACCTTTTAGATATAAAACTCAAGACAAAACAAGATACTTGTAAAAATGAAATGACCAGAGAGATGGTTCCATTCAAAATATTTCACATTACCATAGTGAAAAAATGGACAGTCTTCAGATATTTTATTTCAATTCATCATAATTTGTGTGAGTCGAGTAAAGAATAAACAAACTCCTCTAATTCTGAAATACTATTTTTGTGTGCATAAAAGCCATCTATGTATGCATCAAGGCCCTTGTTCTTTGCAATACATGTTGGTTATTTTATGCAGCTTATATTATATGACGGGGTTTAAATCACCTTATCCTCTCCTTTGAAGATTTGCACAAGTTTGTGCCATGCATGTGCACGTTCAGCACAGACAATACTCTCAGATGCCACAGGGGCACAGAGGTGGAGCAGAAGGTGCCTGCACAGTCACATTTGCCCTTCTACAGCCCTGCGCAGGGTTACAGAGGGTGCCAGATCAGAGCTCAGAGCAGAGCTCACAGCTTGTGTGAGAAAGAGAAAGAATAAAAAGGGGATAGGCCACACTTCCCCTTCCGTTCTCCTCTCCTTCCTCTGTCCTTACTCTACATCTCAACACACTGCATTGAAATTTATAACTGAGTACAATAAGGGAAACTTGTTTGAGAAGAGGGAAAAAAAAAAAAAAGACAGATTCAGGGTAACCAAGGAATATTCCAAACCTCTAAGACTTCAATCTAAAGTAGGGTATAAAGCCCTTTACACAGAACATCTTTTATTATTTTTCCATGAACAGTTTCTCACGAATTGGTAATTTCTCATTAGATATTAATTACTTCAAGCAATTTATCATTTTTTTTTCTAGTAGTCAACTTAATTCACTATTTGTTTGACATACTGAAACACACCTAACTATTTCTTTTCATTCTGAGCTTGCAACTATTTCTCCTACACTGCCTTATAGATATCAGGAAAGAGTTCTGAAGAAGCAATTACAGAAAAAATCCAGTGAATCCTGAATGAAAGACTTTTACACACTGTGGGATTACACTTGCAGAATGTCCGAGTAGCTTCCTGATGATCTTCCCTGGCTGTAGAGCAGGTTTGAGAACACAACAGCCAACCCTCACATCAGCATTTAGGCGATGCCGCTGATCAAACGATTGAGGTGACATTTTTCCTTCCTTGAGGACCAATACAAAGTTTAGACACCCCTTATCAACCTATTTTGCAAAGCTAACCCAGACTTATGACATAAAGAATCCTTGCATTTGTTTCCACACAGGGAGAATTGCACAGACTAGAATCAACAATTCCCAAAGGATGGCTGTTAAAATTGCCTTATTTTTTAATATGTCGAATGATAAAGATGTATTGATATTCAGTGTTCTTCTGCCCATATTGCACAAATCCAAAGGCCACCATTAGCTATTTTTACCATAAGAACACTGCCAATCTTACTGTAGAGCCAACTTTTCCCTCTTGGTACATGAGGATTCAATAATAATTGCTGTTCCAAGCTGTGCATAAGAGAAAAAAAAAACACTGCAAAAGGAACGGAAAGGAATCTGAGGGGCAGCAGCAATCACCTGGTCTCCAAAATAGATTGTGGCAGTATGCACAGCTTAAACATTTATTACTGAGGCAAGCAGCCTAACAGACATTGGAATCCCAGGACATGCTATAAAGTCCAAGATAGTGCTGGAGGCACAGCACATTGATGGTCAAGAAATCTGAACTGAGAGGCAGCTACACCAAATAATAAAGATAATCAGCATTCAATTTACTAGAAAAGTATTTTCACACTTTTTGTTTTTTAAAAACTAAGCAAATTAGTGTTATACTGTTTGGGAAAAGAAACTGAATACAACCACACGTGGTTTTGGTATCTTTCTGTCTAAACTGCAAGTTTTCAAAATCAAAGACACTCTAAGTTTCTTCACTGTATTTTGCTGAAGTCACACTGTAATGACCAGTTTAACCAGGTGTCACAAGTTTGGCTTATGGTGTGGCTTTTCACAAGTCACCATGATAATAAAAATATTAAACAAGTAGAAGATCACACCCTTTGAATAAGAAGACTGTATCACATCAGAGATCCATGTAGATGAACTGCTGGTTACAAGAAGAGGAATGACATAACATAGAAAGTTTGGTAGCTGATGGTCCCCAAGGCATCATTGTCACTGTGAAAAAAGCCCACAGCCATTGGTTAGGTCCATGCCTTAAGTCCTGTTGTTTTATTAAAAACCCAAACTCAATATTATTTTGGTTTGTTTCCTGTTTTAAAAGACCATAAACAACAACAACAAAAGGAAGTAAATTAGTCATTTCCTAGAATGAAAGAAATAGAAAAATAATTATTGATATATTTTATTGCATTTAAAAGGAAATAAAGGTTAGTGCGGTTGGTTTTGTGGACTTCATGGGGAATTCTATTGAATGTTAAGTGCCAAGAATCCCATGAAGCTGTCTTTCAGTCAGCTCCCACACTAATGCATACCAAGTAACAAATAAAAATAGTCATATTGGTTTTAAATAGTTAACCCTTGATTAACTTCAAATAAACAACTTTCAGTTCAGAGTTAGAATATTCCAAAAGACCAGTAGAAATTTGTGTTCAGATAAGCGTGTCTCTATTAAAATCTATAGTATTTAGGTTCTTAAACTACTTCTGAAAATGAAAATTCTGCTTTTGATTTTGCAGAAACATTTGAAAATTCTATTCAAAAATCTTAAGGCAAGGCGAGGCAAGTCTGGAATAGTACCTGGAATTATAATAGAAGTATGTTTTATTTCAGATTTGCCATTATTTCTTTTCCCATTAAGAATGTTAAGTCACATCTAACAGTCAGTGAGTCTTGCATAAAATTTCCAGGTCAAAATCTGTTCTCAAATATTCATCTTGAGAATATTGTATTATATCATTTTTGTCATTATTAATGACAAAATATGGTTGCTTTAAATCTATGTTGATAATTCCTTACTACAGCTGTATCTTCAAAATAGCATGTACCTAATCAAATTAGTTGGTCATGGAGGTAATAAAATAACCTTGTCTACCAAGCAGTCATCTTTATCCTACCTTATTATATTAAATTTTGATGACTTTAGACAGAAGTCATGGTCAGTTTGACTTCATGTGAATTATGCTAAACCATCCATCCAGTGAAACTAACATAATCCTAGTACCAAAATATAAGTACCTCTTCATGATGAAGGATACTATTCAAATTGTTTGGCCTTCTGGACAAAGAAAATAAGGGCTTTCATCAATTTAGAAGAGATACTTCTTCTTGTTGCTTATTTAAATAAGAATTTAGTACAGGGAGCTTTAGCAAGCTACTTGGGGGAAAAGAAAACCAAACAAAACTATAATTGTCAGAATGTAAAAAGCAATACTGACCCTAGAGTTCTTTACTTAAGCTTCTGCATCAGTATCTTGCTTCCAGGTTTAATATTGAACCAGCCAGGCAGTACTTAGGGACTTAGCTGCAACTAAAATTTGCTTTATAGTTACCCCAAGACATAGCGTTTGGTATTTAAAACAGGCTGACATTGAAAATTCATTTAAGGGTCCACTTCACTCATTATATGTTTTCACAAATAACTCACTGATTAAAATAATAAAAAATATTGAAAAAAATTATAAGAAAGTAATCTCACATGCCATCTGCACAAGATATAGATGTCTACTTCCAAATATAGAGGTGTGAACACACACAAATTCAAATGAGAAACAATAATTTTTCAATCTCAGCTGTAGTAAACCTGCACTATGTATTTACCCCTTAGAAAAAACCATGAGAAAAATACTTGTGAATAGCTTCAGTTTCTCAGCTATAACAATAAATATCATTAATCTTAAAATATGCTGAGCCAATTAAGTTAAGTCATAAAAGTGTGTTGCATATGACAACACATCATCAATATCTTAATTCCTGAATAAATCATATTATCCACACATAAGACCTTTCATGAATGAAGGACAATATGCTTTTACCTAGTTTATTTGAATTAGGGGTTTTTTGGAGGAAGAATATTCTCACTCTCATGGTTTCATTTCCCAACATTTCTAAGGGGTTTTTATTTTCATAGAACCCTAGAATCATAGAATGGCCTGGGCTGGAAGGGACTTTGAAGATTATCTAGTTCCAATCCCCTACCATAGGCAGGAACACCTTTCACAAGACCACTATTCCCGAAGAATATTTCTTCTTTTCAAGCTGATAGCCTGCAATACTCAAGCTAAGAAGAAACTGTCCATAATTTAAAAAATCCCAGTCAAAGAGATTTTTTTTTCCAGTCAAGAAAAAAATCACTGTAACATCTAACATGAATTTTTCAAGTTATTCATAAAAGTTTTGATTGCCCCCCAAGTGCTAAGTACTACTATGCCAAAATACTTTGTCAATAACTCATTTACATGTATGATGCGCTACTAGAAAGGCAACATTTATCTTCACTGCCATAATTGCTATCAAATAATACATAATAAAACCAAAATTTTAAGCAGTAGAAAAATTTTGACCACTGTGAGACTATGAACAAAGAGTATGCATATTTATGGTTATTAAGATGCATGAACCATCAATTAATTGTAACTCTATTTAAGATTGGTTTAATGTGTTTTGAGCAGGGGAAGCCCTTTTTTCTAACTGCTAGCTGTCCAAATATATTCAAAGTGATGCTGTCGTGTTCATGACACATTACTTTCAAGCTGACACTTGAAACAGCTCTTGAATGCTAATCAATTAGTGACATATAAAAGCAATATTTCTGATTTTGAGAAAGTAAAGCAGGAATAACCACAGAGAAAAAAAAAAAAAACAAGCCTTGTTTGTGTGCTTTGCCTGATACTTTTCCTGAAACCTACACTGGTACAGACACACACCTAGAGCAAGATGGAGCATTATGGTCTCAGATGTGAAGGCATGTGGTGGGACCCCCTGGGAAGATTAACCTCACTTGCCTTGTGCCAGGGATTTCCTCTTACTTCTGGCCTGAAGTTTCTGTATTCTGCTTAGGCATAAGCAGGGTAGAGTTTTAACCAGGATTTAGAAATAAGACTTCTGCTATTGCTAATAGGAGATGCATGACTAATTCCCAGTGCATGTGGTAGAAAGACAACCTCAGGGTCTGTTCTGTTTTCAGCTGCAAATTGATTTTATTTCAAAACCTAAATGGGACTCTTGAAAAGTATGGAATTAAAATCCTGGTTTGAGTCTATTTTATTTGGATTGCACTCTCTTATGGTGGGACTGCAATCCCAGAACAGGCAAATAAATTAACTCCCTAGAGTTCCCTCTGTCTCTGCATAGGTTTTGGCACCAAATCCAGTGAAAGGAAAAAAACCAACCAACCAACTTTCATCATATTTCTTTCTGAGACCAAATAAACTGCAAAGTAATAACCTGGATGCAATAAATGGATATTTTGTAATGATGTATCATGTATTTCTATGGTGAAATAAAAGGAATTACAAATCACTATACATGTAGGAAGCCAAAGAATATTACTCTGTAGCCCATACTAGTTTGTCAAGCTTAAATAGGTGGTGCACCATTACAAAAGTACTAGCCAAACCAGCTTCCTATTTTCAAAAATGGACACAAATTTGTTATTTGATTCATATTTTAAAAATCATATGTACTCATAAATGATTGCAATAAAAATGAAACCTAAATAGGAAAGAAAGATTTTAATAGATAACATATGGAAGACCTTAAAGGTATTTTCCAACCTTTGTGATTCTGTGATTCTATGATTAAGAGTCAGAGACTCTCAAATTCCCAGCTTCATACAGAAAAAAATCAATTAACATGACAAAGTGCAATTGACAGGTCCAAATGAAAATTCAGATTGCACGTGGCTCTAACAGTAATTGGCCCTCTCCCCTTGAGACCACAACCTGCTACTCTATGAGGCAAGATAAGTGAAAACCGATCTCAAGGAAGAATAGGCAAGTCAAATATTCGGTCATTGAAAACTGTTCTGTGAGATCCAAAGAGCACTTCTTTGTTTCTCTTGGCACCCTACAAAACATATACAATAAAGGACAAAAATAAAATCTGCTTTCCAAGGTGTAATTCAGTCAAAAAACCCCAAAAAACAACTGGCTTCCAAGCAATAAAAGTTGTAAATTGTCTCATCCACTGTTTCTCAGAAGGATTTGTTGTCATACCAGTGCTGTAAATGCTCCCTAGCAGACTGTGATGTAGACAAGGAATTGCAGATAGTATTTTCAAAGTGTACAACTGTTCCCTATTATAGTGGACAGTGAAACCTCTATCAAGAAATAACACGTTAGCTCCTGTGAACAGGAAGAAAAATGAAAACAGTGCTCAAGATACGTTATCAGTCTTTCTAGGCTTATAAAAATTCCTTGTATTGTGAAAAGAAAAAACCTGACTTCTGCCTTGGGAAATCTGTTGTTGAATGACTACATTCCAATTGTTCACTGTGTTCAGATGACACACGAACTTTGCAACTATGAAATAAAACCTGGTAATCATTTTGTCTTTGCTGATAGGAAATCTGTGATTTTGAGGTATTCTCTCATGCGGTTATCTCTAAAAACTCCATCTGTAACTGAAAGTTACCTAGTCATACAACAAGACGATTTTTCTGACACAGAATTACAGTAATTTTTTAGGCTTCCACATATCTGGTAATTAATATAAAAGCCAAACCCAAAGAATCATGAACAATATATGTTGCACATGCAGTTACCTCTCTCCAGAACTGTACATTTCTGTCTGTTACTTTCATTTTATTAGACACTAAAGTTGTACCTTTCTTATGGAAGTCATAACCTGTCTTCATTTTTAGGTTGACAGGCTGTACAGCAACATTACCTAGCATTCATTTTTAAGGGATATGTGTCTTTAGGAATACCATCTAAAATCTTTAATTCAACACAACAACAAACCATTTTATGGGTTGTTATGATGACAATCTTATATCACAGTTCCCATGGTGTTTACAAATATCCTAACAATTGTTGGTGAGGTTTCATAACCTTTCAACAGTGAAGTATCAATTCTCTTCAAACAAAAGCAAAGGAAATGGCCCATCAGTTCTCTGTAATCCTGCAATTAGGGTGCACTTTAGCACTTATTAAAGCCAGAATCCCAGAATAATCCTCTAGGTCTGTCAGTCAAGCACACCATGTAAGAATACAAGTTACCGTGATTCTCTCCCCCATCATAGTGACATTTCCATTTTTATTCCTGTGTCATTTATGGAAGATGCATGCAACTGTGGCCATGAATTTTAAAGAGCTCAGGGTCACACTAGGGTCTCTCTCCTCTTGATGAGACTTTGAAAGAGGGGAAAGACCCCATATTTGAAATTAAGACTCTAAATTGAAGAAAAAAAAATCAAAACTTAAAAATAGAGATTCTATATAGTTTTCCTTCCCCTTTTTAAAAATATGCAGCCACTTTGAATGCTGAAATGTCTTATTATACAAAGATTTTTTGCTTGATGAGAGGCATGGGAAAAAGTACTTATTTACATCTTGAAAGACAAATACTTAATTTTGAAATACAATTAAAGAATCCTCAGCAGTATATGCTTATATATATTTGCATAGTTTAGAAATACTGTCAGCGAATTCTCTGCTAAAGTCCATTACTGCAATTCTAAAAATACACTTCCTGTAATATTGGTGCTATCATCTCACACAGTGTGTTATTTACCTGAATTGCATCTGATTTGGGCAATTTAAAAATGTTTTCAGAACTCATCTGCCCCTGAGGCCAAACAGCACGTAAAGAAGAACTGTGAAGATTTGTTTATTTTAAATGAGAACAGCATAGAGAAAAAACGGATCAGAAAATTAGAATATGTAAGAGTTTCATTTAATCTCCAGTTCCATTTGTGAAACTCAGATCCAATCCCAATGGATCTCTTTAAATATGGCTCCTTCTAATTCATAAAATGAATCATATGTCTAATAGAGCACACCTCTGAAGTATTAGTGAAAGAAGCAAAAGTGACAATAACAGCAGACCTGTACTAAAAATGGAGATGAAAGTTTAGCTTGGAGGTTATTTAAGAATGGGACACAAATAATAAGCTTAGTATTAAAAAATAAAATCATTTTGTTCACATGCTACTTACAGCCTTCATAAATATCTGTTGGTATGTGGACTGCTGCATGTTGGTAAGATGTTTGCCGTCGGAAAACAGGATCATCTTCAAATACTGGTCTGATTCTCTGGCTGCCAGATTCAGTGTCATTCTTTTCAGGCTTTTTAAAAAGAGACATATAAAGGGCAAAACATTACAATGCATGATAAAAACAATTTCACTCACATTTGCGTCTTTTTACTTCAAAGATTCATAGCCTTTCTTTCATTGCTAACATTTTGCATTTGCGTATAAACACAGTTAGTTGCTCCAGATCAAGGAATATTTGTGTATATTTGGCTTTTAATTTTGAGTTAAACAATGAAACTCAGTGAAATGAAGACCTGCAAAAGAAAAGTAAGAGCCTAATGCCTTACACACCTAAATTTTTCATAAGTGCATGTAATTTTTGCATCCATAATACCGGGTAAATACATTACCTTTTATTACATGTAATTTGTATCGAATCTTAAAAATAAACACTGTATCTCATATTTTCCTTCTGGAGATTATATAATAAATCACAAATTCAAAAATTATCTTCTTGTAGACATTTCATAAATGGATTTTTGAGAAACTGTGGGGTACATTCGGACAAAGAAACAAATTAGGCCTCCTTAGAACTTCTGACTGAATCAGGTTTGTTCATTGGTTAATTTTAACAACGTCTCAATGAAATCTCATGTACTGACTGCATTTGCCTGGATAGAAATGTCCCCAAACTCTCAGGTGCTCACCATCACCTGTCTGCCTTAGGTTCCCACCCTCTCTTACCTGTACCCTGAACACATTTCTTGATTCTTTCCAATTGACTCAGTTTGAATAAATACTTTAATTTTGAAATGCAGAGATGTTTTCTAACTCAGTTACAACAATTGCATGAAGTGTGGGACCAAGGAGGTAGTGAAGGTCCAAGAGGAGGTGCAATGTCTTCACCTGTCTCAGTTGCAGCTGGAACAAGAGGTCCCCCAGCAGAAGTCGACTGACACTTAAGCAATGACAAATCAACTATGATACCAAATAATTAACTCAGGCCAGCAATTGTAGGCAACTATAAGGATATTTTTAATACTATAGAGTCATCATTTTTTGAAAATGTGCTATGCTTGATAAATAGTGCTGACAATGAAGCACCTGCTGGTCAGTCAGGTATGTGTGTGCTAAGACTACTATGTTTATTATTATCCCTTGTCAAAGGATAGACAGCTAAATTTTAACAAAACTGCATATGTTTTCTCATTTGCTTCATCACAGGGTTATAGACAAATGTTATACTAATTATAGATTCAAATGTTGCCTGAAGCATCTGTCTCAGATTAGTTTCAAGGAAGAGGTTTTCTTTAGAAACACAAAGGGCAGAACTCATCTAACCAGAGTCATCCACTGCTTTTAACATAGAAGTGCTGTGCTCATCCTTCCAGGCTGCCTTCATAGGCAATGAAATTAAATGGTCATGTTTCGAGTGTAATTACAGTGCATCTTAATCAGATAGCTACGTTCCCATGACATGAACCATGCTTTAGAAGTGCCTCCTACTTTCAACTGATTGTAAATGTAGCCCTAAGGCAAATCATCCAGATGCAGAGATCTGCAATACATCTGTCTAGAATTAGGTGAGATGGATCTCATAATACAAGTGTATTAAACTTCCAGAAGAAAAGAAAGGGGTTACTAATTTTGACTACTTTTATTCAGCATAGCTATTGTATCTTATGCTAAGAAGTTCAACTTAATACTTAACCCGACTGGGGATGGGCAAAAGGTTGGGAGGGGACATAGCCAGGACAGCTGACCCAAGCAGACCAAAGAGATATTCCATATCCAAGGATGCTCAGCAGTACAAGCTAAGAGAAAGGACGAGGGGAGGGAGGCATTCATCATTAAGGCATATGTGGAGCAATTGCCATGTGTCCTAAGGCCCTACTTCCCAGAAAGTGTCTGGTCATCACTTGCTGATGGGAAGAAGAGAGCAAATCTTTTTGTTTGCTATTGCTTCAATGTGTGGCCTTTGCTTTTCTTTATTAAACTGTGTTTATCTTGATCCATGAGCCTTTTGTGGTCTTATTTTCTCCCCTTTATGCTGCTGGGGAGGGCATGTGATAGAGGGGAATGTGACACAGGACATGGTGGGCAAGCGGCATCCAACCCAGATCAATCTTCCAACCCATGGTAACTTACTTTGAAGTGTGCAAACTGGAGCCAGGATCTGGAACAGTTTATGCATTGTGTGATTCGAAATGACATAGCATTGTGATAGCTTCAGACAAGGCAATTTGGCACAATTTTTGCACAGGGCTTTTTCTTTCCTTTTTTTTTTTTTTTTCCTTTGGTAGTTTGTTTGAGGGTTTTGGGGATGGGTTTGTTTGCTTTGGGGAGGTGGGTTTTTGTTTTGACGGGATTTGAGGTGTGTTTTTTTGGGGTTTCTTTTGGTTCAGTTCAGCTTGGTGGTGGTGGTTTTTTTTTCACAGGATTTTTTTGCTCACCTGGACCCAGAATGCAAAACATTAAGCAAATTCTGGAGTTCTTTCCACAAGTTATCTTTCAGTTTCATGCTGCTCAAAGTAATGAGTTGGTCTAATTCTGCAAATGCTATCTCAACAATCAATCCTTCATGTAACAAAATTTCCCTCCTGCCTGAAAGTCATTTGAAAAAAAAAAAAAAATCCTAACACTTTTTTCTGAGTTTAGTAGCAATGACTAGAAACTCTCAGTGCTTTCACAGATCAATTCAGAAAAGAATTAGGAATCATCAGGCCACATTATTGCAATAAAACACCAGAATGAGTGAATGTTAGAAGTGGGGGGGGGGGGGGGTTTCAACTTTTTTTCCACAGATATAATTGGGAAGGAACGTTTCTGGGAAAAGGTGTAAACATAATCCTAGAATGTCCTGAGTTAAAAGGGATGGAATAGGATCATCAAAGTTCAACTCCTTGACACAAGACAATCCCAAGAATCACACCATATGCCATACAGTCCATCCTAGCATGTCCTGGACAGAAATTTTCATATTACAATATATAGAGATTTTTGCTTGAAATTCCTGAAGCATCTGAACATAAAATGATCATGTTTTGTCTGCTTGATATTTCAATTTATTCCAATTAATAAATATAACCTTTAAGTCTCTCATTCATTCATATGCTATGAAAGAAGATTCAAGTCTACTGTCAAAATTTGATTAAACTTTGATGAAACTTATAGGGTTTAATTAATAGACCCTAATGCCTTATAAAATCTACTTCCCACATTTCTAACAGCACATATAACCAGGTCCCCTTAAAAAAGACTGTGATAAAGACCTAGTGAAAGACCTGTGAAATACCAATAGTCCATGATACCAAAGAAAAAACATTAATCTAAAAACCCTTCTCAACTCAACTAATGCAGGGCAGTGGATGAACAGCTCCATAAAGTAATGTAGAAACTCTCACATCCCTCTTGTTGACTTTTCCTGGGAATATTTTGTGATGTATAGCTTTGATACTGAAAAAAGGCATCAATCTGTCCCAAAACACAAAGACATCAAATGACAAAATCCTTTAAAAATTACAAAGATTTCCTTACACGGGAACATTTCTTCTATTAAATCTAAAGGTGTCTTAACTAGTTCTGCAAATAACAGGCAAGCATCAGAAGCATTATAAGTAAATTACTGTTGAACTCACTTGGGCCAGTACATCCTGACCAGCAAGAACAATGCCGTGCCATGCCTTACACTTCCAAATTATAGTGGATCCTTCTATAAAAAAATAAATCTATGTAGTTTTCATTTGGCACACTTAAGAATTTCATGTAGCTTACATCTAAATCAGAAAAAAAATAAAAAAAAAGGATTATTAAAAAGAAAAAAACAAGTATTATTTATTATTTTAGTCTGGCATTTCTAAGAAAAGCCTGACAGATTGTGGTGACAGTGGGTCAGTTTAAATACTCAGCTAAACTTTGTTTTCAGGAAAGTAGCAAAACACATCTTTTGCAGGAAAGTGATCCAGCATGTGAATACAGTTAAAATCCACCTCCAACCAATTTCTCTCCCAAGTCAGGAGCTGAAATGCAATCAATACTGGCACAGGAAAATCCCACAGGAGATAGTGGCTGAAGATTAATTTTCTATCTATTCAAACCTGGCCTTCACTTATTGAATTACATTGTTACCTACCACTGACAGTCAGCAAAATAACTCACTCATTTCTCTGCAATGAATTTCCAGACCAATTTCTCACTCCCTGGAAAGGCAGATAAAATCCATTTCTCTTTTCAGTTCACATTTGTGCCATTTTAAGGTTTGGGTTTTTATTTTTTTTTAAAAAATAATTTTTTTCTTCTATCTACTGTTCCTGATCAGAGTAAAAGGAAATTGATATAGCAGCTAAAATTTGGGTAAACTGAGTTTTCCTGAAGCTGTTCTCTGTGATCCCTTCTAAATCACTTTTGGCATCATCTGTAATAAACTGGAAGCAGCCTTCTGTGGCCTTTTTGTAAGCCAAATACATAGCAGAAATGATGCAACTTTTCCCTCAAGGGCTATATGCATGAGATAAGTGGAAGCTTTATACCAAGAGGTATCATGGAAAGATGTGTCTAGAAAGGCAAACATTGATTAAAACAAAACCAAATAAGGTCATTTCAAGAAACTGTGGCAGACTTTAGTTGCCCCTATCATTGCAGCCAACCGTATCTCAATTCCTTTTTGCAGAAGTCAGTTACTTTCGATCATCACAGCTGGGTGGATTTTGTATCTCTACTAGCAAATTTTCATTTACTTGAAAAATATTGATTACTGCAGAGATCAGAAGGTTTTTCTGCAAATATAAAACTTAATTTTTGCTTCTTGCAGCAGTTGAAAACTGAAGATCAGAAAGCTGATATGAATTTAAAGAAATCACCAGTGAAACCACAATAAAAACTGCAAGCAAACTGAACAATCTTTTCAATAGATGTGATTTTCCAGCTTCACGAAAACTGCTAAGTGTATTTAGGTGCTTGTGACAGACTTGCAAACAGTTTATTTCATTTTTGTGTGTCAGTGGGGCACTGCAGTCTTCACTCAGCTACATGCAGATTTTAGATTAAGTGACATCCTTCTGTCTCCTCTTAGAAACAAAACTCAACTAAAAGAGTTACAAATAAGAAAACAGTTGGCTCAGAACTGAAATATTTTTATTTTATCTGTTATACAACAGTGAGGTGTTAAACATAAGAATATATACATATGTATATTCACATACATAAACATAAGAATATATATATGATTATATGTAGTGTCTGGGTAAGTTGAGAAAGGAATTTACTAGGAAAATAATTTTATATTTTCATCTGTCAGTGTGTCATGCTCAAGGGTCATTATATTTAATATAGATGTGAGATGTTTTCAATGCTTTAAGTGTTTCCATATGCTTCTAATGCATCAATTGGTTACTGTATGTCAGTAGGAAAATTAATTGATCTCTGGATTACTTAGTTATATTTTAAACCCCCCAAACTCTTACAGCAGCCATTTTATTTTCAGAGTTCTGCCAACTGAGCAATTTCAGTATGTATCAAGTATAGAGACAAAATAATTAAAAAGTATTTATTTGCTGCTTAAGCTATTTTTCTGAATGCAACTATGGTTTGGTAATAATAATTTCTATACAGCTACTTACAGGCTTGTCCATGTCTACTGTATACAAAACTGTATGATATCTTATGGACAGTTCAAAACCTCGGGGAGGTTATGCATTCATTTATCTGACCTTTATAGTTCACAGCTTCTGATCAGAACTTTTAGACACACAAAAAATTATTATAAATCTCAAACATAATAATGTTTTCTTGTATCCCAAGCTATTCACAAAATCCATTGCATATGAATTTAGTTTCATGAGTAAATGAATTCTTGATGTAATTAATTTATCACATGTAAGGACCTGGAAATCTGGGGACTTTTTAGCAGGAACTCTTGAGATAAGACAAGAGGTCATGATTTAAAACTAAAAAAAAAGTAGATTCAGATTAGCTATAAGGAAGAAGTATTTAGCTATGAGGATGGTGAAACAGAGGAACAGGTTGCCCAGAGAAGTGGCAGACACCCCATCCCTGGAAACATTCAAGGTCAGGTTGGTCGGGGCTCTAAGCAACCCGATGTAGCTGAAGATGTCACTGCTCACTGCACAGGGTTGGACTGGATGAACTTTAAAGGTTCCTTCCAGTCCAAACTTCCAAGATCCTATGAAAATCTTGTAGCATTTCAGTGAACTTCTTGTAATATTTCAGTAAAATACATTTTAGAGAAATAGATGAAAAGGATTTTTCCTAATTTCTTCAGTTGGAGGGATTTACAAAGCAGAAATCCAAGGTTATGGAAATCCTCTTCTGCTTGAAGGAATTGATATAATTTCTATGAATGTGCCTTAAATACCGCAACTCATGCAATTATGATTTCTTGTAAATAATATAAATATTTTCTTAATTTCTGTCAGAAAGGAACATTCTCAAAATAGAAAATACAATTTGTTAATAAGTTAAAAAAAAATCAAAAAACTTTAATATTAAAATAACAGAGGAATTAGTGAAAATTGTGACACCAATTATTTTGAACTTCTAGTGATTAAACCAGAATTTTATCATCAATGTTGTGAAGAAAAATGTTGAAAGCTATTATTTATAGTTGGAATCATACCCACATGACCTATCCTTGCATTTTACAGTTATAGATTGTAAATCACTGAATAAAACCTCTATACAAATTTGCAGGTAGGAAACTAAAAGAAACAGCTTGATTTCAAAGACATGATGAACAATTACCCAGCTAGAAAAGGCAGTCAGCACATGACAAGTATTAAAGAAAGAGTTCCATGGTAGACTAGTGGTCCAAATGGGACAGAACATGGCAATATATCATGCTAAAAATTCAAAGCTCTTTAACACTTTTCTTAGAGAAACAGGATTACACACCTGTGTAGATTTATTCTTTTTATCTGAAGACAACAATTCAAATTCCTAAAGGACCTTCTAAAGGCAATTTTCTCCACTTTGCAAGCCAAGACCATTCCTTCCTCTCCTTGATGCCTGCTTGAAAACTAAAAGAATAAACATCCTGGGCCAGCCTGTTTCTGCAACTAATGCTGACTGAGTTCAGGGAGATCATGTACTCTGATTTGAAGAGGCAGAGACCTTATTCTGTAAGTGTTCCCATAAGATAAGGCTGAGGAGGCAGAATAAGGGGCTGAAAAGCTGAAGCCAGCAAAGCATGTTAGCAATTGATGTAATTTATCTTAAAGGAACCTGTGTGATTAGCTTGTCTTTCCTAAAACTGGCATATTTTAGTAAATTAGGATTTGTACTTGTTCAAACCTTGATTTCTTTTTTAATAAGCACAAAGAAATTAAAAGCTATGTTCTTTTCTCATTATTACAGATGATAGCTGACCTTCACTTCAAATCTGCATAAAGTCTGCTGCAGTAACATCCATATGCAAAAATTCATTGTTGTATGTCCTATTTTCTCTTGAATTACAATGTCACGTAAAATGAAAAGTGTATTTTAAATATTTAAGCACATAAGAAGCATAAGATGCATTTATCTTCCTAAAGGTAAACATGACACCTCCCCAAGTCATCAGAGACCTCTCCAATCCCCACAGTGTTTCAAGGATGACTGAGAGCTGCCTCACACTGACAACAGCACCCTTGGATCCATCTCACCTGGTCCCATGGACATGGATGTGTATGTCTGACTAACCTCAATGGAATTAGGTCCCTAATTCCATCCCTTCCATTCCCAATGGTTCAGGCAACATCTCCATATCCCTCGCGGGTCATACATCCTGGTCATGAGATCAGGAATCATGACTGTAATCCCACCTGAATGTCCCTTCTAAATGGGGTCACCTAAATTCAGGACCAAGGTGTTCATCAAGTTTCCTTCCTGCCCTTAAATTTTCAGGTGTTGCATACAAGTGCCTACTTCAGCATTGCCTATAATAGTGGATTGATTGGACAAATAATGTCATTAGACAGCACTAGAAATACAGGGCCATATTAGAAGAAAAGCACATCTTACTTTAAATGATTGAAATATTACTAAGAGTTCAGAAAAGCCCAGCTATAAAAGAAAAAAAAAACACCAAAACCAAAAAACCCTTTAAAATTCATAGCCTCCTTCACTGATCTTTCACAATCCATTAGAGTACTCAAACATGTAATAAAATAAAATAAAAATATCCATTGTTGACAAAAGTCCTATAGAATACTTAGTAATGCAAAATTTTGACACCAAAATGCACTCCAGAGAATTTAGATTTTTCATACATCACCCAATTAAATTTCAAACTAGGAACTGTTCTACAGTTATTGGAATAAATTACCCTGTCTACCTTTCACCATCCCCACATCTGATTAAAGATCATATCCCTGGAGAACAAGAACTGTTAAATCATCTTAATGCTTCATTGGGAATTAGTTATAATACCAACTGAATGTGAACATTTAATTAATTTGATTTTTTTCATCTGATGCAGTTGTCTTTGCCATGCTTTGCTAAGCCATCAACTGATCCTGTTTCACAATGCATTCTTATCTTCAGTCAGGCTGGTAAGGTCCAGATTTTGGACATCCTGTGGCGTACTAATTGGTTATTGCTCCCTCTTCTTAATTTGTGCCATCTTCTGTGTCAATAGCAACATTAATAATGGTCCAGACCTGCTTTGAGAAGGTTGGACTACACGACCTCCAGAAGCCCTTCTAATCTACTGTTTTTCCCCACTAATGGGGCTCAAAACACTATATAAATATCACTTGACAATTCATGCTCACATAAATTTAATGAAGCTTTTCACTAATTAAATGGCAGCTGTATCTAGGTAGAAAAGAGCTGTAGGTAACACTAAACCATGCACTGAGCTATGGACTATCGACTATCCCTGCAGACTGAATACCATATAATAATCTAAGGAAACTGCCATAACAGTATTTATATGGCTTTTAAAAATGGTAGTACAATGAAATTCTGACTGCAATGAATTAGAAGAACAGCATTCACAGACACTAAGGGAAATTTTAGATTGTGCCCAAGAAAAGAAGCATGTCAGGAGACAGAATGAAAGATACAAACAAACAAAAAGAAAATACAAACAAAAGGGTCAACTTATGGATTTTGAAATAATTTTTAGAAAGTCAGGATAAAAAAAAAAGCTTCTGTAAAAGGTCAGCTCAAGACAAGTTCAAAAGTTTCTAGATGTGGACAATGTGATTTCCCACTGAATTAAAACCTATTTGCAATACACACCATAAAGAGAGATGTAAGAATACCTTTAATCCAGCTTTTCACATATCAATTCTGAAACCTCCAGAAGATTTCAAGTCAGGACAGAAGTACAAATGGCCTTTCACAGCCGTGTGGGCAAGAAGCTGGAACAAGTTGCCCAGAGAAGTTGTGGATGCCCCATCTCAGGAAGTGTTGAAAGCCAGGTTGGGTGGAGCTTTGAGCAAACTGGTCTAGTGAAAAGTGTCACACTACCTGCCCATGGTAGTGTGATTGGAACAAGATGATCTTTAAGGTCCATTCCAACCCAAACAATCCTATGATCCTATGAAGTACTTGTGAGACCAGCTCAGTTGGTCAGAGCATGGTGGTAACAATGCCAAGGTGGCAGGTTCAACCCCTGTATGGGCCATTCACTTAAAAGTTGGATTTGATGACTTTTATGCGTCCCTTCCAATTCAGAATATTCTGTGATGCTGTGACTGCTTTCAACTCAACCCTACTCAAGGCATGACTCAGGTGCAGAACTAGAGTAAATGACCTTGCATGAAATGAGAGGATTGAATTCTGAAGATGTGCTGCTTTGTCATACTTGCAGCATGTACTGGAAGCCAGAGATATTAAGAGAACTTCAGGAAAGGGGAACGTTGAATACCGAAATAAATTTTGTATTTATAATATTTAACTCCTATCTCAGCCATACTTATGATGAAGGCCTCCTTTGGTCATTTATTCAATGTGACATATGCATAAGCAATAAATCAGCAGGAACACTCAGAAACGTGACTTGAAGACTTTGATGACTTAGACATCCTGAGTCTAAACATTAAATCTTATTAAAATATTGTAAGTCCTCTATTCCAAGAGGCTTAATAGGACTCGCAGTTTTCAAATCCTACTTCCACCTTCCATCAGTCATATGAAAGCATCAGATTGAGTCATTCCTTTTGTTTTGTACCACTTAAAAATCTCAGTGTGACCCACACGTTTCCAGGTGATGTCTTAGAACACTCGTACAACATGTCAGGACACTCGTACAACATTGCCATCTATAATCACGCAACAAAGTGCTCGCTAAAAATCACTGCTTCAAATGCTATAAACATCCTATGACAAGTTCAGCTTTTCGTGTTATTTTTATTTACCAATAAACAATTACACTGCATTCACTGCAACTGTTATCACTCATGCATCTGATATTAGTAGGAAATACCCTGAAGCAAGAATTTTTTAATTAAACTGATGAATCACTAGCTTTGGGGCTGAATTCTGATCTTTGATGTGGCCTAAACTTAGCCTCCATGGGGAGACATCAAGCATTGCTCTTTTGTGCAAATTTGCCTTCAAGGTAGGATTCTCCACATTAAGAACATTCTCATTTTTTAGGACCCTGACAACTACAGTTATCACTCTTGCCATTATTATTTCATAACTCTGTTTCACAGGTAGGAGGTAGCTTTGGGGTAGTCATTTATTTCATTATCATGTATTTTTCATTGCAAGCTTGAACATATATTCATTTGGGAGAAGGGAACACTAGCATAAATTTGAATAAAGGAATATAAACCTGACACCTAGTTTTTTAATCGTAATGCTAAAAAAAGAGAAAAAAAAAAAAAAAGGAAAAAAGCAAGAACCCCTGTTCCCTGTGGCAATAGATCATTCTAATTTCAATAGGAAGCTCAAAGGAATGCCTTTTCTCCCTGTGGGTTGGACCCAAGCTTACCTATAATGCCTTGAAAAGGAAAGAACTGACATGTTTCCCAGTGATACTTGGTAAAAGGCACACATTCCTCAGTGAACAATGCTAAAGTCTTGGTACTAAAGCAGACAATGTCAATCATGCCGTCACTGTCAGTTCCAATGCTTAGTTTTCAATGAATGGCATCCAAATCACACTGTTAGATAACACAGGATTCCTGATGTGAGAAAGAAATGTGCACAGCAAGAACATTGGAGCATGCATTTTCCTTAAAGATCTGGAAGTCAAAGTACCATGAAATTGCTAGAGTTAATAACAATAAGTCCTCTTGTATAGAAAAAACAAAACCAAAAACAAACAAACAAAAAAAAACACAAAAAAAAACACAAAACAACCAAACAAAAAAAACCAACCAAACAAAAAACCCCATACCCAGATGAAATACATATAAACTCCATAAAATTAAATAGAATAAAATAACTCTAAAAAGAGCTGCAGATTACATACATGAAGAATAGCATCAATAAAAATAAGCCCTGAAGAAATATGCTGTATGTGCAACAGGTCCTCATTGGCACCTTGTTGATTGCAGGGGACTGAGAGTCACAGTCATTGTCAAGTTAACTGACTAGACTTTCCAATCTCTATGGCATACACTTTGGCCACTTATTATAAATGAAAATAGCTGAGGTAAATTTTTTGTGACTAATCATAACAATTTTTTCAGCATGGAAGTATTAAAGGACAAAGAGAAGATGAAAAGGAACACAACACATCATAATTGTGACTGTAATGCCAACCATATTGGTTGTCATACAATGAAAGCAGAGGGAATAGGAGACCTAAGGTAGCTAGAGTAGTTAGCTGGGTACTCTTGGTTAGGCTGCCCTATTGTAAAAGGCAGCTAGATCCTTTATAGTTTAGCACTTAAGTTCATCCTAAATTATCTGAGACAAATTTCTCATTGGAAATGTCTATCCTTCACTGTCTATGAAATACTAAAAAGTCAGTAGCTTTAGCTCAGAAAAAAAAAAGATACTTTGAAATCCACTGGTAGCTAAACCCAGATGGGAGGATATTGATTTTGTTATTTGTATGCTGGCATCCAGACCCAGTGAAAGCACTGAGATAAAACTACTCTTATGTATGCAGGCAAAGGGGAAAACAGGCAAAGCAATATGAAAACTAATGGGAAGGAGCATCTTAATGTTGTCCAATAAAAACACCGCAGCATTTGTCCAAATACAACAAGCAATTGACACCTGCAAATTGAAGTGCACAACACAGGCTGCAATATATCAAACTGAAAGGGTTCTTGGAAAAGGACAGTGAATTAAAACCTGAGAGACCTGTATTAAATTACAAGCTTGGCCATTATCTTCCTATGAGATATGAAAAATGGGAATATAATACCTCCTACGTTGTTGTGACGATAAAACTCATTAATTATCATGAAGTGCTCACACATTACATACAGAACAGAGGGGGGTGGAAATAAGAAAGTGGAATCTAATTGCTGTTGTAGGATAAAGAGTACAAAAGGTCTATTACTGATTGATGGACTGTGGGGTTACAAATTGATCATTTTATCTGAGAGGCTCAGAAATCCAAAGGCCAAAGAATGATTGACCTTCACATGGGGTTTTTTGTTGTTTTTTATGCCCAAGAAAACACAGTGATTAGATTCAAAAAGGCCCATCAAGACAGCAGATGAAAAACAAGAGAAGAATCCCCTGAATGTGCTATGTAAACAGGAAGAAGGAGAGCAAACTGGACTGCAGCATATACAGAAATATACAAAGAATTTAAGTTTAGAAGGATTTCTCTTCTGGAAAAAAAATGAGTGGAAACAAATAAAAACTGTCAGACAGGACCTGTGGGATTAATTTCTTCTAATTCTTCAACATCCAAAAGTTAAGATCTAAAAGGATCTGTTATAGGAACATGATCAACAGAGAGAAAATCAGAACAACACGCATCGAGGTTCAGCTGACTTTAGACATCTCTCTCAGAACAAACTGAACAGCATTCTGGGGGTACCCACAGTGACCAGCTTAGATGTATAATTTTAAAAATAAGTTCCTGCTACTTATTTAATTATTCTTAATTGTACTGAAAGAGAAATATAATTTATATAACATCCCATGATTAAATGAAGGCTCACAGCATGGAAGAGGAAACAATATGGACATTAGAGGCAGAAAAAAATGGATGGCAAAAACTATTACTAATCAGTCCTTCAAAAATTATTCTCTTAAAATCTTTTGATTTAAAAGAAAAAAAAAAAAAAACAAACCAAAAAACCCACAAACTAACAAACAAAAAAAAAACCAACCAAAAAACAAACAAAAAGCTTTCTCAAGCATTTTTTTTTCTGCCAGGAAAGGGGAGAAGAGTCTGTGGTGTTTGCATACACATCTGAGATTTAGATGAAGGTTTTCTCAAAAAAAAAAAAAATCACTACCAGACCACTGACCATTGTATCCTTACCATTTCTTGGAAATAAAGGTCATTATAAACTTCAGTAGTTCAAAAAGACATAAAGAGAGACAAAACTGAAACAGAAATAAAACAGGATATCTGGTCTAATGAAGTTTGTTTAGGGTGTGTGTTTATTTCTTGGCGGAAAAAAAGAATGTGCTGAGGAAAGTCAAAAGAACTGAGGACCAACTCTGGAATAGTATTTCCTCCCCTGCCTTCTCTAACAGATTTGGATTTTGGTTGTAGAAGCAGTAATCTCAAGACCTTTCCCAATACTACTTAATCATAATAGATAAATCAGGGTCTTTTACTTTACACCACAATCTACCTTCACTATCTGGTACATTTAGATTAAAAACCCAGTATTTGAACTTTATATGAGTAGAACCTGCCATTCCAGTGAATTTAATGAGGACAGAGAAGTATCTTTCAAATTTAGGTTACTTTGAATGAATTTTTACTTAAAGCATGCAAATTTTAAAACTCAGGACAGTATGGTTTATTGTATCTGGATTGAAATACTCATAATTCTATACAAGCATAAAAAGTAGTTCTGCTTGGTATGATCTATGTACCTTCTTTAATTGCCTTACAGCAGAAGCATCAATTATAATAGTGATGCCATCAATCTCCAAAGAATACTTGATTAAAAAGTGCAAATGAAGCATGCTGGAAATTCTGGTTAATACATTTACAACATTTTTTCTATGGTTTTGTAAATGAAATCTATAATGAAGACAAGCAGTTGTATTATCTCAAGTGAAGGTGAGGATAACTTGTATTCTCCCCAGAAGACATAAAGATTTTTAACAGCTACTGGCAGATAGGAGACTTCCTCTTAAAAATCACAGTTTTAGTAAACCATGAATTGAAGTATCATACATTTTGTCTAAATCTTGTGACTGGATTTTCAATTTCCCCAAAGCTTATTGCAGTCACATAAGCAATCACAAACTGCATGAAAGTAATTATTCAGTAACATTTTAGATCTGCCTTTCCCTCATTTCAAACAAAGAATACAGAATAACATAATATAAACTTGGGACATAAGGCCAGAAAATGGTTCCTTAAATTATTTACATTTACCGTTTTGATTCTCCAGTCCTGTTAATAGGATTTTATTAAGTTTCAAAAAATGAAGACACTACTGTATCTATCTTTTTTTCTCCCAGCACATTCTCTGCCTGACCAGTAACTCAAAGCTGCATGAGAGGAGACAGAATTCGAGAATTAGAACATGAAATGTTATCTGGCTCTCAAGGAAAATTTTGAAGACATTTATAAGTTTCTTGCTTTCTTGCTTCTGCAAAATATTTAAATGCCAGTCTTCGAATTTCATTAATATTTTCAATCCCTTAATTTTCTAGGATTGCAGGCAATTAAGTGAAATTAAACATTACTTACATCATTCTGATCATCTTTTGCATTGTAGTAGATAATATCATTATTCTGTAAGAGAAAGAAAAGGCATTCTGTTAGTTTGAAAGGCTAGAATAAATTTAAGTAGCAATAATCTGTACTATTTTAAAATGCATTTTGAAATAAACCACGCTTCTTTGTGTATTCTCTTTGCAATATGACAGACTCAGATCTTTCCTTGATCTCTATTCCATGTAATATTTCCCATGCTTATGGTTAACTTCATACATTTAATTCTTCCTGCTCAGGAAGCTGCACAAGTCACTCAAAACACAGCTAGAAAAGTACAGGTAACATTGGACAAACTCCAGAGCTCATAACAGACTTCCATAAGTTGTTGGGGTTTTTTTACAGATATGTGACTTTCCCTGTGCAATTAGGCAATTTATGTGCCATGACATCCAGCAGACAATAGATACAGCAATGCGCAGGCATTGCTAAATGGGTTAAGCATTTGTTGCACACACACGTTTATTGTTCTGTTCACCTCCCACAGCGAAAATACAATCTGTGAAAATACATCACAGGAGAGTCTGGCTGCTGTAGCGGAGAGTGAATCCTGGCAGCTCTGTGGAAATGCTGTACCATGTAATTCAAGCAAAGCAAAGGAGGAGAAAATTGCTAGTTTCAATTACAGAATCAGTGAGAAGCTTCATTCAGTGTTAACGTATACAGCAGTTTGAAAATTGAGATATTTCCTATGGAATACAGTTTTGTTTTCTCTTGAAATTTTCTGAACCGTTTAAAAACCGTGAAGATTTATGTCTGCTCTAGTAGTTTGCCACCAAATAGAATTGCTGCAATATGCCCGATACTTTTGGAATTAAATAAAACAATTGTTATGTGCATTTCTGTATGAAATGATATTGAGATCATATTTTTTAAGTCTCTTTACAGATTTTGAATAAAAAAAAAGGAGAAGCTACACTTCCTCGTGTCCAGCAGTATGTTTAAAATAGGTGATTGCTGTTGACCTTCAAAAATAGTCTTAATTTATCTTTTCAGTTCTGCTTATGGTAATACTTTCAAATTTATTTCTCTAAATAAAAAGCTGAATACAAGTGTTTTCTTTTACAAATACCAACAGGAGACAATGCTTCCGCTAATCATTTCTCAGGTGGATAAGACAATGACAATTATTACTTGCACTAAAAAAGTACCATGACATGTACTACGAGGTAATGCAGTTCATCTTTATAAACTATCGTTTTCTTCACTCCATAAATAATGACATCCTTTGTGACCTTTTAGAGAGTCAAACATGAAATATATTACAGATGAGCTAAACGCTATTTGAGGTAAATGCTATTAACATGAACTCATCGTTTTTTCTTTTCCCTCAATATGCATTTTTCCACTTTTCCATCAAGATACTGTTTTACCCACAGATCAGATAGTTTTGTATCCATATGTGGGTAACAAAGACAGATCTCAAGGTGTTACAGACATTGGGAAATTCCTTACCTCATTAAAGACCAAAGCTAATTGCTTATTCACTTGACTGTTCTAAAGAAAAGGTTATACAATGCTTGTGGAAGACTCCAAGTAAGACAGAAGAGGCAAAAAATTGCCTCTTTGGTTCCTCTTTATTTTTTACATGGCTGTGTACAAAATAGTTCTGTAAATAATTTGATCTGTTCAAAAACCCATCTGATTCTTTGTTAGGGAAAGAATCCAGCTCTGAGTGGTACTAGCCAGAAATGTTAACACAAGTGCTTTCATTTAAGATGATCTGTTTAGTTTAAATTAAAAAAAATAATAAAAAATAATAATTAAAATTGTTTCATTTCAGGAGATGGGAAAGAAACACTTCTTTCACAACAATTCCTAATGTCAGGTTGTGTTAGAGCAGTTCCCCTGCAATCTCTTCCCTTGAAGGTTTTGTTCTGGAAATATGAGCTTCAGGAAAAGCAGTGAAGGCATACCTCTCTGGATATTATGTATATATTGTTTTTGTTTACTGCTTTCATTTTTAAAAGGAATGCTTCAAAAAACACAATTCTATTAGGAACTCTCTTGTGTTGAATCTCGTCCAGGTATCAGTTTATTTCCCTCCCCATTGCTCATATTTACCCTAGCAGTATACCCTGTCATAGAATCCTTATTGCAGAGGATTTTTAACATTGTCCTCAACAAATACAGTTCTGTTTATCTGCTTAAACAAAATGATTCTTTATTGTCACAATTGTATTTTTTCTCTTGTCGTTTGTATTTTTATTTATTTGTTCAAATTGTTAGAAGATGGCATAGCTTTACTATGTACTGCTACTGGACTGTACAGTATTTTTTAAACCACCTATTAAAAAATTACGTTTCAGAAACATGATGTGTTTACAAGTTAATTAAAATAAACACTTCCCCATACCAAACAAATTAGGTATTTTGCCATGCTATTCATATCTTCTGGTGCATTACCCTGCCTGGAGATATTACCTGTATAAATGCATAAACTAACACTGACATTGGACATATGTCACTACTCTTAATACAGAAAATATGAGATACCCAGTGCTGCAACACACTGAATGCTGTGCAGTTCACAAATTAGATTCATGGATCAGTCAGATCTTTAGAGGACAATTTTTCATAATTTAACCACTTCTAGTTGACAAGAACAAATTGCTTTGTTGCTGGTACTCAAGTGAGTAGTTTAGGTATTTATTAACTTCTTGACACAAAGGATTTGAACCTTCCCACTGTTGTACACTTTTGCCACAGGGTAATACTGAACACTTGGTCAGCAAACCTAAGGTACAATGTAAATACCTTAGATATTTAATTTTGTTCTTTATCGAGTAATGCTCTCAGAGAGATAGGGGGTAAATGTTCACTATTGCTTCTGTTCATGAACAAAGGGATTCAGTAAGACAGTCCTAAAGCTGAATTTACGAGAGAGTGACTTTAGGAGACCGTATGCATAAATTAGAAACTTTGTCATAGTATCAATATATGAGTTTACAAAATCCATGCAGTTGGAAAGGTGAAGGGTAGTTTTCACCATCTTTGAATTCCCTTTTCAAAGCAAACAGTTTTAGTATTTGACAAGGATATTAGGAAAGGCATATAAAAATTGCATTAAGGACCAGGTCATAAATGTTTTATTTGTGATTCTTATGATTTTCTTTTCTATCCTAATAATCTTCTTCCATGCTTCCATTGATAGTATTATCTGCTCGACTGAGATTGTTCACTGTCTTTACATTGCTTTTTATTTCAATAGTTCTTTGTTTTCCAGTTTGGGGTATAAAACAATTCCAATGGGAAACACCACATATTGGCTACTATTAAATCCTTAAATTTCACCACATAAAAGCCAAAGTTTCTGGTCTCTATAACCTCTCTGTCGAGAGACTTGAAGAAACACACAGAAACATCTAATAAAAGAAAAGCATGGAAAAATATCTTTCAGAATATCTGCAGATGAAATTTGAACCCACAGCAACTTAAACTCTGGGTTTTGATTCTCTACTGAGCAAGTTTACAGACAGAGTCTATTGATTTGACAAATAAATGCCTAAAACTCAACTCAAGATTACATGAATTGGGATGAAGTTGGCTTGCCATCACAGGAAATACTGCTTTTCCCAACCAAATTCTTTCAAAAACAACAAAAAGGGATTATATTGCAATAATATATCTATGTCATTTTGTTGTCAAAAGCTATACATCCTCCTTTACCAAGTACCAAAATGAAAGTTCTTTGCCATCTCTGCTACAAAATGATGTCTGTAGGAAAACCTCCTCTCTAAATCTTATGCTAAAATTCCAAGAATTTTCCACTTAATATAAGCGCCACCAACTAGTCTAATGTCTGGGTTTGTTAGAAAGGTTTTATGTGTGTTTTTTGAAAGATTTTATGTGTGCTTTCCCACAAGAGATGTTTGCATTTCATTCAGGCAAGAAAAAAACCAAAACGAAACCAACCAATGTAAGATTTTCCCCAAACATCCTATGCAGTCTATTCAGAAATGCTGAAGCTGTGGTTAAAATTACATATGCCCTTGGGTCTGTCCATGGGCTCCCTAGAGACTCTGCAATACTGATCCCGTGATGGAACCCAAGGTGGGGAGATTGAAGGCTGAAATGAATACTAGAACTTTATGAGACATTATAATGAACTACCATAAATTAAAAAAAAAAAAAAAATAAAAAGGGTGGAGAAGAAACTGATTTTCTTCAGCTTTTCATATACTAAGAAAGTAATGTAATGTATGTAATGTATTAATTTAGAAATCACCATTATCCTTTTTTTCCTTAAAGTAGCAGTTCAAAACCAATTGTAGGTAAAATGTGAAAGCAAAAAAAAAAAATATTACACTTTTATTAGTTTCAGAGATGCTAGAAGATAATGAACTCCCTCAGAAAAGAAAACAGAAGAGTGTTTCTTAAAGATCTCCATATTTCAAAGATTTACTTCAGTTAACTGCCAGAGGCAAATCTAAAATTAATGTAATAGATTACATGGAAAATATATATATTTCTGCATAATTACATGCATGTTCTAAAATCTGAAATTAAGGCCAAATATGTTTATTTGGATTTTCTTTTAAAACAGATTACTTCCAATGACTTCTAAATATTTTATTCAAAAAGTGCTAAAGCACCCAAAACGAGGCAATGTCTAAAAGCTCCTCTATATTGCAGCTAATCTGCAAGCAGTGAGGATTCCTTTGGTTTTCAGGTAATGAAGTAGAGTTAGAAATCAAAATTCAAAAGAAACCAAACTGTATTGCAAATATATGTCTGATTTTGACATTTTACTAAGAAATAAGTTCTTAGAATTACAGATACAAATGCTGAAAATCATATTAATCCCACACACTTGGGAAAGACATTCACACCAGTGAAAAAACTAGGAGCTTTTTCGCTCAGCATGCGACAATAAAAATATTAATAATACTGGTCTGTATAACTTTCTATAAGCAGACTAAATGTGTAAATGCCTACAAATGCTAAAAAATCATTTCATTAAGTGTTGGTAAAACATCTTTATTTTTAAAAAAACATTCTCTTGTTGGATAAAGAAGTGCATGAAAAAAAGTCCACTTTAATACCTTTGGGGTAATTAAGATTTAAATCCATCCTAATAAATCCTCTGAAAAATAAGCCAGGCAGTTTTAGTTTAATCCCTTATATAGTCTGACATGCAGTTTAAGGCACCATTAGACTCTTTAGAAAAGAAAGCTAAATATGGCCTACCACACAAAAAAAAATTACATCTATTCCTAAAGAGGATAACTTTAGGGAATAAAAACCTGCAAATAGGGGAAAAAAAAGAAAAAAGTGCCAACTACTACAATCTCTTTTGTTATAGCTTTGTAATTTTATATAAGTGAAATGAAACAGGTCACATAGTAGGATTAGCAGCTAATAACTTCTTTTTCATTCAGTTTCCATGTTTAGAAATACTGATTTTTCACTTGTCTTTAAAGTGAACAAAATGTCAGAAGACATAGTAAACCAGTTTAATTATAATTACAGTGTATGCATGCAATTACAGTGTCTGAATATGGTCTGTAAGAAATAGGTTAGAAAGTGCATTTAAAACATGATCTTGAAACTGGACTTAGAAATTATAATAAAAATATTTTTAATAAAAACATTAAAAATATCAAACAGTTTAATAACATCCCCATCAAGAAACATCCCCCCATATTACCTATAATATGGGCAAATGAGTCACTTGGGTTAGACATTTTTTCCCCAAAACATAATTCGATCAACTAACTGCTTTGTCAGAATATTAAATTCATACACTAATTAAAACCTTCCAGGTATCCACTATAATTTATGATAAGTCTTTTTCATCAGATCTGTGTAAAGCATTTTTCTCAAGATTCCACTGAGACTAGTAATTGAAATGAAAAGATGAAGATTACAGGAAATAACATACAGGATCATTAAAGGTGTGGCATATTCTTTCTTTCAAATGCTGAGAAAGATCAACTTTTTCAGCATTCATTTACAGGTTATTCCTTCACTAAAACTATCAAAATCCAGAAACCTTCAAATTTATAGAGAGTTTTCATGAGGTGGTCACTTATCTATTCACAGACGCACCGGAGTGATAAATAAAATGAGTAATTTATTAATCATCTGCGTGCTAAACAGCAGGACTCAAACATACAGCCTCGTATAAACACAATTTATCAGCTAAGTGTAATGCAAAGATACAGATGCCAGCTAAAAATACACTATATGGATATATTTTCAAGGGCTTGACATTGATTCTGAAGAGTTTTGATCCAAATATTGCAGTGCTATTGTGGCCAGATTTTAGACATATGAGTTAAAAATTAAGATCCTGAGAGAGTTCAAAGAAGTCTAAATTTGGAAGAATGTAAAACTCTGGAAATATCTGAGATTGCAACAGCATCTAGGTATCTTACTATCCTATTTTTATAAGGACCTTTGAAGAATCTCAGGCTTCTCATTTCTGAGAGGTTTGGACCCTACTTTGCAGATTCAGGACCCATAAATTGAAGACTCTTGCCTATGCAATTTATTTCTTATCACTGAATACATCAGTCTTTGGAATATCTAATAACAGTCAATAACAGTCAAATATATTAGATCAATTAAGTCACAGAAAATAGAATGGATGTTTGCCCTGCTCTCACCTCCTCTTCCCCTCTTCTTCCTTTCCCCTAGCCATGTCAATTGTATAGTTATAGGGCTTTGCTGCTTTGCTATTTAAAAAAAAAATAATAATTATGAATATTCTTATTCCGCATTAGAGCATTGCATTCTATATAGCAAGCTCAACATTTGCTCCCTCACTTTCACTGATGATGTATTTCATGAAATACACTTAATGCAAATGGCCCAGCTAAAACTCAGATACCCATACAGTGAAAATAAGCCAATAAAAAAACCACAATCCGGAAATTTCAGTGAAGAAATACATTAAGATAGCATGCATTTGAACAATGCAAAAGGCTGAATGTGGTGAGCTATGGCACACATGGTAGTGCCAACAAGAAGTGCAAGGAGCCCTGGTATGGGCTATGCATGGTTAAATGGAAAGAGAACACATGAGATGCTGGAAAAACATGATTTGACTGACATCCTGTGACACCTGTCTGTAAAACTCCCAGACACAGAGATTGTAGATGTTTAACATGTCAGGAGAGCCAAGGCTGAACCAGCCTTCAATGGTGCCAACCCACCTCCCACAGCCCAAAACTGGGGCAAGCATCCCATCTACTCTAGGCGGCTCTGCCAACTCACCAGCACTGTGACCGTGTCAGGTCTCAGCTTACTTTGTGCACAGGGAGACACCTCAGCAAAATAGAAGACTGGGAAATCACCAACCATGTGAAGTTCAACAAGGGGAAATGATGAATTCTGCACCTGGGGTAGGACAACCCTATGTGTTCATACACACTGGGGAATGAGATGCTGGAAAGCAGTGCCATGGAAAGGGACCTGGGGTTTCTGGTCGATGGCAAGTTGAATATGAGTCAGCAGTGCCCTGGCAGCCAGAAGGGCCAACAGGGAAAACATCACCTGCCAGATGAGGGAGGGGATTATCCCGCTCTGCTCCACGCTGGGGCAGCCACTGTCACTGTGGGCAGTTTTGAGTGACTCAGTATAAGAAAGATATTAAGCTATAAGAGAGTGTCCAAAGGAGGGCTACCAAGATGGTGCAGAGTCTGGAGGGGAAGCTGTACGAGGAACAGCTGAGGGCACCCAGCCTGGAGAAGAGGAGACTGAGGGGAGAGCTCATTGCACTTACAACTTCCTCGTGAGGAGGAGGGGCAGCCACTGATCTCTTCTCTGTGGTGACCAGTGACAGGACCTGAGGGAATGGCCTGAAGTTGTGTCAGGGGAGATTTAGGTTGGATATTAGAAAAAGGTTATTTACCTAGAGGATGACTGGACACCGGAACAGGCTCTCTAGGGAAGTGGTCACAGCACCAAGCCTGGCAAAGTTCAAGGAGCATTTGGACAATATTCTCAGGCATGTGGTGTGACTCTTCGGGTGGGTCCTTTGCAGGGCCAGGAGTTGGACTCAATGATCCTTATGGATCCCTTCCAGCTGAACATATTCTGTGATTCTGTGGTTCTGTGAGTGGGGAAGTGGACACTTTGGAGGGGAGAGCCACTCTGCAAGAAGACATGGAGAGGCAGAAAGAGTGGTCTAGCAAGAACCTTTAAAATTTTAACAACAAATTATTGCACCAGAGAAAACATGATTTAGGTATTTAGCACGGACTGGGATCTACTGGACTGGAGAGCAGCTCTGTGAGAAGGGACCGGGGGTTCTAGTGGGCAACAAGCTCAGTAGGAGTGAATAGTGTGCTGCTGCAACAAAGAAAGGCAACCGGATGTGGGGTAGCATAAATAATGGCATCACTAGCACAGATAGATGAGTCACTCTGCCACCCAATTCTGTGCTTTTCAGGCCACATCTGGAATATTGTACACAGTTTTTGTCCCCAGTATGCAAAGAAAGCTGTGGACAGGCTGGAGAGGGTCCAGAGAAGGGCCACAAAGATGATCAAAGGACCAGGAATCCTGCCTTATGAGGAATAGCTGAGAGAACTGGGTTTGTTCAGCTTTGAGAAAAGAAGGCTTGAGAAAGACCTCATCAACATGTTACAGTATTTAAGGGGTGACTACAAAGAAGATAGAGACTCCCTTTTATTCAAAGAGTAATGTGGAAAAGATAAGGGGGATTCCAATGGACACAGCAATAAAATTTTTCATGATGAGAACAAAAAGCCATTGGAATAATCTCCAAAAGGGAAGTGGTGGATTCCTCAGCATTTTAAGATTTGGCTGGACATGGCATTGGGCCATCTTGTCTGGACAGTCCTTTTATCAAAAAAAGTTGGACCAGATGATCATTGAGGTTCCTTCCAAAATAATATTCCATGATTCTATGATTTTGTGATTGTGTTTTGCATTTCTGGAGGTTAAGGTTGGGTAAGTCCTTAGTCTCCCTTAATTTCTAGTCTGGCCTCAAGTCTGTGGAAGGAAAATTGGTCTGCTGCTAGGGAAAAATGCAAAGGAGTTCAGAGTCAAAATTTATTCCTGGCATTAACATAAACTCCATATTTAACTCATATCTAACAAATCAGATATTTGTTTCTTTGTGCCTCCACTTCCCTGCCTATGAAAATCAAGCTAATATCTCCTTACTCATTCTTAAAGCACTTAGAAAACTGATTTACATCTGAAGTGCTTTGAGCTCCTAAGACAGGAGTCATTACAGAAATATGAAATGTTCTTGTTATTTTTCCAGGGAAATAAAAGTATCCAGTCACTCAGCCAATTTGCAAGACACTTCAGATGCTTTTCACTGTGGATATCTCAGCTTTCCAGGCTTCAGAAAGGTATGTCCAACACCTGATAGATAGGTTTGGTTTCCCTTCTCTAAAATGAGTGATAGCCGTGTTTTGAAACAGAGATAAGGGGAAGGGGGACAGTGACAGATAATGGCAGCAGTTTGGGCTGTCTCTTTTGGCATGGCCTCAACCCTCTTATCTCACCTAATGGCAGAGTGAGTGCCAATGTTTATTTGGCCATTCTCATTCACCAGCTGCTCCTGTACCATGGTGTTTTTCTTCCCAGATGGCAGCACGATGTTCCATGGTAAAACTGAAGCAAAAAACAATGCAAAATTTGTCTAAGAGAGGTTTAGCAAGCATGAGAAAAACAGCTGATATCTTTCAGAGCTAGCCAAGTTGCCTGACCTTAATGCCAGAGCAATTAAGGTTTGATTGGAACAGAGGGTAAGAAAAGCCATCACCAGATTTATCAGGTATGTTTCTGGAAGAGAAAAAGAAAATATTACAACTCCTATCCTCTTTTTGGCTCTGTGACAAAATCAATTGCTGAAATCTGAAAAAGCTCCCCAAAGTCCCATAAATTAGCAGGTCTTGCAAACTTACATGCTGGCTTATTAATGTTCTTCTAGATACTTGCATTGTGATCTCATTCAAAGGAACACTGCGATGATATAAACAGCTGTATTTTCCTGGGTTTAATATTTCATTAGTCAATATTTGGAAGTATTGAATAGAGATTTAATATTGAAATAATTTTTTATTTTTCGTTTTTTTTTTTCTAAATATCATCTCCAAACATCCAGTTAAATTATTGCAGAAGAGTTGTAATGAAACTCTTTATTAGTCTAATCTCTCTGAAAGCAAGATATTTTTTCTACTGACACTGCACCTATGTGTACAATACTTTTTGTCCTCCATTAAGATCTAATAATTTTAAAATCTAATTACTTTAGAATGAAAAGTGCCCAAAGTATAACTTCATTTAGATGGCGAACTCATTCAAAAATCTCCCTTCTACATCTTGCAATGGGAATTCCAAGAATTTCTTATTCTTGTGGATTTCTGGGTTTTTTTTGTGTTCTGTGTTTTAATCTTAAAGTCAAGTTAATCATGTCAAATTTTGAATATCTATAGATATACATGAGAGGACTCAGCTGTAAGACTAGGATTTTTGGTTACAGATTCTGCAGATTAGAGACATCTTCAGCCCAAATGCCCAGCCACGTCACTCATGCTGTTTCCCACAGTAGCTGGCATACACTGTTTGAATCCCAGTAGTTAGACTCATAGAATATCCTGAACTGTAAGGGACTCACAAGGATCGTTGAAGTCCAACTACTGGCCCTGCACAGGGAAGCACAAAGAATCACACCATGTGCCTGAGAGTGTTGCCCAAATGTTTCTTGAACTCTGGCAATGAGGTCCTCCCTTGCTCAAGCTGCTGGCACTGCAGGTGAGGGGCACCTATACCCAGTCTGACTCCAGTTGCTACCACCAAATGCATTCTTACATCTGTTTCACCAGTAGCTGCCCCTCAGCCCTTACTGCACACACACACACTCAAAGGGAACAGAGTGAGATTAAATGGAGAGTTTAAGAAGTATTTCGTAATAGGAAAGGACAGACTGCAGTGATGAGGTGCAGGGCTTGGACAGAGAAGTGTACTGACCAACAATGTTTTACATGTGGTAGTCCCTTTTTATACACCCTTTTGGGCTATTCCACTCTTTGTTTTATCCCAGTCCTCTTTCCCTAAACATTCCTGGGTGAATTTTGCATAGTCTCAGAAGCCCCTCTCAAATATTCTAAATTCTCATGAATATCATGTGTCTTCTTCCTATTCAGTTACAACATCCAAGCTGTCTCTTTCTGGTGCTATACCTGCTAGATTCTCTGTAGCCCATCAATTAGTGACTGAAGAATTTCAGCCTTTGGAACTGCTTTCTTTACCCTTGTCTGCTAGATCTCTGTCTTTAAGAGTTCTTACTCTATCTTTTTGCAGTGAAAAGTCTCATTAAGAGCTGCTGTCTTCTGTTTTAAAGGGAGCAGTGAGAATTAAATTATTTGGAAGTATTAAAGTAAGAAAATAAAAATCATGTTTTACTTAAATAAAACACTGTGCTATAAACCCCAGTCATTCAGGGAACTTAAAGATCTTCACCCAATTTTTATATATTTTGTTCCAAGCTCCTCAAATTCATTCTGTTAACCTCTTCTGCTTCACCTACAAATCAATACTGAGGAATGCTGAAGAGGACTGCTGGAGCAGTGAGCCTGCAGGAGAAGACCAAGCCTGTGTGCTGCCAATCACTTCATGTGTGCTTGTCAGACAACAGTGGAATGGTTCAGAGTTTCAGTTTCTGCTCGTGACAGGTTGCAGTTTAGTGGCTACAGACAACACAGCTAAATGTCACAGTGCTCGTGTTTGATGCACATGTGGCGCCTAAGCAAGGGATCTCTAAATGGCAAAAAAAGATGATGTTTTCTTGTTTGAGTTAAAGAGCCAGAATTTTTGTTGTGGAAGTGATAGAAGCTACACAAATTCACATGTAGCCTAGCCTTTTTAAGAACGACAGAGAAACTTGTACCATGTTCTCTTCCAGCTTGATCTCTGCCAGAAAAAGAAATGGCCGTTCACACCTTTTTATTACTGCCCTCCCCTGATTGCCTGTGTCCTCACCAGATCTGCCAACTAAGCACTCTTGTGCTGGAGCACCCCCTGTGCTGATGGAACTATCCTGGCATATGAGGCTATCCTCATACGAGTTAGTTGATAGATCTGAGGGACAGGCAACATGCAATAAGAGATAGTAATGAAGAGACTGTAGAAATATCGCTCTACTACTGACCCTGGGAAAAGATTGATTGTGTCAGTGTAGATTACAGGAAGCATTCATTTACATTTATTGTAAAGGCTTACCTCAGTTGTGCTAAGGCTTTCAGCATTGTGTGGCACAGAGGTAGGTACTGAAAGTATTAAAGAACTAGCAAAATCTTCGTAAGGTGTTAGGGTAATAGTTCCTGGTTCTTGGCTTTTCAATTTGTTGAATATTCCCCAGGCTGGAAGGAATTATGTGGGAAATCTTTACTCTCTCACTTTCAGTTTTCCCCAGTCACTTTTTTTTTTTTTTTTTTTTTTTTTTGGGGGGGAAGCAAATGCCAGTCAGGGAACAAAAAATGCCACATAAACCTCTTTAACATTCCAAATCTGATCTTTTATGAAGAGAAGCAGCACATACAGATCACTGCAAAATCACCATCCCTGCAGTGTGGCTTCTCTAGCAGTAAAAAGAAAAGGTCATTCCCTTTAAAAAAAAATGCATTCGCTTTGCACAACATCTACATCCTTAACTTCTACTTCTTTCTTGTAAGAATCTTGCAGGACCTGATTAGAACAATGCTAGCTTCCATCAGGTGTGCTTGAGCACTGCCACCCAGTTATGTACCACGTCAATCACTAACACCTAAATAAAATTATGTGCATAGAAAACACTGAATATTTGCAGAAAACTGTGGTTCAAGTATGGAGATACTAAAAAAATTAAAATAAAATCTGTGAAATTGGTGGATTATCACACAAATCTGTGTGTCACCTTAATAAACAATAAATAATAAAGATCAATGCATTAGTAAGGGAGATTATTCATTTTTTGTTCCATTCTGTTGCACAGCTCTTTATGTTTTAGTGACATATAATATATCAGATGCCTGACAAAAAAAAAATTCTCCCTTATAGATTCTCTAGCTGTGCTATTTCAATGTAATGATGATATAAGCCAACATTAACTTTTTTGACAACTTGTTGAGTTGACTCTGGATTGAATATTTTTAGTCAGGTATTGTAAGCTTTTAATCTTGTGTATCTTCACCAATGAAATAAAATAAAACAGTGAAATGTCAGCAGAGTAATTGAAGAGCAGTTTCAGACCACTTGACTTACAACAGCATTTCCTGGCTTACTGTCCTCAAGAGGAGATGTTTTACCACGTGATAAAGTGTGCATCAACTCCCTCTCTAAAAGCAAATTCTTCTTTGGAGGGCTAACAAGGGTCACTTATTCTGTGCTATAATTCTGCTGGTGCCATATTCATAAAAGAAATGGTATTTCACCCTAAGATAAGTGAGTGAGTTATATGTACTTTCCTGGACCAAAATAAAATATCCTAAGGCAATGAAAGAGTTAAGAAGGCCATAGGATTTGCCAAGTATCATGATGTAATTCTTTCAGTTTACTCATCTCAGAATGACATAAGACTCTGGACAATGTCCTTTTACTTGAGATTCCAACAAGATCAGAAGACTGTCTCTATAAACAAGATTAGGCAATAGTTGCCTTAATGAAAACTTGATGCTTAATCAGGAAGTCATTCTAAGTTGCTGTGGGTTACCGAGGTTCTGAATTCCTTTCAATACAAATGAAATTTTTTTAACTAATATTATGGCTTAGATCATGTTTGTGCTTAAAAAAAACTGTATAAAACTGTGTAAACCCCACTGTATAAAACCAACTTCTCACTCAATTGATCTACTCACTGGAGTAGTGCCAAAAAGTTTCCCCCTCTTTTCAGGCCTCTTTCAAATGTGATCAGCAAAGGAAACGAATCATAGCAGCTATTGTGTCTTATACATAATTGGAATAGTCAAGCACAAACTGAATTTAACTGGTATGTTAAAAAATCACCGAGTGAAATAACATCTAAAACTGTATGTTAGGAATCTAGAATCACAAAATATTTCTTTCAAATCAACATTAATAAACATTGGTTTTTTTCTATAAAAACATCAAATTAATCACTTTTCTGGTCAGTTCAGATATGTAACAAAGGAGACTCCCTTCCAAACATGAGTTTCTTTTCCCTTTTTCTGGAAGACCCATCCTGACTAATATTGCATTAGCACTATTTGTCATAAGCTGTGCTGAGGAACAGAGTTTATATATAGAAATAATTTTTATATTTTTATGCTCTTTTGTGCTCACACATGAATGCCACTGTAAACTCCAGTCTCATATTTTGAAAGTAAAATTAGTGATTATGCAAGAAGAAAGCTATTATAAAGACAGTTAAAGATCCAGAAATATCTTTGGTAATTTATGTTAGCATCACATGGGTGTTTTCTTTGTCCTAACTTTTACAATATCTCTACTTTGACTCTATGCAAAAGGACTTTCTTACCTTTTGTTTGTTTGTTTTGTTTCTTTTGTTGTTGCTGTTGGTTTTTTTTGTTTGTTTTGCTTTGTTTTATTTGTTTCACAAGAAACACTTAAATGGCCAGAGCTGCAAATAATCTTTGACCCCTGTAGAAATCTCAAAAGTCTTGAAATGCTCCCTTAGGCCAGTTTCCAAATGTGTAACTCTCAACTCCTGGACTTTTCATCACACACAATATATGCTCACAGAAACTCAATTCAGTTTTCAGAGATCAGGATTACCAAGTTGTGGTAGTAATTACCTTTCTGAGCCCATATAGCAAAATGAATGAGACATAACATCTGTTTTCTGGTTTCTTAAGTAAACTTATATCGAGTGAATTCAATCATTGATTAACTGTTCAAGCCAATGAGACATCACATTTTTCAAAGTCAGAAATTATTACAATTGCCATTGAGCCTATGATCTAATTAGAACTGAGTGGAAACCAATTTTCTAAGCCTCATAAAATGTTTGAGAATTCAAGAATTTTCCTCAAATCAAGGAACACTGTAACAGCCTTTGCAGTTGCTGGAACCCCCAGTCTACTGTATGTAAGTTCAAAATCCTTATACCCTTAATTCAAATCAAATGTGGGTTTCCCACATCTTATTAAAAGCCAAACCACTTGGACATTAGCTATGACTCTGATGGTTTTGATCTTAAATGGCATCATAGTGATGGGGATGGGTCATGACTGATGTGGTTTCTGGGAAGCAGGATTCATTTTTATGTTTGGAGGTGGAGCAATACTGATTATTGGACAATAGTATTCAAATCACTGTACTAATTTACTATAGGGATGTGTGAAGGGACTAAAATAGATTAAATCTTTGCTGAAAACAAGGGTTTGTAATAAAGCCATAATTCCTGAGCTATAACACCCAGACGTCTGTATTTTCTAGGGATTGTTCTTTCCTTGCTCCAACAAAGTTTTCTGCAGACAGATTTCTGATTCATACACCCCATGTCTGGCTTTATGGAACTCCTTCAAAAAGCCACAAGATGCTGCTCCATCTCATTGCAGATGAATTTTGATCATAGTAGATTAGAGAGGTAGAATTAGGAGAATGGGGAAGGTTTACAGGCTGGACTGGAAGCTCAGGAATCCATAGACAGGAAAGAGTAGGAATTTAATGTGGAAAGATCAGGGATCAAGAAAAATGTAGGATGTATAAAATAATACTGTGAAGTATGTAGGATAGGCTGGTATAGGGGTAGGGACAGTGTGGCATCAGAAGAACTTTGGAAACATGGCTTTGATTGAGCATGTAAGATCTAAACTGGTGATATTGAGATGGTACTAGTAAGTACTGGGGATCTCTGAAGCTCTGATCCAGGATGGTTAGAATCACAAAGGAGGGCTGTTGCATTAGTATACCATCAGCCCTGACGTGAGACAGTGGAATGTATATGTGAATGACGCCTTCTCACTTCCATCATTTTTATTAGTTTATATTGCACTGTTCTCTTTCTTGACTTCATAAAATACAAAGCACAATTTTTTCTTACTTCTCATCTATTATGAGATCAAAAGAACAAATCTGTAGTGTTGAGTCCTTCTGACTCGTCTTAAGTGTCCCTTTTTCCTTTTTGTCTTCAGATTCTTTATAATCACTGCTGCAGTACCCTTTCTTAGGATGCCTAGGGCGTATAGTCCCCCTCTGATGAACCCTGTGGAGAAGTCATGTATTTAAGTACATCATTCCCTTGCCTGACTACAAATCTTTGTCTATACAAGGTAAAATACCTTTCCATGCTAATCCTGAATAACAAGTACATATTCACTCTTTAAAACACACTCTCCTCTAGGAAAATTTATTGCTCTCTTTAGAGTTTACTCCAGATGAGAATTCTGGTCTTTGTTAGTAATTCCCTGAAATACATTACAGAACCCCAAGAACCCCATGCTTCAGTGCAGACAAGCAAGTCATAGAAACTGCAGAGAACAGCAACTAATTCCTGCCTTTAACCCCAAACTTTTATCTTCAGTCAGTTTTTATAGTTCTATAAATTACTCACAATTCTGATGGGATATGGATGATCTTGGCCAGTGAGACATTAGTGTCAAAATCCTCCTGGACCTCACAAAAATCAAAATTTAATTTGTTTTATTAAAAGGTCAAATCCTCTAAACTGGGGTTTAAATGGGATTCTTGGCTTTCATCCACCCTGACAAAAAATTGTTAGACCACACAGTTGCCAAAATAGATTGAGAATATGAACCCTTAAAAATTTGAAATCAGAATATAAATAACCCAAATGTAATGTAAATGTAATTCCCAAAGCAATACCAATATTTATGAGTGACTGATCAAGACTTTTGAGTGGTGGGAGTAGCCAACATGGCCAAATTAATTGCAAAGGACAAGAAGTAAGGGTGATGCAGCCAAACACTCAGTACTAATCAAAACTTGAGAACATCAGCCAGTGTAGATGAAACTACTGCTTCCAAAAGATTGAAAGTAAGTTTTGCTAGCCTTTGCAAAATCAGCAGATTTGTCCCACAAATCCTCTCATTCTTGCAGACACTCAGGAAAATGTGCAATGTACTTGTATACGTGAGATCAAATGATTCAGGTCTCTGACGCTGAATTGGAGATGGTGAAGAATTTTGTATTTTCTGAAATATAGGAGGAAACATGTCTAGTTCACCCAGTTTTAAGTTGCCAGTTCTAGATTATTCCTCATTTCAGGGTAACAATAGACAAATACAGATTCCTCTGAAAAACTTCATGATCCTTGTCACAGAAAACAGTCCTTTTGTAAAAAGTTAATGAGAAATGACTGACCGAATGAAAAAAACTCACAATGGAAGCATGTGTGCTTAATAATTTTTTAGCTGAAATTAGATTAAAACTTGGGACCACTTTTTTTTTTCCTTTTTTTTTTTTTTTTGACTTCGCAGTTCGTTGCTGAAACACACCGCTCTTGGTTTGCATGCAAACATTCCTGTTATCAACATCTTTAAGGGCTGAACTGTTTGTTGAAAACATGTAACCACTGGTCATCAACAATCTTGCTAACATCCTAACTTCAACATTTCTAGAGTGTTCTTAGATCCTGAATAAAAGGATTTTAAAATGCTAGTGTTCTCATAAATAAATCTCCAGGTAGGCACAAGTAAATACTACTTATTAGAACTACCCTTTTTGTTCTTTGTTAGTTTCTGCTTTGCTTGAGGAACTTTTAAGTCCTCACAACACTGGCAGCACCATTATTTGCCTTTACAGCTATTGTCCATAACATGGAATGGTCATACTTAGTATTTTCTGTTTTATTTAGCATCAGATAACATTGCTACATAATAGTCCGCTCAATCTCTGCTTAATTGGTATTCAAAATAGAGAAATATGAGAAATATTCTGAAAATTGCCAATATACTAGCTACTTGGAAATAATATGCTTTATAATATTATAAATAGAAAAAAGCACATTGCATCTAAATACCAAAAAAGTTATTAAAATTGCTTAATATTGCTTAATATAATATAGTACAATACTTCTTGCTTAGCCAATATGATATTACAAATTACTCTTCTGTCTCCTACCTGCTTACAAAACTGTCTTTTTTTGCTCCATGCTACCTGGCTCTTCTTTACTTCATGAATAATACATTGCATCCCACATTATAGGAAATGTATTTACAAATGGAGTCTAACTGCATCATCAGATGTGCAGTTTGTAACTTTGCATTTTAAAATGAGCTAAATGATTGAGAGCACTTGAAAGCAAATTCCATTATTTATGTTACAGTCAGTCTGAATTTGACTGTCCTCTAAATCTGTCGATTTGAGCCAAGTACCAGGCTTTATTGTATTATTGACTTTTAAACAGTACTGTCCATTGATTTAATTGGAGAATCCTGATTAAAAATTGATGTGACAATGTGCCCTATTGCCCTCAGTCTGCACATAAAGCTAGTACTGATGTACATCTGCAAACTTATAGTCATTCATATTCAACCGCTGTTCAGTTAGTTCTAGCTAAAATTGCAGCTCATGCTTTTAAAGATAATACTAACAGCAATAAGCAGATACAAAGACCATCTCTTTTATGAAAAAGAGTTGGAAACAGATGTGAGCCATATTCACTTCATACTAAAATCCTCATACCTGTTTGAAAAACATTTTTTATTCAAATGTCTCTCACATGAAGTGAAATTGAGACTCCATAGGACCATCTGTTAAGGAAGAGCTGAATCATTTATCTCTTGGTCAATGCTGTTGTGATCAAAGCAACAGAGCCACACATGTGTAGAAGGATATAAGAACATCTCTGAAGAATGCCTAAGGCCCAATACAAAACTTGGCAGAGCACTCCCTTCTAGTTTCTTGCTGTATTTGTTGAGCATGTACTTTCAGTACATCTTTTCTTTCCTGCAGTGACAAAGTTCCCTTACCTTTCCTTTAAAGAAAAGACTGTTGTCCTCTTTGCCCTCTAAAACAACAATTTCTACTGTTTTTCTTAATGTACTTGACAGAAAATGTTACTTAAAACTAATATTGACTACTTTGTTAAGTATGTCAGATATTCACTCTCACACAGTACAAATTTGGAGTTGACTCCTAGCAATAACTCAGAATATATTTCAAATTATCATAATAGCAAATGTTACAGAGGAAGAAGAGAGCCTTTTGTCTTTAAGAATTGGTTTAACAGGTTAAGGACTGAAACCGAAGGGACTCGAGTGAAATCGAATTTTCACAGATTAAAGTATTACTGGTCTAGAGAGCCAGAAACCTGGATAGAATACTACATATGGCCCAACACAGAGATAACAGCTAAACAACTACAGTCTCCACATTTGTACCTGTATATTCTTAATAGAAATGATTGTGAATATGGAAAGGTCCCAGCTAACTGGAAGCTGACAAATGTTGTCCTGAGAAGGGCAAGAAGAAGAACCCTGGAAACTACAGGCTGTCACTCTCACTTCAGTTCCTGGTAAAGTTTTGGAGGAGGTTATTCTGGGAGGTATTGAAAAATACCTGAAAGACAACACAGTCATTGGACACAGCCAGCACAGCAGGCACTGATCTCTTCACTCTGCTGACCAGTGACAGAACCCGAGGGAATAACCTGAAGTTGTGTCAGGGGAGGTTTAGGTTGGATTTTAGAAAGAGATTCTTCACCCAGAGGGTGTTTGGGCACTGAAACAGGCTTCCCAGGGAAGTGGTCACAGCACCAAGCCTGTCAGAGTTCAGGAAGCATTTGAATGACATTCTCAGGCATGTGGTGTGACTCTTGGGGATGGTTCTGTGCAGGGCTAAGGGTTGGACTTGATCCTTTTGGGTCCCTTCCAACTCAGCATATTCTGTGATTCTGTGAGTTTGACCTTTTACTACATTGTAAGCATGACAATCAAAACCCAACTCTTTGAGAATTTAATGGCAAAGGATGAACAGATTTTATATTAACACAATATTAATAATGAAGCACACTATATATAATATATATTCCTCACAAGAAATACAGTGCTTTTTTCTTTTTCTTTTTCTTTTTCTTTTTCTTTTTCTTTTTCTTTTTCTTTTTCTTTTTCTTTTTCTTTTTCTTTT
>JAWWMO010000083.1:34241269-34255823 GCA_035047845.1 Dendrocincla fuliginosa | reverse complement strand
AAATAAAAAGTTTAGTTTTGCTTCGATGACTTTGTCCCCTTCTGAATTTCATTGGTAAGTGTGAGCATTTCTCACACTGGGAAAGAATTCACAGCTGCACACTTACTCCATTTGTGTAGATAATCTTGTTTTTAGAACAATTGCTACTTCACTTTAAAAGATTATTATACCTTGATTCAAATTTTGACTCATGGAGGCAAACAAGAAAATGCTTAAATTTGAGTTAGTGTAAGAAATTTTGGATTAAACTTACTCAGATTAACTTGTAGCCCCACAAAAAAGAGTTCAAATTGCAGACATGATTTCCTAAGCATTCAGTGCTTGTTAATTGGATTTTCAAAATACAAGTTCTTTCTCAAAGTAGTTCCAACATGAAATAGATAAATAAAATATTACATAAACTATTATCTCACACAAAGAGAAAAACTTTAAAGCTATGCTGGAAGTAAACAAACTGTTTACCTTAACTATTTTCAACTATACCACAGCTAGTCTGATACCTCTTACATGATACTCATTTAGTAAAAACCTTAATGTCCTCTCCTTTAAAGAATACCAGCCATGGAGATCTAACTGTCTTTTGGTTTGCATGAGTATTTCAGAGAGGAGGGTCTTGATAAAACCCTTCAGCACATGTGCACTGAAGTCCCAGAGCACTAGTACATGTTCCTTCTCCCCAGGCCTTGTCTTTGACAGGGAGAAAGGATGACATCATAGTTCACCCACTCCGGTGTTTTGCTTGCCCTTCTCAGCATTCTGTGTATATGCTTTGGGATCATCCCAGACTGACAGGGCTTGAAGACTTCCAGTCTGAGGCCAGGACCCTGATCTCCCTGCCCTGAAACTAGTAGATGGGACTGTTCTTAATTCCTGGCTTTGCAATGGATTCTCTTCACAAACCCAGGCAAGTACCTATGCCTTGATACAAAACCTCCTGCGCCACACAAAAGTGTTTTGAGACAGTATCTTAATACTGACAGATGTTAGGACTCTTCTTTCATGGGTACACAGTGTGGGAAGCAGAACAGAGCTCCGGATGCTGTTTGGGAGTAGAGCTATATATCATGCCAATGAGCCATAGTTTCTGTCTTTTTGCACATTGTCTTTTATACCTTGTGCAATCACTTCACACATTTAATATTTCTGTTACTAGTACTACATGTCTATTTGCCCAAAATTAATCCTTGAGATTATAGAAGATAAAGCTATCACAGTCCTGTTGATTGAGCAGAGACATTTACTTACGTATTCCATTACAATTATGCATTATCATGCAGATTCAGGAACAGACATATTAAAGTATGTAGATATGGAGAAGTATAGAAAAATAAAAGAGGGGGACAAGATAACTCAGCCAAACCCACAGACTTCTAATTATCCTATAATCTTTAAAGTTTCTGTGACAGAACAGAGCTCTCTGGCTATCACTTCAGTATTTTAACTTGAACATAACACTTGGCAGGAAGCATTCAGCAAACTGAAGCTGCAGGTATCACGTTGAAACATATCACACAGAGGTTATTATGTAGATGCAGGAAGAAAAACGCACCATTTTGACAAGGAAACAAAACTTCAGGTGGTATACAGAGAAACACACTAAACAATAAGTTAGCAATTAGTTAGCAATAAGTTAGGTGCTTCCAGTGGTAGAATGAGGCTCCCTTGGCTAATTAGCAAATATTAATCTGCTTTATCAACCTTAAGAAAAATGACTATATATAATAATGGCATAGAAAAATTAAAGCAAATACTACCCACAGACTGTACAAAAGATTTTTTGGTAATTATATGCTGCTGACAATTCATCAGATACAACAAGGTAGAGCAAAAGAACTGACCTCCCGAGGACAGATGATTCTCTTGGGACGTGGTGCCTCTTGTTGCAGTTGATACACTGTCAAACACAAAAATGTACAGATCATTAGAAGATGGCAGCATACACAAACTTTTATTCAGATGAGTCTTTTTAGCCAGAGGCTGCAGAGAAAAATGCAAATGTAAAGAAAATGACAGCAAAATGAGGTATTTCAGTGTGTCTAAGTAATTTATGTGAAAATCGGTTGTTGGCCTGCAAACTAACTAAAGTGATCAATGTTTTAACTTCTAGGATATTAACTCCTTTCATATTGTCTTTTACATTTTTATACCAGGAGAGACTGGCCAGAAAGACTTGTTGGGTGTATCTCAGGATAAAATCCCACTTTTGCATGTACCGTGTTGTAACAACCCAAGAACAGATTGCTAACCAGTAACTCCAGTGGCTTTTGGATAGGCCAACAAAAAGTTCAGTGCTTTGAAAGGGTTCATCACAATCTCATAATTTATTTCAAGATTTGCTGGCAGTTACTGAAGAGCAAGCAAACATTCCTTTCAGAGCCATTATGCCCTATTCAAATGGCCCTGGATCAATTTTGCAAATCTTCTGAGGGCTGGAGGAGAGAGACCTGAGGCTAGGGGTAGTTGCTGCCTGGCCCCCAGCCTCTTCACTGCAGTATTTAATGAGATCCTCTCCCTCCCTTCCAGTCTGGAGTCGTGAGAAGAAGCTGACATACAGTGACAGTAATCAATTCCAGCACAGACAGACTGTCTCTCTGTAACTGCAGTAAAAATCCCAGAGGTTTGGATTCCCTCCCTTGAGAAAGGCCTTCTGTATGCTGACCTTCTTGTATTTGGAAAGATCACGTCGTGTCTATGAATTTTTTTAAAAACCGAGTTTCTAGGACAGGTTTCTTCATAGTGTTAGTGAAGCTCAGAATGATGTGCTGAAACGTGGTAGATTACAGGAGGAATAGAAACGCCTGTAGGTTTGATAAACACAGAAGGCCCGTTGCAGAAAGTGCATGGAAAAGGTAGGTGTTAGCCCTCAGCACCTTTTCCCACCTTCTGCACCTTCTCTTTAAATGCGGCTAAAAGTGATGAAATCTGAGAAGTGGAGACTTCCTTCAGCTTGCACCCCAGTTTGTCATACAGGGGATGTGAAAGCTTTGAGGGCTTCTGCTTTCTGCTCATGTCAAAGGGGAAAACCCCATAACCTCTTCTTTTCCCAACTCAGCCTTCATCCCTGGTTCCTTGGAGGGGCACAGAAAGAGAATTCATGGTTTCTCATATTCCCTATCCATTTAAATGCAATATAGCTCTGCATTTATACTCAGGTTTTGGATATACCCTGCATCATTCAGCACTGTCAGATCTCCCACTACTTTTGCACAGTGATTTACGATAACTTCTGGTCTTTCTTACCTCTTGCAATTATGTGACTAAGATTCAAAGACTTAATTCTACACTTTTGTGATTAAATGACTTGTGTATCCAAATGAACTGTCAAAGAAAGCATGAAAATTTTATTCAAAAATCACTTTTTAAAACTGATTATTCTGGAGCCCAATGTTAAGAGTTAGTTTCTGAATGTCTTAAATCAGCATAACCACTGATGCAGCAAGTTACTGATGCTTAATATTAAATATATCCAAGAGGTAAATAGTAACTTTTTCCTTCTCCCATACATTTTCATCAGAGAGAAGGAATTCTAAGGATTCAAAACACTGCAAGAATATAATTGCTTCTCATTTAAAATAAATTATCTATTCCTCCAATTAATTCATTTGAATTTTAACTGAAAAATCATGCTTCATAAAAATCCTATTTTCAATAATCTAATCTGTTAAATATTAATTTACACAGAGAATTAAGGTAGTGGAGCTGTTTCTAAGACAATTTGATAACAGTGGCAAAAAACAAGTTGGTCCAAAGAACACACAAGGAAGCCCATCTTGTGATGTGCTGCATTTATAAGAAAATAAAAACCAAAACCAAAGAGTTCTCTAAAATAACCAAAAGGATCTCTGAGGATGGTAACACTGGAGAAGCAGTGGTGAGGAGAAGGCTCAGCAATTCACAAAACAAAGGAAGGAATGATTAACAGGAAAGGGCAGATACATGAAAGACTTGAAGGCAAACACAGAAAACTGGATGTTGATTGGATGTAGTGGGATGAATCAGTTCAGGGATTCATGATGAATGCAAGGAAGACAAATCATCTTAACAACTGTATTTTGAATAGATTGGAAAAGGTTGCAGTCATTCTCAGACAGACATGGGTAAATAATCTGCACAATAATATGAACTGAGAAATATATCTGGTTTAGAAATACATCAGAAGAAGATGCGGTAAGATTATTACTATACAAATAAATAATAATAAATTATATGCTAAATGTGCAGGATGAGAAAATGGCCCAAGCACGACTGAGATTGTGACTGGTGGTAATCAACAAAAATGCCATGAGCAGGAAGTGGTTTTCTGTGAAAGATTTGGCCCTATTAGCTTTAAATTGATAGACATTAAACTGACAGAAAGATAAACCCGTGGATCAACAGGAGAGAGATACAGAACCAGTAGATGGAGGGAGAGAAAACAGTTTGGGAATGGAGCAAGAACTGAGAACCACCAGTGGCATTGTGGTAAGGGATACCAGGCAGTTCAGTGGGAGACAAACAACAGGGAAGAGACAGACAGACACACAGCCACCAAGAATGCCCAGAAAAGACACACAGCAAGGCAGGGGCGGAGAAGGTAAAACAACAGTGAAAGTTCAGTTAAGTGGAAAACAAGGAAAGGCAGTATCTCACAGACTCAGGTATTAAGGAGCAAAGCCAGTGTGACCCTACCAAAAGCTGTGTTCCCTTTTAGAAAGGTTCTCTCCTATTTCTGCTGCAAATGATTGCTATGTGAAAGCCTGCTAATGGGCTTTGAATACAAGTGCAATAATATGGCTAAGGTGACTTGAGAAAAATGTGCCCTACAGCTAAGTTCCAATGAACACAGGCACCTCATTAAATGACCTCATTTTCAGAAGTGCTGAACATCCTGCAGCTCTGCCCAATTTCATTATACACGTTTTCCAAAGTGCTGGGCACTCGCACTGCAGCTGACATTGCTGAGACACCAGCACAGACCAGGGGATGGTCAGAGGTTCAAAGGCACATGCCCCTCACCTACTTGCTCAAATGACAAAGAAGCCTTGCCTTTCTGCCTCATTTTGCCATCTTCCCCTCTGAAAAATCTTAAAACAGAAACCAATACGTAAGATTATAGTTAACTGAAAACACACTTATTTAATGCAGTGGTAAGCAGTGACTGACATCTGACCCATTCTATTCCAGCATTTAGAACTGACAGGCAGGTTACAGACAAACTCACTGTGATCATAAATAGATGACACTGGAACATAATGATGTATTATTACTTTAGCCCTGAGAAAAATAACCTTACAAAAAGTCAATTTCATGCAAAAAGAAAATGTATTATTACTGCTCAGAGAACAGCATCAGACTGGGAGTGGCTTTTTGTTCAGCATCAGATGCAAATGAAATATACAGTAATAATACACACTAAATATTAGACAAAGATGCAGCACTGCAACAGAAGAATGCAGTAGCTTTGAATTGGCCCCTGAACATCTTTATCAGTTTCATACTTCAGATATTTTGCCAGCATTCATAGTATCATAATCACATCCGAACTTAGTGTTAACAAAACTCTAATTTATTATTGAATTTCTACAAGAACATTTCTTTGAGATGTAAAATAGCTGGTTAGAATATATCCTTCTCTCTTTTGTTCCTGCTACAGCATGTGTTGTCTCAGGGGATGAATAAGAAAAATTCTACAACATGTTTTAGGAGGAACTATCTAATTCCAAAATCCGATCTGTCTAAGAAACAAAGGGATGGCACACAAAAAACACTTACTCCTTTTCTGCCATGTAAGAAGGTCTACCATCAATTTCTTCATATTTTTTTTCATTCTGCAGGGTGTCAGGACCTCAAGCTTTCTCCTTTAACTCACCTATGATGAGTGTTCAGTGATGCTCCAGCGGAGAGGAAAAATTCCTATCATCATTTTTATAAAGCAGCAAGGAAACATACTGCCTTCTGTTTGAAAATGTTTCGCAGAGTTCCTTAGTTCTACCTCCGCGGCCTCATCTCAGTCAGGCATTTATCCATGTGCTGAGCTTGAACAATATGAGCTGTCCTATTTCTGCAGGATTACTCACATGCTTAATTAGGAACCTAAGTGCTTGGCTGAAACAAAGACTTAATTTCTAGCAAAAATGAGTCTCGGACACTGTGCTTATTATTTGATGAAGGGCAAAGGCAAGGAAACTTCGTGAGGAACTGAAGCATGGCATCAGCTGATGCTCTGTGCTGTGCCACACTGCTTCACATCAGCATCCTGATCTTAAATAATGCAAATAGACATTGAAGTGGCATTGACACATGACTGACTTAGCACATGCCAATCTCAGCAATGGTAAAAGGAGAAAAAAAGTGATTTTATATCTCTTCAAAATCCAAGCACATATGTGCTGTAGTTGGAAACCAGCAAGGACTAGCCTGTTTCAACAGTCAAACAAATTGCCTGCTCATCCCATGAAGCAGGTAAGATCATTTGTTCTGCTCTAAGAGGACAGTGCAGCACTGGAGCAGGTTACCCACGAAGGTGGCAGAGGCTCCATCCCTGAAGGTTTTCAGGACTCAGTTATATAAAGTCATGGCTGTTCTGCTCCAGAGCTGACAACAGTCATGCTTTGAGTGGGAAGCTGGATCAACTCATCCCAGAAGCCCTTCCAACCCACATCCTGTGATTCTTATCTTCCTTTCTTTACTACCTCAACGATGGTAAAAAGGCAAAATGCCATTTAGTTTCATACTCCTAACACACAGCAGACTACAAAAAGAAATCTGTTATCGGATATTTATTTGTTGATCTGCTACTCAGGTATAAATGCAATCAAATCCACTGTCTAGAGCCTGCTGGCTGCTAGAAACTTTACAGATCTTTTTCCCAAGTCCCTTCCTGGTACTATGAAATAATGTTTGCCATTTCTTTTATTCTCTGTGTCCCAGGGCTATAAGAAAAAGTCTGAAAAATTTTGTAACCTGTGAAAGCTATGTGAAATTATAACAATTATTCATAAGCAAGTGAGGATCTTCTGCATTAGAAGGGTTCATCTTTTCCAAATACAGCTGAAACAAACTTGTACATTATGTCAAAACAGTAAGGCTTGAATTCTGAAAACTGTTCCACTTTGATCAGCATTTGTCCAGAGACACGTGCAATACTGTTTATTTGATTACTTTGTCTGCATAAACAGGAAAATCTGCCTTTGTTAAGATGCTAGAAGATTGAAGCCTTAATCATGATGTCAATAAAAGGCAACATAGTGCATCTAAATTGATTCAGTACCTAAAACAGAAATCAAAACTGTATGCAAAGTATCTTACTAGTATGTTAGCTCACTTTAAAAGTTACTAGCTAAAATTGACCAAGAATAATTTTTAAAAAGGCAGTAAATACAAAATGCTAAGTGTGAAACATACACTAAAACTGTGGTGAGACAGGACAGTACATTGAATCATACACTAACACTATTGCTGGACATAACTTCTATAATTAATTTACCAGATTAGAATTTTTCTAGCTGTGTCAAGAAGCATCCATTACCTAATATTGCAAAGAAAAATGTGCATCTGTGGCTAAGCAGTCTCCGTAGTAAATCTGTGTAACCTTAAACCATTTTCTGCATTTTGGAGCTGTGTAACTTTTTTTAGCATCCTACATATAAAAGAATAGGAAATTATATATTCCTAGACTATGAATTCGGGTTTGTTGTTATTGTTGTTGTTTTTTTGTTTGGTTGGTTTTGTTGGTTTTTTTTTTTTTAAATTTTAGAAAATGTATCCTTGGACTATGTGCAAACTATCAGGTAAAGGTAACCAAACTTTTTCACTGAATGCAGTGATCTCTCTGCTGCACCATTAGGGTATCTAAGAGTAACTAAGCAAAGGTATATGCTTATTTCTTGACTTTTTAGTTAAAACGTCCTGCTAAAAAGGAAACATCTGTCATTTCAAATGCTGGTCTTGTCAGAGTCAATGGGAGCTTTGTCATTGATTTTGAGTAAGCCAGGTTTCTCTTTAAAAAGAATCACTCTTTTTAATCCCTGTCTGCTTCTTTCCAAGTACTCACCAAAGTATCCTGAAATGGTTTAAGTCAAATAGATACACTCTTGCTGACTTTTTAGGAGGTTTCTCTTATACATTCAAAACATTACAACAGGAATAGAGTCTTTAGAAAACAGTGTTCTGAGAAGCAATTTTTGTAATTTAATGGCAGATTCAAATTTTGGTTGAAAAAAATCCCAGTCCATTCTGGGGGAGAATGTCATTCTCAGGTAACACAGAGGTGACGTCTTTGAAGTCAGCAACGTAGTTTAATGTGCATATAAGTGAAGTTAGCAAGTTTATTCCAGTCTTTAAAATTATACATGTACATGCATGTAATTACTGTGATCCTTGTCCTTTTGTAGTTCCATCTGGGTAATGGCATTGTACTGAATTTGCAGTTGCCACAATAAAAGAGACAACTTGGGATAGTTCTGTATCAGATAACAAAAAAATAAAACAGCCCTCTATACCCAAAGCTACACTTTTATTAAAGTTCCAGTAAGGGTTTAAAATAAAAAGATCAAATTTAAAGGCCATCTTTAACAAGGGATTTAAAATCCAATATTTTGTTTTAGATCTGTGCTACTCTATTAGAAAATACATTTGGAACAAAGCAAAAGAGCATAAAATATGCACTTCTGTACTGTACTCTGTGTAAATGATTTTTCTAAAGGCAGACAGGAAGGTTCAAAGAAATGATAGTGCTGTCTCCAATTTCTAAACCACCACTTCAAAAATCAGCTTGTGTTGCTAAGGATCAAAAATATTATTATCTTAAAGTGATTTGGTGACCCATATAAAAAGACAAGTATACTCAAGCCTGACCTTTAGTAAACACATGAAGCATTAATTTATACCTCTGAAATCCTTCCTGAAAATCTCAGCAGAGAAACCACAAACCCCAGGATTTGCACACTTGTCAGGCAAACCATGGAGTCTGGCATACATAATCCTGCTACCCTTACCCCACAGAAATCCAAAAAAGTTCAGGTTTTGCTGCTGTCCCATACTGTAATTTCTACAAGCACCTAGTACATTTATGTCTTTCTTCTAAACAAAGACGAGGAAAAGACCTAGCAGTGACTGACACCTTGGTAAAGTACTAAGATTATTCAAATTTTGTGTATACTCACAGTATGATTTCCATATTGGAGGCTGGTATTCTTCAGCATCTAAAATAGAAACAAAAAGGAGGAAAGAAATCAGTCAATTGGCCACTGAGTCAAACTGTCAGCATGCATTTTTCTGCTGAGAGACCTCTACTTGTCAGCAAAATTCACATTTCTTTCCCCAGAGAGATGCTGGCCTATTTACAGCACAGTTTCCTATATGAGAGAAGAATATAAATTTCCACCACTTGTGAATCCAATGTGCTTTTCCAACTTATTCAAATGTAAAAGAAATTAATTTTTTTACCAATTTGCATATAGTTTCCTGACTCCCCAGTATTTTTAAAATAATTAACTAGACTGGTAACTAATTTATTTACTTTACTTGGCATGATAAACAGACAAATCATTATCAGTTTTCAATCAAGCTTCTAACCCCATTAGTAACATTTGAGAATGAACATCAATGAGTAACACACGTCTGGGCTACTAAGATGCACAGCTCAGGCTGCACTGTGATGCACAGATCCGATAGTTTCAATGAAATTCAATGACACTTCTTGAAGTATTTTCCAGAAACAGCATCAACAAAAATAGTAAGAAAAACATAGAAAAAGGAAAGACTGCAAAGCCTGCAATTACGAGCAGACAACCTTACTGACTGAAGGGGTACGAAGAGTTGGTATCTTCTGTTAATGCCCACTCCACAGGAAAGTTTTCAGCTGGAGTGTATGGTCCCACTCCACAGGGAGGTTTCCAGCTCTCTGCAAGAAACCCATTTGCTACAACCTCCAGAAATGCCAGCAGAGGCCAAGCTTGATGGTAGGAATTAAGCAAGTTACCATACACCAACCACAGAGGGTGGGGCACTGGGTACTAGTTTGTCTCTGACCTGTCATGTTGCCAAACACTTTGAAGAGTCATTTACCAAGGGTATGTCATTAACCTCCCAATATCGTGCAAGTTAATTAAGGTGTTTGTTATTTACTAAACTTCTACTTAAGTTATGCTAATATAATTCAATTATAGTTGCATAGCTCATGCTCCTTGTCTATTTACATACACACAACCACTTTAAATATATCCCTGCAAAAGTCTGTTTACTAGGAAAGTTAATCATTAACTACCATCTGCCGCTTTTAACTCCATTGTTTTAAAAGAGCATAAATCTAGCAATGATCACAGTTACTCCCTGGAATAATACCCTGCAATAATTTGTAGATATATTGATTGGGAAAGCCATTCAGTCTCAGTTTCAACTGCATCCACCTCACAAATTTGGCAAAATTCAAACCACTCCCAGACTGACAGTTATACAATGCTGTGGCAATCCAAGAATAATTAGCTTGCAAGTTCATTATGCAGAAGACTTATTTTGAATTGTATAAAGCTATTCATGAGACCAGTGAAATTTATTCATACAAGAGCTGACTAAATTTTTCTCTTCTCACATTATAATAGTAATATATCACTCCTTTTTTCCTATACATCTGTTGCTTCACATATAGTTTACCATAACACCATAATATTGTGTATTTAATTCCTTTGTCATACTCCTGCACTACTGCAAGAGGATTTCTGAATCTCCTTCTTCACTAACCATATTTTTCCAATCGAAAAACCATTGAGATAATGCAAATATCTTGTTATCTATACTTGTGACTTCAGATAAGGAAACAGTAGCGGGAGAGACAATGAAAAACCAACAAGTATCAGCTGTTGCTTTAGTCTTCCAAATTAATTAGAAAGCGCACAGTAAATTCAGCAGTGAAAGCTGATCTACAAGTGGCCATAAAGTGCTTCATTAGCTGGAGACAGACTGATGGTGAGGAAACACTGCAGCCTAGGTGGAGAGCAATCAACCAGGAGGTAAGTCATAAAACAAAACTCCCGATGATTACATTTGATTCGTCATGGTTATGAATCTGTCAGCCCAGGAAAGAGTGGGCAGCACCATTCCTCAACAGCTAAAATAATTCTTAAGGACAGTATGCTTGGAGGAAAACCATGTCACCAGCTCCACATTCACCCTTACGAGGTACTGCAACACTCTCTGTGATCTCTTCAGCTGAAATCACGTCCCTAAATCACAGGGAACAAAATGCCGCAGAGGTGATACTATTAATAGACTTTATTGTCAAGTTATCATGCATTTGATGGCATCTGTAGGGAAATAAAAAACAATTAGTTAAAATACAACCTGGAGGCAAGGGTCATGTTGAGGATCTGGGAGATGTTTAATGGAACCCAGATAGAAACCTCTTGCTCCCTTTGTGGAAAGAGGTTGCTGGGCCTGTTCAGACACTCTCATCCTTGCATGATAGTGTCTTAGGACTCACATCCTGGTTGGCAAAATTAGACTGAACTTCAACCCTTCTTAAGTCAGGGGCCAGATGAGGCAAATCCTGCCCGAGCAGATTTGATTACTACTATTTGCCCTTTTTGAAATTTCTGTTCTGCTATTTTTTATTAGTTCTGTTTATTACACAGAAGCTCTACTCATTAAATTGTGCTCCACTCTCCACCACTAGACTTAATTGACCCCCCTTCTGGGTCACAGAAGTTGTCAGTACTAGTTTGGGTGGTCAGCTCAGTTACTATATGACATCTCAACTCACACAGCTTCTGCTTTCAGTTATGCACATGGTAATGGTCTCAGGAAGGACAACAGACCTCAGTTTTGAGACACTTAGCAAAAGTCAATCAATCAATCAACCAATCAATCAATCAATAAGACTTGGCACAAATGACAAATGTCCTACATTGATCTCTCAATAAATCATATTCCTAATATGAACTTTGATCATAATGCCTATCAGAACTGTGACTGGCAGCACTGAAAAAAGAGTTCACTGAGGTATTCTCAAGTGACAAGACAGGGTCTGTTTTCTTGAAAGGTTCATATTTCAATAGTGGCTTCTTGTCTAGATTCAGAAACTGCACCAGGCAAGGTTGAAAGTGGTTGTCACAGAGGAAACTCAGATGACAAGATGAGTATCAGTTCTGAAAAACTCAACAAAATGTGCCCTCACCTTTCTGACTCTCACTGTAAAAGAGAGACTCACTGTAAAGGAATTAGAGAATGTCCAGGTTAGGTATTTTTAAAAATTATTTTGAATCTTATCAAAACTGTGTCATAAATGACCTTGTCAAAACCAGATAACACAAGTACTCACTGGAAAGACTAGAACTGGCAAAAAAGCATGAGAGACTTCCAAAATAATATTACAGGCAATATTGTTAATTAGAGCTTTGAAACATACCAGTTGAGAAAGTTAATATTTGTTAGACCTAAAAAAGTATTAAAAGTTAGTTGTTCGCTAAACAGAAAGGCAAAAGGAATACTGAATGCTGACTCCTGAGGAATGCTACATCTACCTGAAGGTTTTTCATAATGCTTAGTTAATACATAAAGATAATGGGAGAAAGTTGTCAAACCAAAAATGATACTGTGGAATTGGAAAGTGAGAGTAAGAAAAAACAGGTTAGTTTTCATTTTATTTGCTTTACTCTTCACAGAGCAGAGAGGATGAAAAGGATCTTAGGAATAAAATACTTTCCCAAAGCTGATGGAGCATTAAAGCTGAGTAAGCTTAGAAAGACTACAGTAAAGGGAGTACTGAAAAGTTGGCAAAGCTTTAAGCAGACAGATAAACAGTAAAACTGCTTAAGATTTTTTTTTCAAAGAAATGTGAAGACAGAACACAGTATTACTGCCAGTAATGGGCAGTAAAGGGTTAATACATTACTCAGAGCCATTCTTAAGCAATTTCTGGGAAATGGGCTTACAGTAATTATATAGTAAGAAAAGTTATCCATGGACTTCAGCCCTTGTTCTTCACTGAGCCTGGCTCTGTACCAAAGTGACACCTTTCTAGATGCAGTTGTGAAAGACACTGGAATGAGTGAATTGCTTTTTACTACTTCCTTGTACTTTCTGAAGATGATGATGTAATGCCAGAATGTGTGGTTCTGTGCTATCAGCATTGAGACTGACTTAACTAAATAAGGTCTAATAGAAACTGACTAAGTTCAAGCTGATTCTTCTGACTACCAAGTCTGGTAATTACACTGGAAAGAGGAAACTCTTTTACAGAAAAGACCACAAATTATGTCACATGAATCAAGTATTTCTGACTGGCATTTCTTATCCTAAGGAGAGCTGCAACAAATATCCATACTGTAGTTATATGCCATGCCCAGTTCTAGATATGCTAAAAAGTATTAATAAATCCTGTGACAGTAAAGAATTATGCAGACCAGTTGCAGGACAGTTACCAAAGGGGAATTGTCATTATTTGCTAATTTCTTTATAGTCACTATGAAAAAGAAGTAAAGATTTTCTTTTTTTGCCTTTGTCCTTACTAAAGGATTATAAAGAAGTATTTTGCAGTTCACCTTGGAAGAACTTTCTCAGCCTAGATTTTCTGCCACCATTGTCTGAATTTTGGACTTCCTTTCCAATAACAACTAATTTTAAAACTATGGCCTGCATGTGCACGGAAAGACACTTGTGTGTGAGGAAGAGCCAATTTGGAAGCCACTGGCTTACTGGCAGCATGCAGATAAATGATTCACCGGATAAACAAGTCTAGTTACTAATTTTTTAACCTTCTATTGTTATTTTAGGACCAAGACTAGTAGTTATTGGTATTTCAATGCCCTTTGTGTATTTCCTTTAAAGAGTACTCCTACAGGTTTACTATGCACACTTTCATATTCATTGCTTTGTTTCCAAAACATTAAGTTAGCATATATTTTTCTTTTTTTTATATATGTAATTATATATAGAACAATAACATGTTGAGTAAAAGGCTCTGTGACAGATACAGTGTTTGCACTATTTACGCCTTTTTTAAAAAAAATATTTTTCATCATACAGACAAGATTATATTAGTCAGTTGATTATAATGCAGATGGCCATGAAAGAATCACAGGATGTCTGAGGTTGGAGGATACCTGTGGAGGTCATGTGGTCCAACCCCTTTCTCAGGCACAGTCACCTACAACCATGTCCAGACAGTTTCTGAGTATCTCTAAGGATGGAGACCCCCTAGACTCCCTGGGCAGCCTGTGCCAGTGTTCATCACCCTCACAGTGAAAAGGTGTTTCCTGATATTCTGACAGAGCCTCCTGTGTTTCATTTTTGTGCCTGTTGCCATTGGTAATGTCACTGGGTGCCACTGAAAAGAGCTCACTTTGTTCTCCTGGCATCTTCCCTTCAGATAATTGTTAACTTTAATAAGATTTCTCTGAGCCTTCTCCACTCCAGGCTGAACAGCCCCAGCTCTCTGCCTTTCCTCATAGGAGATATCCTCCAGTCCTGCACTGCCTTTGTGGCTCTTTGTAGGAATCTCTCCAGCACGTCCATATCTCTCTCATACTGGGACACCCAGCATTGGACAGGGCACTCCAGGTGTGGCCTCACCAAGGCT
>JAWWMO010000083.1:34180892-34241169 GCA_035047845.1 Dendrocincla fuliginosa | reverse complement strand
GTTCATCACCCTCACAGTGAAAAGGTGTTTCCTGATATTCTGACAGAGCCTCCTGTGTTTCATTTTTGTGCCTGTTGACATTGGTAATGTCACTGGGTGCCACTGAAAAGAGCTCACTTTGTTCTCCTGGCATCTTCCCTTCAGATAATTGTAAACTTTAATAAGATTTCTCTGAGCCTTCTCCACTCCAGGCTGAACATCCGCAGCTCTCTGCCTTTCCTCATAGGAGATATCCTCCAGTCCTGCACTGCCTTTGTGGCTCTTTGTAGGAATCTCCCCAGCACGTCCATATCTCTCTCATACTGGGACACCCAGCATTGGACAGGGCACTCCAGGTGTGGCCTCACCAAGGCTGAGCAGAGGGAAGCAATCACTTCTCCTTCAACCTGATGGTAATAATCTTCCTAATGCAGCCCAGGATCCAATCAGCTTTCTTCAAGGGAAGGATACATTGCTGGCTCATATTCTACTTGGTTCCTGTCAGGACCCCCAGGTTCTTTTCTGCCAAGCTGCTCTTTAGCTGGGTAGCCCTTGGCATACACTGGTGGATGCAAACTAAAGTGAAAGAGTAATTAGGGGGTTTCTTTGGCAGGGCCAGTTCTTTCTCTATATGTAAAACATCACTGCATTATTTAATTTCCACCCTGTGCTTAAAAAATATCAATTATAGAAGCTCATTTTCACCCTATCTGATCCCCTGAAGGCTAATCTTGTGGTTGGTGAAGGGCTACTTTCTTTTATTTTGCCCTTTCAACAATTAATATATACACTTACACAACTATGCCACATTGCAGTAATTTTGCAAACTATTTTAAACTGGCACTTTTTTCTATGTTTGATTCCAGTAATTTGGCATATACTTTGGACATTATGATTACTTCTATTACACACAGTAACTGTCCTTGCAGGCACACTTGACTGTACTTTGAGAAAGAGCATTCTTAAGTCACAAATAATCATACTCTCAAATGAGTCCCACTCTTTACCTCCTGAAAAGTCACTGCTCCTTTGAAGAGCAAAATTAACTCTGTTACAGTTAATAATTAGAGATCTTGCTGTTGAAACATTTCAGCATGTCAAAAAACTCTGTTTAATGTTTCATTCAGAACATACAGTTGCCCATGGAGGAGCGCGCAGTTGCCAGCTTTATCCATAAACTTTCTCATCATCAGTACACAGACAGCTAAAATACGGAATGAGACTTCAGTTCTTGTCTAATGAGGCACTTCAGTTTTCAGCGTTAAGGCACAGAAATGATCAAATTGTTTACTTGCAACACAGTTTATAATTGGTGTATTAATTCAGATGATGGGAGCTTTCCACTGCGTTGTTGTCTCTTTTAAAAAAATAAAATCTTGCAACAGTGTGTAATTTAAATGTCAAAAAATGCTCACAAAAGGGGTGGAGTTCTTTCTTGCACAGCAATTAGGCTGAAACAGTAAGCTTTTAATAACCACAATATAAATTGACAGCTATTTTGTATCTTTTCCTTTTGCCTACCACAAACTTGCTATTAGAAGCCACTACTGTAAAGGTGCTCATTCAGCCCCTTCTACAAATCAGGGTCATTCCAAATTGGGCTCTCTCCTGCTTTTGCTTCAGATTTCAAAACAGTGTCTTTCCACTAATAGAGAGGTGGTCTGACCATGGTTAATTTTGTTTAATGCACATGTCTGTTTTACTAAAATGCAAAGGAAAGACCATGCAAATAGATAAATTTAAATTTAGAAGAGTTATCAAGTATCAAATAAAATACAACTGTGAAGTAAGCGAATTATTAGGGACCTACTCCAACAGATCACAGGAGACTGGAATTTTTTGAAAGCACAGCTAAACTTGTAGAACAAAAGCATAAAGAGCCATATTCTGCAGTTGGTGAGTGGTGTTCAGCCAGCTATGACCATGAGATTGGAGCAATATCCCATTTAATTTAAAAATCTGCTTTTCTATTCCACACAGATTTAAAGATAACTAAAAGTGTTGAAAATATAATTTTAAATTTGGAAATTGAGAGAAGGAATAACCAGGGTTCTCAATAGTAATAGGAGAAGTGCAAAAGGGAAGGGTATTTGTACAGTTCTAGTTTTAGAACTGTATTTAGGAGACTAGTCTATCTTAGAGCCCAAGAAACAGAATTAAAAAGGCTCTTCCAGACTGCAAACCCAAGAACATGACAGGGTTCTAAGTAAGCTAAAAAATATTCCCAATGCTTTAAATATTTCCTGGAAAATGTGCAAGATTCAGGAGTGCAGAGGGATATTCACATTACCTAACTTTTGACAGTTAGGTCTTTTATAATGCTGTATCACACTGAATCTATTTGCGCTTGGATGGCATTTAAAAACCTCCATGACTTAAGTGCTCTGAAATGGTTTTTTCACAGAGCAACAATGAAGAATTGCCTTATGCAAGTCATTAAAGGTTTGTGTCTAGAAAATAGAAAGACAGACAATTAAAAAAAAAAAATCACAAATTATCTCCATCCTTCCATTGTCAAAAAATCTGTTTAGGTTTAAATTTAATCTGGTTACTAAAAATTGCACCCCAATGAGTTTTACCATTCTCTGTTTTAACATGGAGGCCAATGTAATTAAAATGTAGCACGGTTATTTTCACATTTTCACATTTTTAATCTATAAATCATAGGTATCAGGACACTAAAATGGGACAATCAGGGCTCTGCCTGACTGAGAGACTGGACAATTTTTGATAGGAATAAACACATAAGTTAAATCACATCACATTAACAGACCTCCTATCTTACACACATATACTTTAGCTTCTAACTAAGGACCTGTTAGTTTCTGGATAAAAATCAAAACCAGATAATCAACTGGCATATCTGAGAATAGTTCTGCTGCAGTAGTTTTATCACTGTGCAGGATGTGGCAATGCATTTCCAGTCATTTACTTATTGCATCCTAAAAAAAGCCCCCCACAACCCTCCAGCCAATGATCCCTGGACTCCGCAAAGCAGTCCAGGCATCGTAGGAAAAAGCATATGATTGAAATAACAACAATAATGCCAAAAAATGGCATTAAAATGGTCACCATGAAGTATTTCAATTAGAACATTTCTGTAGAAGCATTGCCAGCACATTCCCCATTCCAGAAATGCACTTATACATTGACATGATACCTGTTTATCTGGCTTGTCAAAGGAGCCAGCACGTGCCCTGAAAACTCATTAACCTTTAGCAAAGTCCAAATCACTGCTTTTGGTAACTTTGTTTTTTTTGACGTGTCACTAAGCAAGGGTACAAGTGTTGTGATGATTCAGGGATATGAAGTGGTCCTAGTCCTGCAGTTGACTTAGGAGGCTGTTCGTCAGCTTTTCAGATCTCCACCTTCCTCACCTAGACCCACACTTGCCCCACTCTGGATATATAAGTGATATATAAGAAATACAAGTGTTTTAAATACTGAAACTGCAGACTCAGAATGAAGTGGAAACCCAGCCATGTGAATCAGAGAACTTACACTGGTAACTTACAAAAATCACAGAATGTGTTGTACCCAGCAGGGGAGCTACTCATGACCTAGGGACCTTGTTGAAATCTGACCTAAACACAAATTCAACCCTCAGACATCAGAGATGAGAACTACCCTGTCATTCAGAGGATGCATAATGACCCACAGAAGAATAAAAGTTGAGCAAATAATTAGACTTGACTTTGGCTTCCTTTACAGGTCCTGTAGTTTTGCTGCAGTATTTGCTTTTATACATTGAAACGTGAAAAACAGGAAAAACACCACCCACCTGCAAAGCATATTTATCATTCCCAAGCTCTTGGATAAAACTCTGAATAATCAGGGCTCCTAGGATAAGAAGCAACACTGTAGCTGTCTACTTCACCTGTTACAAAAACATGACACTTTTCCTTTTAATTGCATTGTTTGGTGGACAGTTCCATCTAAGTGTGTCAACTACATTCAAGGCCAATTGAATTATTACTTTATGTGAAGTTGGTCTCTGAATCTTCAATTTCTCTCTTCTAAAAAAGAGTTTGTATTAATGTCAGCTGTTATTGAGGCAGCCACCCTCTCTTTAAAGTCTGCTGTACAAATGGGCAAACACTTCACAAGTCTATTCTATTGTATCATCACCTACCATTTCACTGTCCTCCCAGTACAGCTGTTCCTGCACTTACTACTTTGGATCTAAATACTAGAGAAATGTTTATCTTCTTAAAATTCAGTTCCACAGTATGTTTATGCTGACAAGAGTCTTATGTCTCAGAAAGGTCTATGTATCTACACTTTCCTCCTGGCAATCTTAGCCATAAAAGAATTACTACCAGTATTTAAAATCTCTAGAAAACCATCATGGACGAGTTTCCCTCAGAAGAATATGGTTTATGTATTGTTCCCTTACTTAGGAGAAATTTTAATCGCCTTGTGAAAGTCTGTAGTTCTTCCAAGAGCTTTTTACTACAGCCTGGCACTTTTACAGTTGATAATGAGTTCTTACAGCATCATATATTTACAAAATACCTCATATGAAACACCATAAAATTTAAAATACACTTAGGTCTTACACAAGTTTTACCAAACTAACCAACAGAGCTGTGCAAAATATCCTGATGTTTGGGCACAGGTGACAATTTTTCTTTGCAAATTGCAATGTTGACAGCATTTTCCCTAGAGAAACATTGGTTAATGGCATGTCATATGAGGCCAACCCTGTGCCTCTCTAACATGTTCATCATCAAATTAAAACAATTCCAACTGGTGTTCATAAGCGAGCTGTACAAGTGCCTCCAGTGGCATTGAGTGAGAGGACAGAACTCAGCCACCCACAGTGTATAAAGGAAAATGCAACTGCAGCCTGGCTAATATCCCACTTTACTACTTTGCAAATTTTAAACATGCATATAACACAAGAATACTGTATCTAAGTGTTTTGGAGTACATGAAGTTTCTTTACATGTCATAAGTATATTATATCCTGCAGTAAGAGTAATTCCCATTTTAAAATGGATTTTTCGTCTGTGTAATGACAGAGAGGCTGGTTATTTTTTTCATAAATAAATTACAAAGGAAGGAGAAAACACAATTTTTCTTAGCAACTTTTCTGGAATTGTTCTTCACCCTTGCAAAAATAACAAAAAAAAAACATTTGTTTCTTACACCACTTATCTTTCAGAAAGACTCAGAAGACAGTCAAGCTAGTTCTTAAAAGCACATCCATCATACCTTTGGTCATAAAATCAGTCAGTAAGAAAAAAATATCCTCTTCTTTTCTGTTATTTTTAAAGATATACCCAAGTGCTACAATTTTGAGCAAACTCTCTAACTCATCCTACTGAAACACTTTGTGTAGGGACACTTAATTATGAATAAGGTTATGGTTTTGGCATAATAATATTTAATACATTTCATGGCAGTGGCACCAGGAAAAGAAGCAATAGTCATCAGAAGTTCTGCAAATGTATTGGCTGTAAGTGTCCAGCAGATAAATAATAAACAATATTCAATACAATACCATTAAGCAAATACTTTCTACTGCGATTTATATTCTGAATGGTAGGTACAGCTTAAACATCAGATATCCTCATTTTTTTCCTGTGGGCCAAAACCAGCAGCTGATCTACATGATCCAGCACAGTCTTTCCTTTAAACAGCAAATAAGTCAGAATTCTTTCAATGCCGTTAACATAACCACAGCCTTGATGATGAAACCTGGCTAAACGCAAGGCGGAATTACAGGAGCTGTTTCATCCCCGTGCCTAAGCTGCCAGGGCTCATACAGAGCTACCAGTACTTTGGGAGATCAGTAGCAATTGACATCAAAAAGATGTTTTTCATTAATTGCTTCCTAGGAATGAACCAAGGAGATCTTTTTTTCTGCTGAAAACATATGGATCTTCATAGAACTAAATAAGGTTCATGTTCAAGTATTTTGTTACTCCCAAAAGACAAACGTGCGTCTACATGTTCAGAGACTCTAACTAATGTTGCTCTGGAGCACAGAGAGGGGAAAACAAAACAAATTCAAGCCTTTCCTTTGGAAAGATCTGGCAAATCACCAAAGCAAAATGATGCAATTATTTTCAAGCTAAGGGGAAGGGTTGGTGCTGAGCAAGAACTACAAGTCTGAGTAGCAAACACCACTCTGCAGTTCTGTTCTGTTCTCATCCTGGGAGATGGGAAAGCTGGGTAAAAAGATGATCTAATTCACTCGTGTCCAACATCACCACAGCTGGGATGAGTATTTCAACTTGTAAAGACACTAATCCATGTGTAACACTTTTTAAAAAAAGTTTTCCCTGTTTTTCCTATATGTTTGTTTTATCATACAGGAAAGGCTGCCAGAGCTTGTTAGATCATCCTAGTAGCAAAACCTCCAAAAAATACAGATTTCCTTGAGAATCCAGAGGTTGAGATTGCTAATTGTCTGTGGCTTTATTGGCAACATCAAATGTTTGTAACTAATGACTGAGACAGTGTGCTGCCCTACAAGCCACCTCAAATGAAACTGAGGTTTTGCCGGGTTTTTGCTTCATTTCATCAATATTATTCGATGCTCACAGAGAGATGGGGAGCAACTGTGTCAGCTTTGTGCACCAGGAACTACAAAAATATTCAACAGCTAAAAAATATACACTTATTTTAAACTTTTATTTCTTGTTCTTGTTATTTTCAAGGATAGTTAAAAGGTAAATCAGTCTTAGAGAGTAAATATGCCTGCTTATGACAGCAGAAAATAGACCTGAATATTAAAAAGAAACACATCTCAAGAGGCAAGGGCAGTGAGACTTAAATCCAATTTGAAAGATAAAAGCTAACCAGACCAGTTACTATTGCCATCTGATAGCATTCAATATTGCTTGAAATTCATTAATAGGCTAGGAAACGTAAGTACAGTGCATGTATACAAAATTAATTCTATTAATTTCTACATTAGAAAAATCTAGTGAAAGAGGACGGGAATAATTATAAGGCAGTCTTACCAATCTGTGGAAAAGGCATAGGAAAACCAGTCTAAACCTCAGAAGAATAATTATCCCATGAGACTCCCACCTCCTGGGAGTGCCCATTATTGTGCTAGGAGAACATAAAACTGACAGCTATTCAGAAAGACCTCCAGAGCAATTTTGGCTTCACTCTACTGCTTATCTTACCTTGTCATCTTTTTAGGATATCTGCAAGCTCCCAGCTAACTTACCAATATTGTATTTTATTTTTACAAGCAAGCAATAAATGTTTCTTTTACAGCATTTACTTTGCTTAGCAGCTCAAATACTGGAAAAATGCTTATGCACCTTAAATAAAAGGTCATTCAAATTTAAACAGCTTTATAGAGTAATAATATTTCATTTAGATCTGCCTAGTAACTGCTGATTGCTCAGTCAGATTAGGTGGAACTTTAAATGAGAGAGAAGCAAAGCATTTTATTATCATTTAATATTCCCACTATGGCAGCATTTGGAACCCAAAATCAGGTTTGGTGTTATGTCCAACTGCTAACAAGTACAGTTTAAAAATAAAACACAGCAGTTGCTGACCTAAAAGTGCTTGTGATTATAGTGTGTGGAAAGCATCCAACTGATAAAAGGAAAAAGGGAATAGGGCAATGACTGCTATCCATGTCAGTCATAAGTACCAGTCACAGCATCCTCCCCTAACTATTAAGAGAACAGTTTGATACGAATGCAAGAAAAAGATAACTAGAAAACAGAAGGTGGTGTTAAAAAATAAATTAAGCAGCAGAAAGCATCATATAAATACACTAGGGATAACTTCAGATAAGCTGATTTATTATTGTATGAGGGAGGTTTGCTTATAAAAGTTAAGAAAAATGGTGGAGATTTAGTTCCTTCTAAGAGCATGAGAAAAAACAACCTCAGTACATTTATGTTACATTTTTATTGAAGTGACACATCACATAAATAATAAAATTATTGTGGATCAAGGTTTTATAATAATTTATTTCTACTGAAGAGTGAATTATTCCAGAACAAACTGCAGCTCATCATGGGCATATCCTTCCCTGCTTAAGGTGCATCAGAGAACAGCAGCAGACTTCACTGTATTTTCAAAGATATGCCTATAGCCTATTGCTCAGCAGTTTGATTTGAGTGTATCATCTTATCTGATGCCAGTCAATTTACTTATACTGCAGCTGTGCAAAGTCTGATCTAGAGTCCCCAAATAGTAAACATTTTCAACAGATAAATGCTTCTTTTCTGAACCTAATTTATTGTCTAGAAGAACCACATTTCCTCCCAGCTTCTCACTCATTAGGGTCCAAAACTCAGTCCCCAGCGGAATGAGGAGGCCAGATTTGAGAGCAGTCATGTATAACTGATGAGGTCTAGGAGGCACCCGACTGGTGCCATTAAGACAGTGAAATTCAGGAGAACGCCAAGTTCTGTCGCAAGCAATTTACGATGACATAACCCTTGGATAAAAGAAGCCAGGAAATGTGGGCTTCCATCTAACAACCCAGTGGTTGTGTGCAAAAGTACTAGAAGAATATTAACATGGTGCTTCGTGATCATTAGCTGCAAATCACACCTCCCCGAGAAACGCATTGCAGGCACTTTTAATACAGCAGGAGAGTCTTGTACAAATGCTAATCTCAAAATAGTCACTTGAAAATGCTTCAGTGTTTTTATAACAATCAAAGAAACAATTGATTAGGTGCCAAAACGGTTTGATGCCATCTCTGAAGCAAGGCTTTGCAGCTTTTATGATTTCTCTCAAAACAGATTCAACTTTAAGTTGCAATGTCCTTCAAAGTACAGATGTCCTTTGCATCAGTTCCAATCAGGATTTCAGAGCTGTGCCCTGCCTGCTCCTGCTGCTGTACAGAAGCACTAGCTTAGCAGGCATACTATTTTTTGCATATCCTAAACCAGTGCATTAGATTCCTGCTCAACTTATTCTGCACCTAATGATTATCTTTCCTGTCTGAACAATAGGTGACAAATGCTTGCCTGTTTTAATTAAAAAGTGTCACAAAATATGTATTAGCTTTAAATTTATAAAAAGGTGAATTTAATTGGGATTAAAGTAGCATAATTGGTACTAAAGAAACATCTCCTAGAAGGTAAAAAATGAATGCAGCCTACAAGTGAGACTCCCATTATGTTCCAACTCTATAAAAATGTTTATATCAGAGATTGCAAAACTTTGATTTATAAAACCTGCAACTTCTCCACTGATTTCAGTAGGGTGAGAGTGATTTATTTCAGCCAAAGAGCTGTCCAGAGTTATATATATAAGAACTGTGAGCTCAGAAATCCCAGTGGTTATAACTGCAGATATAACTGCAGACAGTTCTCATGGTCTTCTCAGTAAGCTCAGTACCAGTGGCTGCAATGTATCGTACTTCATGCTGAAGTATCAAGAACTTATGTTTATCAATTACAGTAATTTTACTCATGCACTATATACTAACAAGAGCCTGGTACTCTCTGATTTATCCCTTACAGTCCAGAATTCTTACCCCTGAAAGGGCACTCGACTTTGCACTCAGGTCTAGAACTACAGAAGTACTCCCCTATAACAGAATTTGCACTAAGGGAGTGGAGGTTAAAATGACGTATGGAACTAGAGAAGTATGTTCTTCCAACTATTCACTGGATGAATGCAGATTCTGCTGGTCACTAAAAGAATTATCTACCCTGATAAAAAAAGAAAAAAATAAACAACTGAAAACCTCTTTAAAGGCTAAGCTATGACCCTCCCCAAATCCCAAAATAGAAGTAGTATCAAACACTTTTGAATTCAAACCCAATTAAGTTCAATTCCTTCATCCTTACATATTGTCAAGATAACCTGATTTTAGAAATGCAAGCTGAATCTTTACCTATAACCCAACACAAAATACAGCAGTCCTGACCAAACACCAGTACCGTACAATGAGATTTAAAAATGGATGCGTTCCAATGACTATATCCTAATACAGATGAAAAAGGTTATCAAAGTACAAATTGTTTTTCTGGGTAACTCTTGATTTTTATGGTTTCAGTGGATTTTTTCTTAATGTAAGGAATGGTCACTAAGTTTTCTTTCCTCTTTGCACTGACTTCCAAAATAAATTTAGTGGGTTTGTCAATTTTTTATTCAGATTTCACAGGTCTGGCTAGACAAAAGACAAACCAGTGACATAGGTCAGGGGCATAACTGGAGGGAACATTCTGATATCTGGAAATTATTAAGAATGGATTTGTAATTAAAGGACAGTACTGAATCTTCAGACATTGATTTTAATTTCTAACTCTTCCAAATGCTCTGTGTTATGCTTCATCCCTGTAAGAGAGAGAAAAACTACCTCCCTGGGCTTTCCAGGGGATGGAGCCTCCTTACCCCAAGTCTTGTGCAGCAGCAGAACCCCTGTTCAGGTCTGGCCTTTAGAGACATCATTGTAAAATGAGCCACAAGTACATCTACTGCCTCAAATAACGGCATATTTCAAAAACAAGCAGCTCTCTAAAGAGGAAGACTGAAGTAAACAAATCCAATCCTCAGTGCAAAATTCGGTAAATGTTTCTAATTTCATAAAAATAACCTTGTGCTGCAGTGCTCCAACTGGGGCACAGAAATCCATGGGAGCTGTTGAGAATGTCATTGAAGAAAACTGCTGTTGCACGATGAGTCAAAATGTGTCCCATTTCCAAACAGGAATCTTCATAGCAGACAGAAAAAGCTGAATGCCCTCCCTCTACTCTGCTTTTAGCTGCAACTCCACCCTGCCATGGTAGAGGAAGTAAGAAGCTGTAGGGTGTGGAAGGAAACAAAGAATGAGCCTGAGCTGGGATAGAGCTAACTTTCTTCCTCAGTAGCTTTGCACAGTGCTGTGCTTTGGATTTAGCCTGAGAATAATGCTGACAATGCACTGATGTTTTAGTTGTTGTTACATAGTGCTTACTGCAAGTCAAGGACTTTTCAGTGTCTCATGCTCTACCAGTGAGGAGACACACGAGCCCAGAGGGAACAGAGCCAGAACAGCCGACACAAATGGGCCAAAGGGATTTTCCATGCAATAGAGCATCACGGCCAGTGTATAAACTGGGGGGAGCTGGCCAGGAGCTGCTAATGACTGGAAGCACGTCCCAAAGGTGAGGCTCCACACCTGCCCAAAATACAGCAGGAGAATGAGCAGGACTGAAGGAAAGTGGTTAAGAAAACCACCTGCCTTGATTCCCTGCCCTCACTGTGGCCCGGCAAGAGAAGCTGCTTGGCTGTGTGGGCTGGTAGTGCACCAGCACCACATGATGAAAAAGAATCTGCTGGATCATGCCTTCATCTACCAGCTACTCTCTAACCAAGTGCTTTCATGTGGTTTCTGCTCTCTCATACTACTTGTTCTGGACAAAAAGAGCAGGTCAGGTCAGACAAACTTGTTGCTGAATCTTAGCAGCTCTTTATTTCTTTATCCCTAGTAGCACAATGGGGGCTTGGTGGATACCACAGCCTCTTGGGCTCATCCCGTAAGTCCTTCTACACGCTGGACTAGCCCCTGGTCACCACTTCATTCTGAGGGCCTTCAGTTCTGACCACTGAGGCGAGTATTTTCAGCCAGCAGCTTCACTACATCAAACAGTTATCACTCTGAGTGCTCTTTTCATTAGCCAAACATTTCTCTACACTCTTAAGCTGAAACCACCACTTCTACCTAATAGAACAGCAATTAACTTGCAATACTTGGCTTTTTACTGCAATGCATCACTCTTTCATAGTCTGATATGCTAATAAAAATTGTATGCTAACATAATGTATAAAATATCATCTCTGATTTTAAACTAAACCAAAATTTATTGGCTCCAGCAGTGCAATAATGATCTACCCAATGAATAATAATGTAATAACTTAGGCAGCAGAATCTTATGCCATCAGGAAACTAAATCAGATTGGAGCAGATCATAAAACACACTGAAGAAAATCTCAGTTTTTCTGTTTCAGTAGAATTTTAATTCTACTCAAATCTAAATGCAGCTCCAAACTGAAAAGTAAACTTGAAATGATAAGGTATTTTTTATGTGGCAGCTCTCATACTCCATAAAATATTCCATCAACCCCTCAGTAAACAAATTAATTGACAGTCTTGCAAACAACATTCCCAAGTTCTTTTATTTCTCCTAAGGCATCATTAGCAATTATGGGATGCTGGCAGGACAAATTACACTCTCAGTTATATCTCTACAACCCACCTCTCTCCTGCTTGTGCTCTTAATCCTTACCCACTTCCACTGAAAATGCAAATCTTTACAATTATGACTGTAGGGATAATGGTACAACATTACTGCAATAAAAATGCCCATTTACCTGAATGGTACTTAAACTCCAAGCTTTGCACTGGCATGGAAAAACATAAATTAACTGCAATGTTTAAATGCTTAAGCTACTATTGAGTAACCACCACCCAAAGCCAAGCCAGCAAACTGCACTGCTAAACTCCATAGGGAGCTACACCCATCCATTTAATCTGAAAACGGAAGCTGATGCAATGTAAGATGACATGAGAAAGTGATGATTGATTTAGTTCCTTATGAATGACAAAGTAGTCCCTAACTTCATGAAGAAGCAGAGAAGTGCAAGAAGTCACTGAAGTACTGAGAGAAAAAATACCTCCAAGCAACGAAAATTAAATAAATAAATAAATAAATAAATAAATAAAAACCAAAAAAACCCAAGTATGGTGGGACAGACAGAATTATTGCGGAAAAAAGATCTCAAATAGCCATATAGGTTAGGTATCTTTTCTTTCAAGTCATGTACTTTTTTTTTTCCTGTTCAAACTGGACAAGGACATATTTACCTTACCCACTGCTAAAAGTTATTGTTATATATCCAATTTCAACTCTATTCGTTATTCATTTATGGATTAGGAATTTCATCTTGCAAACAAGCTGTTATTGAAAATCTTTGGAGAAGTGTCTCTTGTGACCTTTGACGTGTCTTCTTCAAAGAAAGATAATTTTGAAACATAATTGTGCAGCAGACCTTGTACACTAATGTCTCATTGAGTACACTTAATTAAGGTCAAAGTCAAGTGCTATTTTGTTACTGTCTGGTACTAGAAACTAATCCAGGAATAGGCCATTTCAGCTTGAATAAGAAATACAATTAGTGAATTGGCAAATATTTGTGCTGCCATTAATGCATTACAAAACAAACACATACACTGAAAGTTTGACGTGAATAGCTTTCATAACATTATTTATTTATCCATCCTATTGACAAATTCTAGTTACTAATAAAATGTACTAGAGAAACACATTCCCTTTAACTAAATATGTATATGACACAGTTAAAAGTAGCAAGCCATAAAGGTCATGGGAACTAAAAATTGGCAATACCAAGGGAAGACAAAATGCCCGTCTCAACCAACATTTCAAAACAAGCTGAGAGCAGGACAACCAAACTGAAGGACGTTCCTTCCTGCATGACACCATCACAGCTACATCATACCCACTCACTCCGAAGTGCTTTGGACATAAACAATTCCATGGCATACATCAGTACACATACAGGAAAACCATGGGAAAAGTTTTATGTATGCATTACTTTATCTTAACTTAAAATATGGATTGTAGCCAGATACCATTATTTGGTCTCTGAAGTAGAAAAATACACAAACTATAGACAGGTTCGCTTCCTATATTTCAATTTTATGACACTTTAACTGCACTGAATTCAAAAACAGTAACATTGTAGTGTAATTCTAAAAGTATTATGTTGAACCAGAGCAATTCCTCTGAACAACATGGCGATTTACACCAGTATTCTAATATAATACATATTTATAATAGAGTGCCTGCTGAGATAAATTAGGCATACTGCAAATAGCCATCAGGGATATGGAAAGTAATAGTTTCTCATGACCGGTTACATGTGTACAAAAGCAAGTGACTGAAATGATGTAAATATTAAGATGGTATATTTAGCAGGCACTCCTCTGCCCTGGAGGGAGAGTGACAGGAACACCGTCTGTGCACTTACAGCTTCCCTGTGCTTTAACAAATACCCAAGATGCAGACACACATCCTCTCCAAGAAGTATTTCTGCTGGTTAAAAAGGCAACAGAAAAGGAGTATAAACACATTGCTCAGTCACTAGGAGGTAACATCAGGAAGGTCAAAGGCCAGCTACAGCTGCATTAGCAAGCTAGGCAAAGGGAAACAAGAAGGGCTTCTGCAAGCAATTCCAGCAGCAAAAGGAAGTTCAGGCAAAATGGAAGTCCAGGGACAAATGGAACAGAAAAGCAAAATGGGAAATGCTTGCTTCCAGACCCTGCATGGACCTCTACAGTTTAGGAAAGTTTGGGCAGTTGATGGTGGGGAAGTAACTGGTCAGTGATTCATCAGCAAAATTGAATGTATTTATTCAAATATCTGAAACTGAATACAATTCATCCAAGCTTGCAAAAGAGTTGGCTGATGTGATTGTGTGGCCACTATGTCTGAGAAAATGCCCATGGACCATGGTAAGTCCCCAGAGTTAGAAAATCTTGATATGCATATTTTAAGAAAGGCAAGGAGGACCAAGAGAACAACAGGCTGGTCAGCCTCATCTCACTCCCTGGACAGGGCAGGGAACATATTATGTGGAGTCTACTTCCAGACACATGGAAGACAAGAAGACAGCCAAAAACACTCAACACAGGCAGACCATGCTTCATCAAGCTGACTTCTTTCTGTAACAAAAATGACCCTGCTCTGCAGATGAGGAGAGGTGGATGCAATATACCTTGAATTATTAAGGTTTCTGACACTGTGACTCTTCCATACTCATTTTGGAGTTGAAGAAATAAGGGCTAGAGGGTCTGGAAGAACAGACTCTTAGGTCTGTTGAAAATTGGTTTGTTGGACTGACAGTTCTGAAGGGACATTACAACTGCTCTGCAGCTGGTAATCAGCCTAGTACCCTAATACCAATAGCAGGCTGATATTGTTCAATATCTTCATCAACTACTTGAGTGATAAAACCATGCTGACACTGTCTCAACATCTCAGCCAAGGATCTCCAATAAAAGCAGTTTAAAAGATGATTAACATGATCCAACTAGCTCAAGTCAAGATTGATTAGTCAAGATCTAATGCATGTAGGTATACAGACTGCAAGGCTAGTAAAACAGTGTTGTGATAGTGGATGAAGAGGTAAGAACAACCAAAACTTTAGCAAATGGCTTCTGCTGGTGTGGTACCAGCAGAGATAATCCAGTGGCTGAAACCCTATCAAAAGTCACAAAGAATAAATCAGGAACAACACAGGGATACTGCGCTTGGTATATTCTTTCCAAAGAAGATAAAATCAACATTACCTTTTGCCTGAATCTGCCAATGAAATGATGGGCCTGACTGGCATGTCATTTGTACTTATTAAAAACAGATTAATCTGATCTACTCTCTATCACGCTTAAGATATACCTGTGCATTGAGACATCTGGACACAAACCCACTAGTTACTGGTAAGCTGCTGAGACAAACTGGTTTGGTCCCTCTGTCAGGCCCCTGTCAGGCCTCAGATTGTCCGAAAACTATGTCTGGACAGAGTGAGCATAACAAAATATTTCAAGGGATTTTTCTCAACTTTGCCATCTAGAAGTTGTGCATTTAGGTCTCAGCTAGTCATTTAGGCTTTAACGATCAGTCTAGAGAGAAGCTTGCAGGTATGTTTGAGCACTGTGTGAGAAGGATCGAATTAACCACTTCTTCCTCCCTTCTCCTCCCGCCAAGGCAGCTACATCTCCCCACTTCTACCATAGGGAAGAAGCCATTTCAGAACACTAGGAAAAGTGGTCCATAATGGGGGAGGTTTTGAGAGGATTTTAATCTCTACAGTACAGAACCTGCTTATGTAACTGCATGCTGGAAGAGAAGATAAAAGATAAATACTAGGCAAAAATATTGTTTAACTAAATTTTTCACTTTTGGAAGGGCGATTATTCTGAAGTCAAGAATTTCTCATCCAAGCTTATGAAAAGATCCTGAACATGTCCATGCATAAAGGATATGCACAACACATACATGCGTATGCATGACCTTATATAGCTCAGAGCAAGGTTGTGCTTTCAATTGTCTAAAACTGAAATGCTGTTGCCCATGTGAATTAAGAGAATGCTGACAGAGAAAAGATCTCATGGGATCAGTTCCAATCTCTCGGTGAATACATACACATCTTACTGATTTAAGGGGAGTGCAAAGTTTGCCCCTCAAGAGTCTTAATTTATGTGAAATCACCCCAAGAAAATAATTTTCAATCCACAATAACACAGTTTCATATTTTTGCTGTTGCTATGTAGTCAAAGTTCCTATTAACATTAGGACCTCCAAAAAACACGCCAAAGAAACATACCTAATGGAAAGAAGACTCCTAAATGCCTCCTGCAGCTCAGACCCACTATCTATATTTTATAAATTAGATGTTGGCTGCTGTGTAGCTCTGCTTAAAAATTATCTGTATCTGTACTTATTTCACCTAAGAGTTCTTTTGACCATTTTTAAAACAAAGGTAGGAAATGGGAACAGAATTGTAAATAATTAAAATTATTTCTTCTGACAGAGAGACAGGAAATCACTGTTATAGTTTCTAAATCCTGAGTTTAAGGAGTTTCCCTCATGAGGAACATTCACTCATTTTTTACTGGGCACATATTTCAACAAAGACATTGGAAAACTGTGACAATAAATGACAATTATCAACACCAAGTTTGGTATCAGAACATGTTTTATCCTCTAATGAACGGAATAGTGAAAATAATGAAGTTTTCCCTCTCATCTGATACTCATTTACTGCAGATGCTCTCATCTCCATTCCTAGGTCTGTAGAAGGTCGGGCTACCTTTACAGAGGTGGCTCCAGCCAACAGGAACTCTCACACAACCCATTAGAACCCATACAGTCATTATCAAATGTTGGCCTTGCTCCAGACTGGATACTCGGGACTGGATTTGTCACACAGTTTTCATTTTATTTTCCAAGATGAATGCTTCAGTGAAATAAAATTCACCCGCCTGTAGCTTATTCCACTCTGCCAGGGAGGAAAAGAAAACAAAATGCATAACTCTCCTGAAAAGCCATTCAGTACTCAAAGACCTGCTCGTGATAGGGAAGAAAACAGAAGACTATTCTAATTCATGACCCAAACTTAGATTTAAATGATTCGGATGGCAAAAATAAGAACAATGACTTGCTGCTTCACTTGGCACTTAACACGGTAAAAATTCTGGAGCAAGAAAGAAATACAGAAAATAAAATACTAGAGCACTGATCTGGAATCAAATCCCATGTATTATGGACAGCTTTCTTCTTCTAGACTCACCTAGTGTTTCTTGCTATGTCCTGTCTGTTAAATATAACAGTCTTCTAATCTCCTTTTTGTAGAGATCAGTGTGCAAGGGGTAGAGGTCAAGACGCAGAGTAGATGTCGTTAAAGACTGACAAGGTACAGGACGTGTAAGATCACGAATTGCTCCTGCAACCGATCATTTTCAAATCTGAGTATGGTTAAAATTGAAGGTTCTTAGCACTTACTAAAATTGAAGCTGAATACAAAAATATAGCAGTGCTTTTAACTACAGCACTCAGCTCCTTCTGGGGAGGGTGCTAATGACCAGGTATTTTGTCCCCCTCCCAGCAGGCATTAGTTGTACTCCTTCAATTGACCTTTCCTTGCAGCTACTTTTAAAGAAATTAAAAGGCCGTACAGCCAAGCAAAAAAAAACCCTCATAACAATAACCAAACTTCAAGTCATATTTTAAAAATCACTCTGACTGCTGCACTGCAACTGAATTCTTCCTCACTCTTAAAATTAGTGCAGTATATTTTACGAATTTACACCTCAAAGTCGTATCTTTCTTGAAAGCCTCTTCAGAAGAAAATGAACTCAGAAAAAATAATCACATTTTAAAAAGTTCTTGCAGTTGCTCTAACAACCATCAGTATTAATTCTGTAACCATCTAACCTTAAAATACCTTCTGAAACATTTTTGTCTAATGCTTTGGAAAAGCCCATCTCCCTCCTGCTTTCCCTTCCCAATCTTTAGATACTCCTGAAGCCATAAACTTTTAGAAAGAATGGCAGCATGCACTTCGCATTCACAAAGACACTGCCATTCATTCAGTTTAAGAAAAGCAGGTAATTATTGTAAACTGCAAATAAAACAGCATTTTACCCTTCCTTTCTTGGCTTTTCAGCACTGTTTGCCTACTAGTGTTTTCACTATCATGTGTATACTAAGCAGTAATGCTGCTTTACAAATAAAAGTGTTCTGAGTTGATAGGTGGTTTAAAAGATAAACATAAATTTTAGACTGAAATAAGTTTGTGACTAATTCTCACTGTGAACTTAAGCACTGAAGTACTTCAGCAGTGAAATAAGTCAGTGTGTAGAACAGGCACATTAACTTTAATTGCATAGAGACTTCTTGAGGATTAACTGCTATATACTGTCTTCAGACAAAGTGATATGGTCATTTTATTAAGTTTCATAGGACACCGTGTCTGCAACTATATAATGTCCTATATATCACACCCTTATTTTTACTAATGTTTTAGGAAATGCACCTTCTTTAAAAGGGTTCAGTGTTGACTGGAAGAAATCAAGGGACATACACTCCACTATCTCCCTTGCTCATTCATCCTTTCTCATGTTGAATCGAGTACCTAATTTCTACTTCGACTTTATCTGGTTTCTGTTTATGACTATGACTCATTTTCCACTAAATTAAAAAAGCCTTTAGCACTCCATATCTCCTCTGTGGAGGAATTTGTGTGCTGTAATCTAGCTCTCCCTCAAACTCCTTTATGACAAAATGAGCCTGATGTGTTTTTTACATTTATTGTATAAGACTCATTCATTACTCAGGCCCTATATCTGGTGTCTGTCTTGTTTGCTGTTAACTTTTACAACTTCCTTTCTGAAAGAGAGGAGGAGGACTGACTCAGGACTCTAGTACCAGTTGCACCAGTGACATGCATACAGTAAGTGATCAGACTTCTCCTGATAGTTACTACCCTACTTACATGTTCTCAGAGTTTATGAGCTCATTTTGTCAAAGCTTCTCTCAAGCTGTTTTCACTATCAGCCTTCAAAAAAATACCACTCACTGCTTGCTGGGACACTGTAGCCCCATTCTGACACAGTCAATCAGAGATCACCCTTTAAAGGAGAAACTACTTCAGCTGTCCAGATGATCATACTGCTCTGTACAACTGCCTTGTCTTCCTTATTATGTACATCCACTAAAGACATCAGCAGCAATTTTGTGTACTTTAAGACTATTGATCAAAGCTTCATTCCTCTACAACCCATTCACAAACCCAATTCAGTCTTTAATCCTCACAAGTACTTTCTGGTAAATGTCATATTACTTTTCAAACCTATTTGGATCATAACACTGCCTTCTGTTTCACAATGAAATGACATTGAAATAATCTTCTGGAAATCAGCAAAGAAGCATAGATAGGGCCAACGTCCTGTTTCATTCCAGCTCTTTTCATAACTTAGCCTATTTGAAAAGCCGTGAAAAAAAGCAAAACTCATGTACACTCACCAAGTGTCTCAACTGTCACAGAGCATAAAGCAAAACCAGGGAGAAAGAGAAATGCAACTGTGGCGGACTGAAACAACAGCTAAAACTGCCAGTGTCATAGTCTTTACGATAGATTAATGGTGAAGTGTTACTGCAGCTAAAAGCATGTTTGTGTGGAAAGCCTGTCCAGATTCATCTTAGTATTCTGTCACCTTGCAAATGAGCATTTTGCCCATCCTTATGGTCACTAAACCACAAGAGTGCACCACTCATATTATCCACTTCTTTAATTCTTTATGTAGTACAGGAAATGTTACCAAAGAAGTGGCAAAACTGAAAAGCCCTTGAACAAATGTACGATTCTCAAGTTGGTGAGAGTTAATTAGGAGTTAGTCGAGGGTTTCTCTGCATCTTAAGAACTAGAGATTTTTAAAATCCCGCAGTTCAATAGAATTTCAGGCTTTGAACATCTCAAATTTTTCTTTCCCAACTAATTAGTGTCTTAAGGCTACAAATGTCTTACATTTTGTCAGCTGCATTCTCAAAAACAAAGATTAAAATTCATCACTTACCAATGCAAGAAAGGCCACAGCAAGGATTTAAGAGTTTGGTTTGTTAAATTTAAAAGACTGCATAGCTGGCAGTCAAGGGAGAATGAGGGGAGGAGAAAATATGACCAGGGAAAGAGTACAGGGGACTACTCTGAGGCAAGGGAGCACTGAAGACCATGGGAACTGCAACTGGCGATACTGGGATGAAGTAAAAGGTGAGAAGGTAAAGTCATGCAGTGCAGTGGGTATGCTACAAACCCATAGGAAACCAGGTTTCACTGCTGTTCTGTTCATGGAACAACTTGTTCTTGATCATGATGATTGCCCAACTGAGGAAGCATTATATTCATCCTCTCTAGTGGCAGGCATAACCATACATCTAGGCAAAGATTTCATTCATTGTCCTTTTATTCCTGCAATTGTGAACCATCCCTGTGTTTGCATATTCATGCCTAAGCCTGCAATTAACATGCCAGCCATGTTACTCATGATTAGAAATTGCCAGGTTCCTTATTTATTTATTAATTTATTTTTGTTTGGGCAATGAAGATATAGCAAATACATATAAGTTTAAATGGTATTCTATATACTCTCTAGCCTACACCTGAATATAAGGAGCAAATTACTCTTATCACACTCGGATACAAAGTCAACATCCTGTGAGAGAACAGCATATCTGAATCAGATAGTAAAAGATATTTAAAGACACATTAAACTTTGGAGCCAAATAAAAGGAAAAACAACACACAAATCTATCACCAAAAAGTCTGTGTTATAAAAAAATGAGTGTTTACTTAGCAAAATACATGTAAATATTTGTGTTAAGGTAGCAAGTATCAAAAATGAGGTCTTCTCCAAGTTCTGTCTTCCTATCAGACCCGGCACAATGCCAACTGCTCATACCTCTCAAATACTAAGAACTTAGCACTGCAAATTTGACATTAGCTGGGACATTGGCCCTGTTTTCAAGAGATTCTGAGTCCTAACTTTTCGGCTTCAGAACCTTTCAACCAGCTGCTCTCAGAGTACCAAACTGCTCACCTAAAATTTGGATACACTAATCATCAGTTGTTACTGAAGTCACTGCTTTATGTCGAATTTTCATCTCTTTTTGCCAAAGGAAAATCTCCATGTATATTCAATACTTAGGACTGAGGTTCTCTGTTGCATGCTTATGGCCCTAGAAGTTCAACTGCTTTGTTATTCTAAATACTCATGCAACAGAATCACTGCAGGCTTGCCAACTGCCTCACCCAGGATGCTCCACACTATCAAAGTATACTTACAGTCTTCAAAATGTATTCTGTATTTGGCTTTGACTCTTTTTAGCTTGGTATTCCAGTCATTTTGAACTACTGGGGTCACTCTCTTGCAGTGAGGGGATTTGAAAGTTATAGGTAAGGTAACAACCTTACCTATGCTTTTATACTATCAATAGACATTTTGACTGCAACTCTAACAACATTCTCATAAAACTGATTACTACACAGAGTTGAAAGACCTTGAACGCCTGTGTTATATGCAGACTACCATTATGATGTGCAAACTGAAAACAAAGAACAGCTTCAAACAACCACACTGCCGGAGGTAAAAAAGGCAGAGGGAGGCTCCTTTTGTACCAAAGAAGCTTTGAAGCTGGCAGCATTAGTGGCAGGTCTAGACTAGCACCAAGAGCATAAAGTAAACAAAAAACATGTAAGTAAAATTTGGTATTATCCATTTTACAGTATCTCCTAAAACAATTATTTCATTGCTGATATGCTCCATGGCTTTTAGAATCATACTTCCTATTAAAAATTCTCATGTCTAACATAAACAAAAAAATATAGGAAGCATTATATAAAAAAAATGCAATTAATAACTCTGGGTTGGTTATTTCGCAACACTTTACACATCTGATTTCTCAAAGGCATCTAGTCATGTTTTGCTTCCTTATAATAGACATTAGAGAACAAATTACAGACTTAAAGGCAAATGAGGGTTGGGACATGGAAGTGTTTTCCTGACTGCATTGCAAGTAGGGTGGGAAACAAAAGTTTCACTATACCCTTAACACCATATTAAAGGGGTGTCTACACCAGAATTTGTGTGACCAATATTTGGTGTATTATTATATAGATTACCCAGATTTTAAATTTTAAACAAAGAATGAAGCATCTCCACTTCTCATGCCCCCAAAACAAAATTTCTTAAGAGAACGTGGGGATTTGTCATGATCTTATCACCTTGTGCAAGAGACTTATGGTAGTTACACCGCTGTGGCTTCACAAACTCCCCCAAAATAGTAAGCAAGTCCTTCAGTAAATCATCCCCAAACACAGGATATGGCTGTGCCAAACTATTCTGAACTGGGTTACTGAATCTGGAATGCTTGATTAAGCTGGGAGTGGTGCTGAGTCTTCTGATCAGAGATGGGAAAGCACTGATTCCTTTCTGCTCAATTTTTAAGTACAACAGTATATGTCAACTATCTTTCAAGCAACATTTGCAGTATGGTATATGCAATGAATTTTGAATTCTTAAAAAAGTTCAAAATTTTCATTTGAAGCTTGCATTAACTGCCTCTCCTTGATGAAAATTTTGTTAATATTGAAGTTGATTATAGCTGCTTCATTCCTTAAGGCATTTCTCTGAACTCATAGAATAAATACATTTAACATAAAAATCACTTTCCACAGCATGCAAATGTATGTTATTGTATAAAACACCCAGGTTTTATTTTGTTAAAAGAAAGACAGTCTAATACAGTAAGTTCTAATAGGTCCTAAAAGACAATTAATCTTCAGAAAGGACCTTTCTATTTTAAAATGTAAAACTCTGTTTCTGAAACTCTTTCTGCTTTATACATTTTGCCATTTCCTGGTGTCACCCACCACTCTATCAATTAAGTTCAAAAAGCTGGAGGCTTTCTGTCCAAGCAGTGTTCAAGCAGTACTACTTTTTCACAACATTTCTAGAGTTGTCTCCTTTCCAAAACAAGACAAAAACTGTTCTTCACATCCCACCAGCTCCTGTCTGGATTGCTGATCTATTCAAGAAGAGATATTGGCCTACCTAGACCATATGAGGGAAAGGTGCTTCAGCATAAAGGTTTATGAAGTGCTGTGGGGTCTCCAATGCTCTAAGACCCTCTGGCTGGACAGTCATATCAACTCCTTTTGACTTCTAACAGCATTTAAACTTGCTATTGGATAAATGTTCTCAGAAATCACTGTATCTTTTTCATACATGACATTACCTAATTATATCAGGCCCAACTACCATTTTTCCTAAGAGTAAATTTGCCAAAAAATGCTAAGTCCAAAACCTAAATACCACCCATGTGGACTAGACAGTTTGCCTAAGCCAGCAGATCTCCAATCTCATTTTAATTCTGAGGACACAAATGATGACAGCAGCTTTCCACAGATCATCAGTGTTTTGTCTCAGTGGAGATCTGATTCAATGTTTTATGTACTTGGTTTGTAATAAGATCTGTGCAGAATGGTTCTGATGTGCATTCCTTGCACTCCCAAACCTCCAGCTGCCACTCACAGTCATTCCTGGAGTACAGGCAACACAGGAGCCTATTTCTAAATAATATTGTAGCACACAAAAATCATATTTTCCATGGGAAAATAACACACATCTTGTGCATCTGAATAGAAATCTCAACACATTCTTTGGTTTCAGTTGCATTCTTGAAAAGCCTGAAGCATTTGGTAAATAATCTCTTTCCTCAGCAGCAGAATTATGATTCTGAAGCCACACTGTGCAGTTGATGCCCAGGTGGTTTTGCTGAGCAGAGAGCAAACAGGAACAAGAAATTGCATAAAAAACATAATCTTTAAAGATGCTGTTTTAACATCCTGAAACTTGACTTCTGCCAACGAAAGTATTCTGTACTACACAAGACATATACTAAGAAAGAATAAGGTTTCCTGAAATGGTAAATGGTGTTTTGTGTAGTGAATATCTCAGAAGGTTCCTAATCCCAGCTTGAACATTATGATGCAGTATGGCAATACAACACCAAACTATAAACACGGCTAATCAAAACCTTTGTCAGTCCCAGAAAAGAGACACGCATGTTTAAACATTTTTAAACAAAGCTAAAATACCACACCTTCCAAGCTGGTTTCTTGTCTGTGGGACATTTAATTACCTGTTTAAAAAACAGGATACAAACAGTTCAAAAGGGGAGTGAAAGCGTGCAGGGCTGCACACGACTGTTTCCTGTTGGTCTTCACCAGCTACTCCTGTGACCCATCCTAATCAGCAATCAGAAATAGGAAATGCCTTAAAGAAGGCACTGGGCTGCTTTGAAAGTATACACCAGCTTCCTACCACTAATATGATACATTTCTTCTTTACATTCATTTAGTCCTTTCTGCTACTATTCAAGTGTTCAAAATTTCCCTTCTTACCCTGCTATTTCTCCTTTTTCTATAATCTCTCTATTAGCTTTTTTGTCTACAAATAGTTATATCTATTCACAAGTAATTTTTTTTTCATTTTCCTGATATTCGAACTCCTTATGTCCATCTTTTGCCTTTCTATTCCCCTAGGTCTGAGCCAGCCTTTCCCTTTAAATTCCCCTTAGAGTTGGTGAGCATATCAACTCAATGCTGCTGGTGGAAAAAAGCTAAAAGGAATGAAGCAGCAAAATTACTTAAATCTGAACACTCCCAAAAATGCTGTGCTTGCTGAGACCTAAGTAAAAGAAAGGTAAATACACAAATCCCTTATTTACATAAACAACAGGAAGAATGTGTGAACATACAAAACCTGTATGCATGAACTGCAACAGTTTACAACATTACTTATCACCTGAAATTACAGTCAGAAGAATGAGAAAGATTTGGGACATGATGAAAAACTTCACGAAGTTCAGAAAATTCCACATGCAAAGTGGGCCATAGTCCTGTAACTTTTCTGCACCCTCAGTATTTCTTCTGCTCACTTAATTATATTCCAAACTCCAAATTTTGGCTAACACATTTGCATATGCTTTGTACTTCAAAGACTGACTTGCTTATTAGCATAGCCTAGTTCCTGTTACTTCTATAAGTAGCTATGAACAGGAGTCACACTGATCGAGCTGCACCTCATTTCTATTCTCTGTATTGGGAATTCTTCAGATTCAGCTCCCGTGGAAGTTTTCAGTTGGTTTGGTATAATCAGTTTTTGATTATGTGCTTCTACACAAAAAAAACCCCAACCCCTTTTATTAATAGAAAAAATTTTGTTTGGGAAGTTATAGATGTTTGTGGGCTCAGTGGTAGGTAAAATGTTGATGTCAAAACAAATTAACTTAGATACAAAGCAATAAATACAAACTATTAAATATGAAGATTAGAAGACAGAATTTTTTCAAACACTTTGGAAGAAAGCCTTCATAGACATAAAATTTTATCTAAAAAGAGTTTGATTTTTATATAGTTCACTTTATACATTTGAAAAAGTATTAGAAAGTTTAATTCCTGTAGAAAGGTTTTTTTGCAAGCACAATAAAACTATTATAGTATAATCTATGGTACACGGGTCAGGTAAAGTTCATATATAAGCCTGCTCAGTTCTAACTCATGGCAATACTTAGGGTTCCACAGCTAAACTTCAGGTAAGCATTATGGCCAGTGAGAAGCTGCTGAATCAGACCTGTTAAAATGTCCTTTAACAAAACACAGTGAGGATACTATGAGGATTTTTCCTACTCAATCTATTTTGTCTATGGCTACTCCTTCCTCTTACTTGGAAAGGAAAGTTTCCTCTGAGAAATTAATGTTGTATTTTATTCCTGAAGGAGTATGCACTAAAGATTTTCTGACAGCATCACCACATCCTGCTACTAACCATAACAGATCTTTAAAAGGGAGATTTATCATTCTCCTGCAGGGTGACCAGAACACCTCATGTTGAAGCAGGACAGAAAAGCTAGAACACTTTCTCCTGGAGGGGTGTAGGTTAAAACTCATTTTCTGGGGTTTAATTATTTTTCCCTATGACATTCATTTACATACATTCATTTACATAAATTTCTTCTCAAACCTCTCAGGAACTGTCACTCACTTGAGGCTTCCTCAGAGCCATCATTCAATGAGAGTTCATTGACACATCCTTTCTTTACCAGGAGAAGAGGAAGGATGGTGGACAGATGTGACAGGGCCTGTGCCATCTGCAAGGGCTTCGCCAGCATCCTCGTTTCTTCAGTGTATTCTGACCAACTGTGGCCCCAGAAAGACCATTTGGATGAGGGCAATGCACCCACAAATCAGGGCATGTTCTCCTTGATAATGTACCAGACAAAGTCTGGGCAAAGCTTAGTGTTTTGAAAAGTGTGCTTTCAAGTTTCTTCTAGCCAGAAAACAATGTACAATTATTTCTTAATTTTAATACCCTATAACCTAGTTTGTATAAACCATACATCCCATTTCAAAACAAGAAGAAAGGAGAAGTTCCAGTTTCTTCACAGCTTCTACTGAGCGTGCAGTCGTCACCAGCATCATTATGGAAATGACGTATCCTTTCGGAAAAGCATTGACAAGCATCTCTTTGAACTGAACTCCAGACTCAACATGAGTAATGGCAATATGCCCAACATGTTTGTGTGCTAAGCCAGTAAATGAGTCTGTCATCCTTGCATTTTCTTCTGTGCCATAGTCCCCTGTGCCCTGGGTTAAAAGTGATTTATTACTCATCAACTGAGAAGGCACATCAAGGAGGGAAAAGGAATAAACTTCAAGTGTTCAGAAATTAGCATATACATTGCACAAGTGGCACCACCTTTTCTGCTAATCCAACTATGCGTTTTAGCAGGAACAAAGCCTTGCCCAACATATGCTCATTATTAAAAAAAAACAAAACAACAACAAACAAAAACCAGCAACCAAACCTCTTTGCTTTTTGAAGTGCAATGCAACATCTTATCATACCTTAGCATTTTTGGTCCCTGATTTCCCAAGGTTTTTATTGTTACATGGTTTTCATATGTCAAATATTGCCTTCAGCATACATATGCTCTTGGTGCTCTAACAGGAGAAATGATCTATATATGGGAAAATGATACTTGAAAAGGAACAAAAAACTAAAGACACAAATAGAAGAAATAGCAGAAGTACTGATGGTTATAACTTTTCTTTTGGTCTTTTGTGATATATCAATTACATTAAATTAGATTTTTTCCAATTTTTACTTTCCTATGGGAGAGCAAAGCTGCTTTTAGAGAACAAAAGTGTGCAGTACTTCACCTGACATTATTCGGGAAGCTAGCAAAAAATACACCAAGGGGATGGATTGTTTGTTCTTTGGCTGGTTTGCTGCTAACAGCAACATATGCAAATAGACCACTAACTCAGATCATTCTTAAAATACATGAATTTTTGTCATATTAATATTTCCTACATTATAATTTAGCCATCACTGCCTCGTAGTCAACTCCTAATTTATTAAGTACATGTTTACAAAAAGATTCACTTCATGGAAAATCCACATCAAAATGTTAATCTGTCAAAATAAGTAACGTAGAAATAGCTGATATAGTTATCACATACTCATCAGAAATATTGGGGGAAGATTGCATTCAGCTGTATTTTGAAGAGAAACACACTACAGATTTTATTATTACACTGCTAGATGCTCAAGTTTCTTTTAATGGAGTTAAGTGGAATAAATTTCTCAAAACATAGTTTTATATTTGCTGAACCAAGCATTCCAGAAAACACTGCATTTTCTAAAAAGTTAAAGAGTTAGCTTTCCCCCTCAAATAAACAATCTCCTAGCTGTAAAGTTTTTTAAAACCATATTTCATAAATAATAAACAGAACATTATATTTGTAAACAGAGTTTTCGTTCACAGACAATCTTTTTCAACCCCTTTGTCTTGGAATGACCTATTTATATACCTGAATTAACAAAACTGAATTTGGATTTTTAATCCCTCCTGCAGTTGTAACACTCATTTCCTTCAAAAAAATGATCACAGAATCAAAACATTTGTTTCCCTCAGTAAAGCAGGTGTATTGCTTTACAGCAGGTACATACCTCACAGATTTCACAAATTAGTTAAGATGTTGTACTTGCTAAGTTTTTCACAGCCTTCACTGAAATATATGTGAAAAGACAGCACTCTTTAACCTGTTACTTTATATTGATGTTGAAATTATATTGGCACATAACAGAAATTTTGTGAGGTTAGATCCTGCTGCCAGCAACCACCTGGTCATGAGGCTGGGTGCTGCCTGTTCCAGCTAGCTGGCTCCTCCACCTTCACTGCCACTCACCAAAGTCCTGGCAATCCTTCCAGTCCCTGTTGCCCTTTGTCACAGAGGTTTTGACTAAATATACACACAGGCATTTATCCACCCTTCAAACACTTCCTCTTCAGTTCAGTGCTTCACTGTACACAAGGAAATGTTTCCTGCCCCTCTGTGAACTTGACTAGCCTTTACCATCTCAAGCCTCTTCCAACCTAAAAAGAAACAATAGGAGCAACTACACTTTCTGCAATTAGCAGTTTGCCTAAGATTTAAGCCCTAACCTATATTATTTCTTAAAACCAAATGTAAAATTAGAACTAGGTAGACTCAGACTAAGACTACAACTACATAACTTGGGTACTCACTTGCCTGATCTATGTTTAGGTCTGTCTGCTTTTCTTATTAAGGACATTTTCCACCAGAAGTAACCAACCCTTCTGAATAAACTCTACGTAAACTGTGAAGCTGACACCATTACACAGTCAGTACCTACCACTGCACCTTAAAGGTTCTTGCTCTTCCTAGGAGATGCCTGTTGTTTCCCTGAATGACAACAAATTGCCTTCCTCATGCAGGCCTGGGCCTTCTGCTGGATAAATCTCACATTTGTCACCCGTTGTGACAAACAGAGCAGTTTAAAGCAAGGCCAGTCAGGCTTTAACACTGCTGCACAAAGCACCAGGCCTGAATGTGGGTCCACAAGCACAGGTGGGGCTCCAATGCTCAGGTTTCAAGGGATGTCTCACCTTCAGAAAAGCAGTTCAACTTACATCTGGAAACGGTGTTTCAAGGCTGGAAGGCGGGAAAGAGTCCAAACCAAGTAAGTTTGGGAACTGCTCACATAAAAGATGCATTGGCTTGAACAGGCACTAATTAAAGAAGGTCACAAACATTGCAAATATTGCCTTAGCAGTTTTCAAAGATACTCCTCTACAGTTCTGTTTATAAAACTGACACATCAGACATGAAAGAGACTTGCTCACATTACAGAATACATTGCATCATACTAAAATAACCTCAGTGCAGTCAGAAAATTTCTTCACGGAGAATGACCCAATTATAGGAAAGAAATTTAAACACCAGTTTTCCCTCCTATGTCACCTGGTTTGTAAGAAGAGCAAATGCTGATTATGCTCATATAACTCAAAGACAAGTTCATAGATAAAGCCAAAGATGTATAAATGTCACACCCCAACAAACATCCAACAATTGAAATTGTGTCAACAAAATGGCTTTTTATTCTCTTTACTTTGAATTCTTGAATGTTTGGGTACATGAAAATTTTGGCACATACAGCTACATAACAGGCTTATCTACACAAAAACATAGCCCTCTTTAACTTGAGCCCTAGCTCTTTGGCAAGACTGGATGAATAGTTTTGAAATGAGACTTTCCACTCCACTGCAGTACTGTTGGTAAAAACATGGACAGAACTCAGGCACCTCTTAAACACACCTTGTCCAGATGAAACTCAACTGGGCCCAGCAGTGGTCCCATACCATTTCCCCTAGGTAAGGAACTAGGCTGTTTCCAAAGAGAACTCTTTCCCATCCTACATCCTGCTGCTCTATCCCAGCTCACCCAATAATATCAGTGTGGGACTGGCATAGATTGTGAGTCAAAGTCCTTGAAAAAAGGTCAGTTTTCAATAACCCACCTCACAGTCTCATCCGCTGGGGCTTCTCAACAGCAGGTAGAAAAGGCCTTGTCCATAGTCCATTTCACACCAAAGAAATTTCCAGTCCCCAATAACCTTGAAATCTTCCTAAGGGCAACCTATGCTAAACTGCTCAGGAGGTTTTTGATTTTGCTACTTTTAAATCATGGAAAAATGTAGCCATTCATTGGAAGATGATATTGGCATTTAATACCAGGATAATTTCAAGCCAGCTAACTTGACATATCTCATTGAGAAATGTGAAGTTTGGAGCCTATTTTCTTATGTTTCCATCCAATCCTCAAGCTCAGACCTGTTAAAGGCATAGATGCTTTTGGGATTGTTGTTCATCCCCTACACCACTCCTACTGGAGATTCACTCGATGCCTCTGAGCCACAAAAAAACACCCAGGGCTGGGATTCAGCTATGAATGATTACTGAAATGGAAAAGAAAGCATTTTAGAAACATGCAAACAGTTAATCATACAAAACACATATATTGAGTAACAGTGCCAAGAAGCAGATTTAATCCTGAAGCCCTTAAGATGCCAGAGCTAAATGATGCTAAATGTTATGGTCCCAATTAGTAAAAATACTTATGCACAAGCTTTGTATTAAGCAATGAAGTTTATGAAATGCATTCTGCCTCAAACAAGCAAAACTTACATTGAATACAACAGGAGTTCTGTTTGTACAAAGTAGAAAGGCTACCTCGAACAAAAATCCAGTATGTGAGGATAATGCTGGGGCTGAATGACTAACCACTCTTACATAAACCTTATTTCCCTGTGCAGAGTTCTGTCCCACCTTTTAAGGTGTTTTTAGTCTGATGGATATAATAAACTTAATACTCCATCCATAAGATTTCAGGACATGAGATGTAGAGCATTTAATTCTATTACGTTGTTATCAAAGAAGATCCTTTCATTCAGTTAAGGATCAGAAAGAAAGCACTTCTAATCCAATGATTCTTCTAATTTTAGTAATGGAGACCTAATTTAATTTTAGACATGTAGATAAAAGGATACTAAAAAATGAAGCACATCAATTAAGGTGTTGTTAAAAGTTCTGTAAACAACTGTCTGTTTTCTTTTATTGTCTTGAAGCCCTGCGTGAAAATGTCTTCATTGAATCTGGTTCCTTCAAGAGCACACAAATCATGTAAAAAAACAATGGAGACACATAGCTCATGGAGAAATACCAATGACTCCCACTCACACTCACAATTTCAAAGAATGTCAGGAGCAGCTACCTCATGTATACTAAATCTTCAAAAGTGACTGCTTTCAAAACAAAACAAGAGGAAAAGCGTAGTACTGTCTTATGAGGTGAAATTTAGTGCCTGTTTATTTTCTACATGTTCTACTTGCCAGAGATCACCTCCACCTGCCACTGCCAACCCAAGCTCACAGAATTTTTGATGCAAATTCAGACACTGAATGGCAGCATTGGAGCTATCCCTGATGGTGATCCAGCAGCATCCCAGCCCTTGCACTCGCTCACACCAGGCCTGCACGGGTGCTAAAGCCCTCGGACACTGGCACTGCCGAAGCTACAAGCACACAGCACCTCACTGAAGTTGCACATTTGCTTTTCTAATGTAATGTACAGGGCAAACAGAATGTCTGTGGTTTGAAGAAGTTGTTCCCATCACTCTAAAAGCTCCAGGACTTCTGGCTCTCTGCAAGAGCATGTGGCCACAGTGAGGGGCAGAGGGGGGCATAGTACTAAGCCACTAGTAATAGATCACTTTGGCTGCTACACCACTTGTACTCATCAAACATGTAAATGTGTTAAGAATGCACTAATTACTGCTTTCCCAAGATAATTTTTCTGTTAATATCTTCAGTTTGCAAAGTGGCTACTGGTAGCAGCAGTCACCAAAACATTGACACATCTCATTTTCAGTAGCAGCAGTAACAAGTTTACTTATGTATTTTTAGGCTGCTGACACCTGGCTTTTGCATTTTTCTGAAAATCTATACTATTTGACTGTCAAATGCTGCCTATTTGGTAAATTCAAAGTATCTTAGCATATGACTTGCATCCTGCATTTAGACATTCTGTATCACAAAGATTAAGTTAACTAAGCACTCTCAGGATCCAGACAATTTCTAATGATGGTAAACCCAGTAACTTGTCAACAGGAATTCTCCTTCCATGATTATAATCAAGAAAACATTTTTTTATCAGAGGGGATAACACAGAATTTGGTCTATTTTCTAGCACAGCATCAATCAAAGATAAAGCCAAGAGCAGGAAAACAGAAACTTGTCTTGCAAGTAAAACAACATCCTACTAAACACAAATAGTTATTTGAGAATATTCATGTACTTTATCCATATACATTACCTCATACTACTTACTTAAAGTAACAAGATTGCTCTTAGAATTCATACACCAATACACAATCCAAGTCCGTAGTGTGTACTGCAGACCCAACCATAGCATGAATTAAAATTTTTGCTTCAAAAGTATTAGGATACTTTTGACCATAAAAATAGGGAAACAAGTGACTGGTGATACAATTGTACATATCCAGATTTTCATTTTCGTACTCTGATGTAAAATCATCTACTTTCAGTATTTTTCAAATTTGCAGGGAAAAAAAAAAGAGATTTCCAGCTTCCCCTTAACTGCTGCTATTGAATGATTTTACACCATTTTTTCAAGCCTGCATTTACTCAAGCTTACTCTCTACATTCAATGGTGACTAATAAGGAAGGACTAATGAGTTTAATTCCCTGTTTCTTTTATGCTTTTAAACAAACAAAAGCCCATGCTTTCTTGCTTCTTTTCAGCAGCAGCGAAGGAGGGGAGCACTGGCAGTCCAGGACCAGGGTAAGGACAGATGAGAGACTGGCAGATGGAAACCTAATCCCTAGCAACCTCCTCCCACCCCAGCCCCCTTCCCCTCCCCAATTCCCCATCCCTCTCTCCTATTAAGACCTGCTGAAGCTGACAACTTGCCTCCAGCATCTCCTCCTCTCCCACTCAAAAAGGCCAGGCAAATCTGGGACCTCAAAAGAGGACAGTGGAAGCAGAGAGCCAACATAGCTGGACACTGTGGTTTCAAACAGAAGGGAGAAAGGAGAAAAGGTGTCCTGGAAAGAGGGATAAAGTGAGAAGAGAAGAGTGGGAACAGGAGGTGAGGATAGATGCTTACTAGTTTCTGAGCAGACCAGGAGACTAGTGATGAGACTTTGGGCAGAATAGGGGAGCAAAAATGCACCTGACAGTTAAAAGTTGGTCAAATTATTTGGAGACTGAAAACAACCTGGTGTAGAGTTAAGAAACAAAGGTTTTTGAGTAGGTGATAATAGGTAATTGGCAGCAAAATGTTCTCCAGCTCTACCAATCAAAACTTTAATTTCAAAATACATAGTAACACTTATCACACTTAATTCCTTTAAATAACACTGTAAGAAATTTGTCAGAATCCTGAAACATACAGCCTTGGGGCAGACAGGGAATAATTTCTGAAACTTCACCCCACTCAGACATGTCTTCAAATAGCCCTAATTTACATAGACATTTGTTAATGTACATAAGAAATAATAGGAGGGAATAGCCAGAAAGCAAGTCCACTCCCCCTCTGTGGGCCATGGCTTTACTCTGCTTGTGCCTGTCAATACACCAGGCCTCATTTTCATCTAAAATTGGTGTCATGCTGCAAAACGTAGTCATTCACTTTGAGAACTGCAATTATTACTGTGCTCACATGCAGCAAAGCACCATCTGGCCTGTTCACAATGCAGGCACAATGCAGGAAGAGTGAGTGCTGATGGAAATGGTTTTCCAGTAATACTGAATTCCTCCATAAAAAGCAAGTACACTTGTATTTCAATAATTACAGAATCAAGCACTCTTAGATGTCAATGAATACTCAAAAATTTTTGAATGAACCCTACTATCATCTTCTGTTATGTATCAGTCAATATTTCGGGGAACTGAAGAATCACTGAATATTAGAGTTTGTATCTATCTGAGTGGATTTCCAAAATTTCTAGAGAAGTGACTTGCATTCTCCTTGGCATACTCAGGTATATACATAAAAATGTATATTCCTATTTTTGAATCAAAGCAACCTATGGATTATTAAACACAAGAAAATAGCATCAATCCATACGATCATTTCAGTAAAAAATTACACAGCTAGGTAGTGCTCACAATTTTTTACAACTGTTAGCATTTAAATATACATGATCTAATGCTCAAGCTAGCATTTCAGCTATGCCTCCATGAACAGCAATAATACCATTTAAAATGAATAGCCCACTACTGTCACAGAATGCATTACTGAGCATATAATGAATGAAGCTGGTCACACAGATGGCAGTTCCTCCTCTGTCCTTCCCTCCCCTCCAGTTTGGAAATGTATCTATCAATAGTGATGTGATGTGATAACAGAGGCAAAGGTATACTGAGAAGCACTAGTTTGGGTACAGACTTCAGTGGGTTTTTGAGCACGGATCAAGCAACTGCTTTGGCAGCAAGAGCAACCCAAGGTGATGGGAAAGGCAGTTACTCTGAAAAATAACTGCACCAAATTTGTAGAAATCTCACAGAATTATCTGTTACAAAAGCATAATTCCCTCTTACATTGAGATCTGGTAAAAATCACTGCTCCTGATGCCTTCCCAACCAGAACCAAGTGAGAAATACTTGGTGGATTTTGGATTTGTCCCAGATCAAAATGTAGGAGTACTTGAGAACAGGTTTCAGTTTGGAGCCAAAACTGATTATAATACTTAGCAGAAAGCAAGATGCAATTCAATTACCAACCTGCCACACTTCAACATTTTGTTATAAAGAATTAAACTTGCAAATTTCTGCATGACTTTACAAGTGAAAACCAAAACTATACGGACTATCAACCATAGAAAATTTGTGTTCAAACTCAGATTCAGCTCACTTACTCTGAGCTATCTGAAACTGTTACAAAATCATTGAACACAACTCTTAAAGAACTGAGTGCTGTCTTTTACCAAGTGATGAACCATCACGTCAAATACCAAGGTACACAGATAAGACCTCAGCTGTTAAAAAGCTTGAACTCAAGGCTCCAGGGTAGAAGAGAAAGGATGAAGGGAATTCTGGCTGTGCCTGTCTTTCTTTGTCCATAAAGAAAACCCAGTTAATGACTATTAAATCACAATACATGCTAAGGTACTCCAAAAGATCTCATTTGATAGAGGAAAGAAGCCAGCATTAAACTGAGAACAAGTACAACAAGGAACAGACTGGGGAAATGAATAGGAAATTTAAAAAGATAGTGTATTATTTGTTCCCAGAAGCACAGCATAAGATGTTGGATACAGCAGGCATGTCCACCATTGTTCACATGATGTCTTTGTTATGAAAGTAATTTAAGTTTTTGTGTAGAATACAATGGACAACAAGGACAGATAAATGAATTTTACATCACCCAACTGAATAGTCCGCAACCAGCAGCAATATAAAAAGTAAGCTTGTACAGATTACTTCCAACTACTTCAACTAATATTTACCATGTTAGAATTATTAAGTTCATGAAGAGACACTGAGGGCTAGTAAAATTATTTTAAAACCATTTAAAAATGGTAAGAAAATAGTACTTTTGGAACAACAGAAATACATCTGCTACATGTCAGTGTGTAACTGTGACAGGGTAGAGTTGCTCATATTTTGCAGGAAGAAGGCAGCCAGTGCATGCAGTCCGAAGGATGATTTACATGTGTGCTCTGTTATAACCATAAAAGGAGGAGAGGAAATCTAATGGCCAGAAATAGAACTGCTGTAAATTAACTAAGGGGAAAAAAGCACTAGAGAAGCATATGATAAATGAATCGGGCAGTAAAAAGATGGTCAAGTAAAAACAAGGTCAAAGAATGGAGTATCAACATAACATGCAGGGATGCCATGCAAAAATGCTCTGTAAAACATGGTGTCAGGCATGAACTGACTGCTGAGGTCAAGGAAATCCCAAATTCCTATCCCAGAACTTACCAGGTCTCTGTGAAGGAAGGACGAAGTTATTTCACCTTACTCTCTTGGTCTGCAAATTAAGGGCAACCCACCTCTTGGACAGGGTAATAGAGAATCAATCAATGTCTTCACGGTGCTTCAAACACTGCATGTGAAATCCAGCTTTGCTCAAGCCAGTGGGACTTTTTAATGCTGACTTCAACAGTGCCAGGATTTTTATATACAATTTGTTATCAAAAATGTTGGCTGTTATTATTTAAAAGGACTTTGAAGCCTTTATACTTAGTCTCAGTTACTTCCCAAATCAGTGTGCTCAGTGGGTAGGTCAGAAAACAAGCAGGAATGTGGAAAACCCACTCCCACCTTCCTGACTTGCCTATTGTTGCCATGAGCAAAGACTCAGGATTTGACCTGAATTGACAGTTTCGATTCCTGTGTTAACAGAGAAGCACCCAGTTCATTGTTACACAGCTAAAATGGATCTTAATGTTAACACTAATAGAAGTTTTTCAGACATTAAAAGTTGGCATTTCTATATTGCAATTTTTCCTAGAACAGCTATTCTTCAATATCTGCCCCAGAGAACTCATTAAAGACACATAAAGGAGAAGGAATTAAAAAAAGAAATACAAGATCAACAAAAAATATTTCTTCATACTATTATCCTTTTTATTAGGCATTTCAAAATGCAGAAGCTGTCAATATTAACATTATAAATATAAAAACAAACACTCAGAAAAACTGAGATTACAGACAAAAGGCAAAGCCATTTCCTTTATTAAACAATGCTGCAAAATAACACTCTCCTGGCACAGTTACGAGGAGATAACTTCATGCCAACATCGTGGCTTCTCCATATGTCAGTTAAGAAGACAGAAGTTGTTAGTGAAAACTTCCAGAGTGCTTTACAGAAACTGGGGTGGGGGGAAGGAAGGAAAAATCCTAATGTGTGCCAAATTCCTTCCAGAATAAATAATGCCTCTATGGAATATATATTACACAGAATCATAGAATTGTTTACTTTGAAAACGACCTCTAAGATCATCAAGTCCAACCATTAACCGAGCACTGCCAGGTCAACCTAAGTGCCCTATCTGCAAAGGTTTTAAATACCTCCATGGATGGTGACCCTACCACTTCCCTGGACAGCCTGTTCCATGGCTTGACAACCCTTTCAGTGAAGAAACTTTTCCTAATATCCCATCTAAATCTCCCCTGACGCAACTTGAGACCATTTCCTCTTGTTCTATTACTTGTTCCTTGGGAAAAGATACTAATATCTTTCCTCCCTTGAAAGGATTGATCTCTCTACTGTCAAGACTGTCTCACCCAAAACTTGTAGAAATCCTGGTTCATGACAGATGTTCTTCCTCAACACTGAATGTAGTTGTTATTACCAGTTTGAACCTGTGCTTTTCAGATACGCTGCTCTCAACATTTGCAAACAGGAAAAAGTAGAGAACTACTTCAGCCTTGCAACACTCACTGCAATGGAGTGCAAATAAATTTTATAGTACAATGAAACTATCATCCCTTGTATCTTTTTTTTAGCTTGGAAATGGAATGGTATTTCTTTTGAATTTGGATCTTACAATGGTCAAAGGCTAGCAGTTTGTAAATCACTCTTCATGCTTTCAGTGTATTTGCAAAGTATTAGGAAAGAGTTCAGAAATGTATGTAAAAAAAGTAACCAGGAGCTTCAGTAACAGCATTTATCATTCAACAAGAAGTAAAACCATAGCTTTGCTGTGGGGAAAAAGGTGCCAGCCCATGCACGAGCATCAGATACCAGGTTCTGTTTCCATGTGTCTCCATAATGATCAAATGGGTATGCAATTTCTTCCACCCGTGATATCAAGACACTATCTGCTGTATTTCAATTCTTACAAATCTACGTGTTCTTATTTCAGGATACTGCAGCTAAAAGCATGTCTAGACAGAAAAATGTGGCAGATTCTACCTCTGCTGTTTAAGTCAATGCATTCCTAAATCTTAAAATGTAACTACTGTCTGATACTCTTTGATGATATTCACAGCTGCTCATGAAACATCTGGAGAGAGAAGTGCCAAGTCTGTGTCTTCAGTCTGAAGGTGACGACAATGTCATCACTTGGATTTGCACTGGCCTGATCTCCCAGCACAGTGTACAAATTGCATGTGTTGCCTGCAGTGTTGGCTTTTAGAGACAAACCAGCACACTGAATAGTTTGTTTCATGACTCATTTTACCCCCACAGAGGCAATGACTTCAGTATTGGTGCTAAGTTTCCCTTTGGAATGCTTGCAGCCCACTCTCCTGCAAACTATTCTACAGCAGCAGATGCTTTTTAACTTCTACCATTGACCTGTTGACTTTGCTCTGTGCTGGAAGACTATGACAGCAAATTCTTCTTTTAGTGTACTCAAGGAAGGGAAGTACCTTAATTTCCCAACTGATGTCTTCCGTGAACATAAGTTATAAGCATCATCAATCAAACCTGCTGGTAGTGTCTCACCTGACCCCAAAACTGGCACTCTCATGGAAATGAATGGATGACTTTAACAACAAATCACTTTTCTAAATAGATGCAAGTTAAAGAAACTTTAGGTCTATCTAAAATATAGTTACTTATTATTGCTAGGATAATTCTCAAGATAAAAGGGAAAAATTCTGACTTGAAGACACAGAACACTGAAGTTTCTCAGTGTTTTAACCACAAAGGTTATTAATACTGATATTGTTTCATCCATAGTCATACTTTGAACTGTAACAAATGCATTTTTCCCTTTTTTAATGTATGTAACTAATCAGACTCAAAGGGATCACAGTCAGTCATACAGACACAATAAACCAGCTTCCACAGCTCTACAAAGTTAGTTTCGACTTAGCATCACTTCCAAAATGACAGTCCCTGTTCTTCCCACAAACAAATGAGATTCACTGTAACTCATTGCACAATCAATTACTACTCTGTTTAACAGAGTGATAGATCTTAAAGACATGTAGTGTCTGTAGGTTTAATGAAATTCCACACCTGGACAGAGATTGAACAAAAGACAGTGAGAACTCAAACGCTTTAACACCACTGATAGCGTTAGAGGGCAGAACGCCACTGGGGACATCATTCTGCAGACAGACAACCCCTTCACTGCTCGCCTGATGAGTAAGCACACATTTCTTGACAATTACATTTCTTGACAATTAACTAGAGAGTAACAAAAAGACAGGGTGACTTTTGGCCAACCAAACTCAAAAATGAGGGTCTGCAAGAAGGAGCTTACAGATTTAGTAGGATGTGAAAGAAACCAGGGAGGGCTGCAGGGAGATGGATAGAGGGAAAACATGAGCACAAGTGAGAGGAAGGCAGATAGGGACAATGTCGGGAGCGTTACAGCTGAGTCTCACACAGTATCTGGTGTCATGATACTGGGTAGTCTAGAGACTTGGGATAAAGAGGCTCATCTATTCACAGAATTCCTTATTTAAGTCCCCATTCCCCAAGTTGTCTACCACAAACTCCCCAGAAATTGCTGTTACCACTAAACAGTTTAAAACCAAATCAAAGCCTAGGCCTGTGTTATCCCAGACAATAAACAAAGACTGTGTAAATAACTGGATGAAACACACAATTGAAATAGTTAAGGGAAACAAAATAATCACAGGTTTTATCCCCATGATCAAGAATATCACACAATATTTAGCTGACCAACTGAGACACGCTGTCACTTCATTTTGATGATGCAATCAGCTCTACACAGCTGATCCATGTATTATGTGGGGACCTGCTGATAAAAGTGATGTTCTGCAAAGGCAGAAATGTGTAGCCATATGGAGCTCATTGCAAGAACGAGCCCCTCTTTACACTCCTGCTTGAATTTCTCACATATCCTCATTATCTGTTATTGAACATTTGCAGGGATCTAATATTCTGAACAATGGAGCCAATTCCACTTTTACTGCTCTCCAAAGCATTTCTACTGCTTCACTGAATATATTTCGGATATTTAAGTATAAGTGGCACTTAGTCCCTTTTGAAAAGATTTGGAAGTTTTATGGTTTTTCTCAAACTATTTTCCAAAAGTTTAAACTAACATCTGTGTCATCTCTCAAATTCCCTATATAGTTACTTGATGTATAATGAGTTGTTTCCCAAGATTCAATGGGAAAAAAATGTAAAGATTTATGTTCCATATTTTATTATCACATCACTTAAGATCATCACGCATCTAAACATTTAAACCTATCAAGTTACATGATGGGTGAGCAACTGGCTCACAGGTTGGGCACAAAGTTATAGCAAATGGTGTGACAACAGGCTGGTGTCCAGTCACTAATGAGATTCCATAGGGTTCCATCCTCAGCCCAGTTCTCTTCAACATCTTCATTAACAACCAGGACACAGGACTCAAAGGAATACTAAGTAAGTTTGCCGATGACACTAAATTGGGAGGAGCTGTCAACTCCCTCAAGGGCAGAGAAATGCTGCAGAGACCTTGACAAATTACAGAGATGGGCAATCACCAACCATATGAAGCTTAACAAGGGAAAGCGACGGATTCTGCACCTGGAATGGGGCAACCCTGGTTGTATATACAGAATGGGGAAGGAGAGGCTGGAGGGAAGCATTGCATAAAGGGACCTGACAGGTCCTGGTCGATAGCAAGTTGAATCTGAGTCAGCAGTGCCCTGGCAGCCAGGAGGGCCAACCCTGTCCTGGGGGGCATCAGGCAAAGCATCACCAGCCAATCAAGGGAAGGGATTGTCCAGCTCTGCTCTGCACTGGTGTGGCCTCACCTTGAATGTTGTCTGCAGTTTTGGTCACCACAACATAGAAAAGACATTCAGCTATTAAAGAGTGTCCAAAGGAGGCCAATGAAGATGGTGAAGGGCCTTGAAGGGAAGGCATATGAGGAGTGGCTGAGGTCACTTGGTCTGTTCAGCCTGGAGAAGAAGAGAGTGAGGGGAGACCTCACTGCCGTTACAACTTCCTTCTGAGGAGAAGAGGAGGGGAAGTGCTGATCTTTTCACTTTGGTGACCAGTGACAGGACTCAAAGAAACAGCATGAAGCTGAGCTGAGGGATATTTAGGTTAGATATCAGGAAAAAGTGTTTCACGGAGAGGGCAGTTGAGCACTGGGACAAGCTCCCCAGGGCAGTGGTCACTGCACCAAGCCTGACAGAGTACAAGAAGAGTCTGGACAATGCTCTTAGGCAGATGGTGTGATTCTTGGGCTGTCCTGCACAGGGTCCGGAGTTGGACTTGATGAGCCTGATGAGTCCCTTCCAACTCAGCATATTCTATGATTCTGTGCTACTGACAGAGTTAAAAAAAGCGTTTGTAGAATGTGTTTAAATTAGAGGAATCTGTTTCCTAAAATTATGTGACTGATATTCTCTCTCCTTTTAAGCTAATCCAAGTCTCAGATGTAAAATATTTTATATATGAAAGAAGTTATTCATTCAGCATTTAAAATCTGCAGTTTAAAATAATCTTATGGTAAAATATACCCATACTTATTTATGCCGATGCTATTTATCTAAAGCTGCTCAAGAGAAAGTTTGGGTTAAAAAACGAAAGCAATGATGCAATGATTAATAATTAACCAGTTGCTAGTAACAGCTTTATTGAATTGGAAAGAAAAACTGTCAGCTACACAGAAATTCACAGCATTTTTATCACGCAGGTAGTATGAAATATTGAACCTGAAAATTGGCACTATTTCTCTAGGCAGAAAAGTTTTCTTGGCACTAGCCCAAGTTAATACAATAGGTCACAGAACATCATTGTTTTCAGTTCACTGTTTCAAAGGAACAAGGGAAGAAATGATAAAGATTGCATCCTTAGGAAAAAAAAAAAAAAAAGTCTCTTCATGTAGACAGCAAAACAGGACTCTAAAATGTTCATGTGTGAGTAGACTTCTCCATCCCCCTCTTTTTTATTTTTTCTTAATCCTTTGGTGCTATAGGAGTATTGTTATCTCTGTTTAATAAGCACATTTCATTTAAATAGTTTTCTGGAGTTCCAGTTCACCCACCTAATAAAATGCAGTGTTTCAGAGATGTGGCAATATTCTAAGCACAAACTGTGTATTTTATTTTTTGCAAAGTAGCATTACATCATATGCTTGATAATTATATTTTAATATGGATGTTGACAGTAGCCCATGAAAATGTGCACCTAGACTCTCAACTCTGGAATTTTACGGCTTACCATCATTTGGTAAAAGACAATCCTTTGCACCATTTTTGCTCTGTTTGTAATACAGAATATTTTCTTTTTGATTTTTTTCTTTTCTCAGAAAGATCCCACTATGATCAGCTGTGCCAAAATTCAAAACAATATCCAAAGATGCTCTATTAAAATCCAAGAATGGCTCAGATACTAAGGAATTAGCAGAATCCATGTACAACTAATAAAAGTTAATAGTGCTTCTTACATGAAAGGAATGGTAGAGAGACCAGAAGATTTTACAGTTATGAATGAGGGGTGGAGGAGAGGTGGGGGGGCAAGGGAGGAACTGAAGAGAAAGGCATGGGCATTTTGGAAAGCCTCTGAAAAGCAAAGCTGTCAGAAATTATCAACATGCCATGCAAAGTGTATGAAGAGAAAGAAAAAAAAGCATATTTAAGGAGAGGAGACTATGGCTAAGCAAAGGCTAGAATGAGATTTCTGCTTTTCACTGTAGCCATGTTTCTCAAATGGTGCCGGCTGCCAGCTCACAGAAGGACAAGATGAGTGCCAGAGCCTTGCATGGCAGCAGGAAGAGCAGAGACCAGGAGCAGGCAGCAGGCTGGGACACCCCCTCTCTCTGGCAGCATCACGATGTTCAGTCTGTTCAAGCTGCCTCCTGGATCTTCACACTGTGACTCCACTCTAAATCAAGCTTAAAACCACCACCCCTCTGTTTTCCTACACATCTTCTCAAGAGCTAGAGACTGAGCAAGGTGAAAAGGTTTACCATAATCAATGTGAAAATAGTGATCAAGGGCACAGGGCTTGCTAAGGCAGAAGGGAGCCACACAAAGCAGGGCAGGTGCACTCAGGATGAAGGTACTCCCCAGGGAGTTGCCTCCAGAAAGGGAGAGGGGAGGACACATCATCCTGTCGGATGAAAGCCCCTGGAATGGCACCTCTGCTGCTTCTGGAACACACCTCCCTAGCCATTAACAGGAACGCTTTTCAGTGTAAGATTTTCTTTAAATAACATAGAGTCCCAGTCCTTAAAATCATATGAAAAAATATTAATAAACTATAAATAAGCAACCTGAAACCAAATAAGTACTTTGGCACACACCCTGTACCTCCTGATGGCATGGCCAAACTGAAAGCAAGTGTGACCAGCCAAGAAGAGGTGCTTCTCAGAGAGGGATATTTCCAGGTTGTTCAGTTTCTGCATGTTCCTCTCAAAGTTGAACTATTCTCTTGCAAGATCTAAAAATAAATTCACTTTCAGATAAATCTCAATGTTGTAAAGTTCAAACACACAGGGGAGAAAGACAGCATGGAAAATCCTGTATTATCATAAAGAGAGCTCACATCTGAAGTGTAAAGAAGAAAGTTCACAGAACAAGCATTTCTTGGCTGGAACAGGTCAGATCAAGATTAATGGCTGGGTAATGTGACATTTTCTGAGTACATGTAGTCTACTACTAAATTTAAACAAACTGCATCATTTTGGTTTAAAGAAAGAATGTCTGCTCACTGTTTCATATTTTCTGAAATTCTTTTACCTTCTTCTATTACAATATTTACAAATCACCGATCCCACTCAGTTTTTCTTCCCTTTGTGCAGCAGTGTGCCAGTGATGTGTTATGATGCAATCCAATTACCCTTACATTTCTGACTCTAAAAAGCTTTTTCATTAAAAACAATAGCACAGCTAAGTGACAGGACTTTACTAAGCTTGTGTAGACCACATCAGTCCACACTTATTAAAGCCCTTCACTAACATTTCCTAATTCCTCAGCTGGACCTATCAGAGTCAGCTGTGCCAAACACATGCCATTTTAAAGAAGTGCTCTAGATTCTTCCAGTAATAAAGTTGTCCCACTTTGGTTAAAAAAAAAAAAAAAGAGTCTAATTATACAAGTTGTCTTCCTAAAACATCTCCATCCAAATTCCAAACTGCAGTAGCTCAATACTGAGACCTCACTTCCCAGACTCACTGGGTGCAAAGGCAGCTTGGCTGACCCTCAGGCAGCCACAGGTGCTGGAGCCAGCAGCATCACATCTGAAGGGACAGTTTCTGCTAGTTTAGAGCCTGATAAAAGCAAACAAAACCCAGATTTGACTGCCTAGATTCTACACTTAAAATTATTCTTCTTGTCAAAAATTATTATCTGCTCCCTATCTATGAAGAACAGACACACATGCTCAGTTTTTACAGTTTGGACTTTTTTAATGGGTTTGTAACTGTAGGTAGTGTTGATATACACATCCCAGGAAATTTTGACAGGGCTGATAAAACTTTCAAAATTTGATTTTTTAAGTCACCCTGGAGGATACATTAAATCTTGCTAAAAGGAAACTAGCTAAATGGCGAAGCTTAGAGAAATTAAGGCTTCCCAGGCAATATGGTAAACAGAGATACCATGGTGGAGGCTGAGTGCAAATACATGACACAGAGCAAAGATTTGAGAAAGTAAAAAAGGAAGCCAGTGTACCTGAACAACAGGGTATAAGAGGCTGCAAGAAACAAGAAAACATCCTTCTGAAAGCTGGAGTCATGTTCAGAAGAAGAAAGCGAAAAAGAGTCATAAGCTTATGCAGGTTAAATAAGTTAAAAAAAAAAAAAAAAAAGAAAAAAAGGCAACTCGAAAGCAAACAAACCACAACTAGGTAAGCCAATAGACAGCCTGGGAAATGACTATCAGAAGACACAAGAACTAACCACAGCCCCTTTTTCACATCTGAATGCAATGCCTGCCAGTCTGGCCAATAGACTCACAGCAGAAAATAATCAAATATTCTGAGCTCTGCAAAGAGAGAACCCAGAACCTGGAGAACCTGCCATGTCTTTATGAGGTACTGGTTGGATGACTCATTTCAAACAGATTTCAGTAGAAGAGGCTACAGAACGCATGAACAAGAACAATTTGTCAGGTCAGAGGATACTATGAAAGCATTCTTAAGGAACTCATGGATGAAACAGCAGTATGAGTAACTGCCTCTTTTAAAACTGTCTCAGAATCACAGGACTGCAAAATGGTTTACACCATATCAGTTTTATAAAGGTACCTAAGAGAAAGCCAAAGAAATTCAAAGGTAGTCTGATATCTGCACTAGGCAAATTGGTAGAAACTATTAAAAAGAACAATACTAGCAGACACAGGATAATATGTTATATATTGGGCCAGTCAACACAACTCTCATAAAAGCATGCAAATTACATGAATGAAAAAGAAAAGCAAATTTAAGGAACTGAGAACACCTCAGTGTTCTGTTCACTTTCAGTGAAATAAATATAAAATGCATCTATCCCTTGACAACTGTTTTAATTTCTGGTCCATTTTTATAAGATTACCAGAGGACTGGAAAAGAGTAATAAAAGACAATGTGGATGACCAAAGATAGGTAGGCTATCCCATACAAGGATTGGCCAACTACCCTCTGACTCATCAGGCTGGAAAAGATTTGACTGTGGTAGAATGGTAAAGGGCTTTATGTCACTTCAGATTTCACACATGTATAAAAAAAGTCACTGTTTATTTCACTGTTTATAATATAAGAGGTAGGGTGTTCACAGTTAAATTAGTGGATGACAGGTCCAAAAGCAAATGAAAAAGGCATCTCTTTGCATAACACATTCAAAGTCTGGAGTTCTTCCACACAGGATGTTCAAAGCTTGCATGGGCCCACAGAACAACTTACAAAATTCATGAAACCAAATATAAGAGTAAAAGGATTATACTAAACTTAAGAGTTTAGCTCTTTGTCTTAGGAAGTTCCCAAGCCACAGATTTCATACTTTTTCAGCTCACCTACCTTCTGCTACATTTATTCTACTATTTCCAAAGGCAGGGAGTGCAAGAGACCAGCATGAACAACAGTTTGATAAAGTGATGTGAAGGGTTGGAGATAGTCCTCTCATACTTGTGCCATTATAAGGCTGACTTTTATATTCCTCTTACTAAGCCTGACCAAAGAAAAATCCCTGAAAATGTGAATCCAACAGCAGTACTACAGATTCAGACATTTATTGAAACATCTGTACTGATGTGAACTTAATGCTGCTCTGACAGTCAGCCAGTCCTAGAATGAACTATAGAAGACTTACAGATCTTCTGACAGTAAGACTCAGCTGAATTTTCCCAAGCTTTTGTTCCTTAGCATTACAGATTATAAAGACCAATTTGTTCACTAGGCAGAAAAGTGGAGGTCGTGGTTGTTTTGGGAGGAGCAGTGGGATGAAGACAGAATGGCCTAAAATTTGGTTAGGTTTCAACTAATAACCTCATTACAAAAATCTTTTTTTCTCAGTACTTCAGAATGCTGGTCCAGGCCCGAAAGCAGACTTCTCATTCTTTATCCTAGAGTTCCCTCAAATGAGAGCTGGCATCTCCCATTACATGGACTGCAGGCTCCAGTAAATCACAGGATACAGTAAACTGAGCTGACTACTGAGTCTTACCCATAAGATCATATTTCTTTAAGTTTGTCACAACCTGGCAGGTAATCAGAAAGAAAATGCCCTTGCTCATGTGCTTATGGAAGCCTTAGATATACAAAAAAGTCCTGAAGTCATTCCTGCTTGACATCACACTATCAGATGCAGTATCTGCAAGCAAGATAAGCATATTCAGGGTAGGAAAAAATCTGCTAAAATAAAATATGCAAATGCTTTCAGGCTTGCATGTCGTTGATATTTTGGAAAGGTTTTGTGCGCCCACGATGTTTCTCCTTTCAAGGATGGTAGGGGACACATCCAAATCGTTACCTCAGCAGCTGCTGTTCTAAATGGTGCTCCACAGCCCCAGAAATGAACAGCACCAACTTCTTTAAGTATGTAGCAGCGAATAAATCTGTTCTGAAATGTTTACTAGGGAACAGTCTGATCATCAAGGATGGGGAAAGTCAGTATCAGACTAAGTAACTGTTAGAACGTAAATCCATGGTAACACTGTTCATGTAATCGACATTTCCTGCAGTTATTTAACTGGTTTAAGCGTAAGTCTACCTAACCTCAAGCCTAGGCATAGCAAAGCTTAACATTTGAAGGGCGAGTACATATGAGAAAGGAGGGATAAACAAGAAGAAATACAGCTAAATTTTACTGAGACAAAGCATGTCCTAAACTGATTTAATAAAAGGAACCAAAAATGTATAGGACAAATTTGTGACACACTATTACAAAAAAACCTAAATAAGGTAAGGTAAACCAAGGGCGGGGGAAAATATATCCCTTATATGAGCCAAAGTTCCCAATGAGGTCCAAGGGGGGAATCTCAATTCATTCTCTAATGAATTCTCTAATGAATTGAGAATGTTTCCTGAAAAATCTATTTTTATTCCATGTTGATTTTAATTTTATTCTATGACAGTAGCTGAGTGGTTCCATTTTTCTGCATAATTTCTTCCTAGTTGTGAAAGAGGTGCTGTGAAGATTAATTAAGTATTGACATGGTGATAAAACCAGAGTTTTTAAAGAAATCCTGCAATTATTTTTTTATTATATATTATAGTATATCCAGTACTTTTGAAGTTAATATACTTCTTACAAACCCTAGACAGTGATGGCATTTCTTTCCTAAGATACATCCCTTTCAGACGAATTTATGTACACTTATGCTTTCTAGATGCTTTGGACCCTTTCAATCAATACCCTACTGCCAGGAGTCAGTGTGCAGTTTTCTAAAGCAGCTTAAGAGGTGGAGCTGAAAGCCTTTTCCTGTAAAGTGAAAGTAAATTACACCACTCAATTACACTTACAATCATTTTATATTGAGTTTTTTCTTATTTAATTTTTGAAAAGTCTATTTTCATAAGCTTATTGTGCATACTGATAAATCAAATAAATTATTTTTAAAAATATCAACCTGAACCAGACTCTTCCTCATTTTCACCATTAAGGCTACAGTACTTGCCAATAACTGTGATGAATATAAATTTTAAATTGCACTTTTCAGTGAATATATTTATTACTGAGCACGAGGAAGCAATTGTAATACCAAGTGATGACACCTACTCATCAAACGAACAGAGATCAAAGGATCTAAACCAAATACAAGACAAAAAAGGTTTTCATGAGCAGAGCCCTCTGCAGTGATTCTTTAAAGACAATGTGCCTCCTTCTTCTTAATTAAAAGAATTAAAGAAGAAACAGCTCATCAGGGGTGGGGAGCAAATTCCTGCTATTTTCCTAAACGCTCTCATTCCTTTTATTTTCTTAAACATATACATACATTCCGATATATGTAATTAGCAACAGTGTGCCAATTCTTCACCATTTCTACTGTAGTTTACACCTACTACCCTCATCCTTTCAGCATTCTTCAAGTTATAAGATTTTTGGGTCCCCAGCCATTATTTATTCTATATTTATATAGTTACCAACTTCCCTGTGACCTTTTCACCCAATCTCTCTATAAATGTATTGTCAGCATAAATGATACAGCAGTAATTATAATATCCTGTTCAACAACATTCAGCAAAGTAGACCTCCAGTCCTGACTATACCTCTCACATGCACAATATGAACACTTCCAACTAATAATGACCTGTTTTGTTTAGCAACGTTTTACTCAGAAATTAATCATCTTTATCTTCACATCGTTTTATCCTCTTATAGTTAAACCATCATGTGATCAGCTCGTGGGCTAAACAACACAAAACTAAATAGAAGAAAAAACCTTGAAAACAACAAGTTCAGGTTTAAATTTCTGACATCAAGAATGCATTCTGTCTCTGAGAAATGCCAGCAATCAGCTTTCAAGAATACATCCAGCAGAAATGAAAAAGGAGAAGCCTAGTGTTACTCCACAAATCAGTATAATTAATGCTGTATTTCTACACCTTTCGAGTCAATGATCTACATTACTGTAACTTAACTGAACAGGAATAGCCATTCCAGAATAACTATTCCATAATATTTCCATGTTTGAACATGTTTTTTTTCATTATAGCTCTTACAACCTTTTTTTGAAATAATTTTTATGTGCAAACAAGCCTGTATATAACCTATACATATCCGCTGCATTTTGTAGTCCTAGAACAAATCACACATTGTGTTGATTTTGTAAGTTGTAGTGCATAGTGGTACATTAATAATTAAAAATAATACACTTTAATCTAGTTTTGCACTTCATTTTTTGGGGGTTTATTTTTAAAATCAATGGTATAAGGGAATTTAATGGATTTGGAGAAGAATGTCTTTCTTTCTTTCATGTTTCCTTTCTTGGAGCTTACTGAATGAGCTAATCCATCAATTCTGAAAGGAAATAAAACAACTGTTTAGCAATGTGCAATAGCACTACCCAGCAATATTACCTAACAGCATGCCCAGAAAACCTCTTATATTCAATACTTTTTCAAACTGCAGGAGAAATCAGTCAAACTGCAATATGGAAAGCCACCACAGTGGTCACTCCAGGCACTGCATTGATGGAAACAGCTCTTGGAGAGTTCCATAAAAAACTGACATTTCCTATCCTAGAAATCCTATGGTATCACATGTGGACCTAAAATGCTACTGAAGCATAGGATGATTCTACACTTTGACAGTCAAACTGTTGGTTCAATTGAAAGAAAAGGGGTTAAACCCTTATTTTTTATGGCCAGTGACATAGAGCTTGTCTGCTCATGTGCTCACTCAGAAACACCAGGAAATGCCTGAACCCAACATTCAACATTCTGTATCAGACCTAAGGCTTTTCTCTTTCCCATTCTTAGATGTACATATCTACTACCAAAATGACCAGGGGTTCTACACTAAAAATCTGTAAAATTCTCCCCCTGTTAAATAACATGTTCTTATACAGCAACATGCTTTGTAAAGAGTTCAGGATCCTGATTCTTCTCTCTGTACAACCTAAATAAAGACATCTATTGTTTTTTTGTCTACATAACTTTTTAAATTCTCTCCAAGCTGACATCTACTTACCTCCATCCTCCAGTTAACTTTATTTATCAATGGTTTACTTATTTAATCCTGATTTTAGTGTCAGAATGGAAGAGGAGGAAAAAAAACATGCCTGTCAATCATTATTTCCATGGTTTAGTTTATCTTCCAGCCAGAAGTTTCATACACAACAGCCAGCTATATTTCATTATTTACTGTTATTCTCTAAACTTAAACAAAATTTCTAACATGCACCAGTATGTTGGACACAAGTGAGTATGAGGCAGCTTAGAATTTAAATTTATCTATCCATTTTTGTTAAGACATCAAAGGGTTCAATACTCTTTCAGAAAATAAGTTTGTCAACATGGAACATTCTAACTACGTGCTTCGGATTGCAAAATAAAACAAATAGAGAGCTACCACAGCGTGATGCTAAAAGCTGTCCATCATCTTGGTTTGCCTGGCAGGAGATCAGGAGTTATGGAGAGTATGATCTCTCAAGAAACAGGTATTTATACAAATTACACATAATTTAAGTCTTCCCCATAATCCTTGGAAATTCATCACCAATTAAATTACATGTTCTATATATATATATGATGTAAGTCCACTGAATATTAAATATGTCATGTATTTGGAGGAGGGGAGGTTTACTACATAGCTTATAATAATTTGCCCCATCATAACAGCACACGCTGCTTTAATGGAAACTGCATAAAAATACTCACATAAGCAACTACCCAGTCCAGTAGCTGCTGATTTACTTACTCCATGTAGGGGGAACAGAAGGTACCAGGCATCTTGAAGGGTCAGGACTTAACACCTTGTGTTCAGAAAGGGGTTTTCATTTAAAAACCCCAAAATATTTTGCAAATCAGTAATTCAGCTTTATGACACTCCTGTGCACTACAAAAATTTGACTGCAACGTTCAGGTATTTTGTAAAGCCCTAAATCTTGGAGCTTTGAGGAAACTTATATAAAAATTCTGTTCTAGCTCTTGAAAGTTCATTAGTTGCTAGCCTTAACACTAGAATCAAAAAGATGAAATGTGATCCAGCTGAAGCTAGATAATAAATCCAGCTGGGTCTTGTATTCATAAAGCAAAAGAGAAGAGGGAAAAAGCTTTTCAACCAAAGGAAGAGGGGGGAGTTGAGACAAATTTATATACTGCTCAATATAGCACACTATTAATAAGATTTTCCTATCCAATCTCCTTGTAACATAGATGCAGGTTTTGGTTTTGTTTTTAACCTGCAATATAGAATGTCAACATCCCCTATTTCAAATAGCCCATTTTTTTACTCTCTTTTAGAAGCTCTTGGCTTTAGAAAGCAGGACCTAGAAGGAAAGGTGTGCTGACTCAGCTGACAACCAGCTATATACATAAGAATGGCACGAACAGGTCAGATCAGTATATCTCCCACAGTGACTATCAGTGGATGCATAAGGAAGTGTTAAAGGATACAGCAGCTATATAGCGTATATATATCACCAGTTTACCGGCTTAATTATAGCTCAGGGACTTTAGGCAGAGGTGGTATCATTGTGCTTAATAGCAGTGGATGGATCTTTCTCCAGCAAATGTGCTAACAGCGCAGGTCAGCCACCAGGATCTCTTAACTTTCCATGCCAAAGAGATACATAGTTTATATATGTCTCTGTGCTAGGAAGTGCCTAACTCTGAGCTCCGAGCGAGGATAGGATAAGGTTTGCTATTAAGCTACACTTGTGTATCTGCAATGTAACTGCTTAAAAATGGAAGACACAGGGCCTGGCATAGTCTGTGGACCACAGCACTGTGTAACATGCCAAAATAGTACAGCGTTACATGCACAGAAAGGCAGGGCTCAGCCACACAAAAAACCCACACACAACTGGCTATAAAAGCAACCCCATTGATGTTTAAGAACAGCTGAAAATCAAGAATTTGTCTGGGTTTCTCATGATCCCCTCATCCTTTTCTCTCTCCTTTGGGGCACTCTTGTCTAGTTTATTGGGGAATTAAGGTGGAATCAGTGCAGATTCACACAGCAGAAAAATACTACAACAGATACTCCATGACTTTTGATGGAAAACTTAATGTTGAAAGTGCTCTTACACTTCTTTTGACCCCAGGACAGGTCCTCTGGCACACAGCACACTGCTGGAGAAGAATTACCTTCTCATAGGAACCTCTGCCTGCCTTTGCAGTGGCTGTGCCCACTATACCTGTACATTATGAGTACTTGTCATTTTTCTTCCTTGCCATACACAAAGCCAAATACTTAACCAATTGATGTGTCAAGGCAAGACGATTTTTTAACAATTAAACATCTGCTCAACAACTAAGCCTCATTTACAAACTGAGATCTCCATCTTCCTTCTAGTATTCATTTTTCTTCTTTGATTTAATAAACAGTGTAACACCACAAATGCACTTCATAACTTTTTCTAAAAGCTACAAGCAATGTTTAAACAGCTTAAGAAGGTGAGAAGGAAGGAGAGGAATAGCTACATGACAAGCTTGTAAGAAGAAACTGAGAAATCTGACTTGACATTCAGGTCACAGCAGGTGACACGTGATTTACTGATGAAAAGAAAGGGCCCACCTAGTACTTCCTCACTGTCAGTAATAACACCATACTGGAAACACCTTGTCTCTGGACTGCCTGATAAAGATATCTTCAGAAGAGATGTCTTATTTACTGAACTAATTCTTTTGTGATGACCTTGATCAATAGCATCAGAAGTAAGGTCTGTGACACTAGCATATTCTTCTGAATTTTACATCAGCCTGTGCTGTCAAGTTTCATCCACAAACTTTAAAGAATGTTAATGTTACAAAAACATTATTGCAACATCAGTTTCCTTCTGCTAGGATGCACTCACCCTCCAGTCCTGGGATTTGGACTACTGCTGAGTAAAACAGGGTGATGAAACTATTATTGCTGAATTCTGCATGATTCATTGCTGGTAATAACCACCTCCAAATGCAAAATTCCAATTTACATTCTCATAATCAAAGGTCAGAAAAAGACAGCAAGAATGGGTCATTATTCATAGCAGTTAAAAATATATATTTACACTAGATACTGTATTTAATTCTTAGATGAACAGTGACTACACCTGTAAAAAATGTGATATATGCAGAATTACAGATTTATAGCTTGTATAAATCCCACTATATTTCCCTGCAACAAAAGCCTTTTTATGCAATATTGATGTGCTGTTCCCTAACGTAAAATTTTCCAAATATTTAATCTCCTAAATATCTCCTCCTTTTGTAGAAGAAAAGAACAAGTGACAACAGACTGGCTCCTCAGCATGGGAACACTTTCTGCCAGCATTCAGTGTTGCAAGCGAGGCCAATCCAGCCACTGCTGCCCTTTAGCCAAAGGTATGTATATAAAAAAGAGTAACTAGAAAAAAAAAATTATTTGTCTAAAACACCAGGTTTAAGACTTACCTGTGCACCATAATAGCCAAATTATTGTAATTTGAAACAGGCAAAATATGGAGGGCATAGGGATACAAGTACTCAGTATAACACTCAGTAATGTAAAATATTCCTGACTACAGTCACGCAGCATTTGGCATAACTAAGCCTCCTTAGAACCATCAAACAGAAGGCAAGAACTCACTCATCAATAGAACGGATATCCAAAAAGGTCATCAGCATGACAGCATGAAAGACTGTTTGCCTGATCCTCCACATATGTCTTTGAGACGAGCAGATCCGCAAGAAGAATAAGACTTTTGCTTTCCAGAGTACCAACATAAGCTAAATTGTGAAGGAGACATGCATTGTACCAGTTTCCCAGCTATTTTACTCTCTGTAATCACAGCCTACATGTTCAGTAACTAACTGTTGAACATCAGAATGGGGTACTTTGGCACTTTTCCCTTTTGAATTTTTATTATTATTAATAAGAATAGTGAGTTCTTTATAATCATGAAATACAAAAGACTTCAGCTTTAATTTAGAGCAAGAACACCCTGGCTAGCAGAAGCTTGGCACGAGGAATAGAAATAAAAAGAACTCTTACTGCCCTTTTAAAAATCAAAAGTAGCACCTTATCAGCATAATGACAGCGTTATTTAAATAGCTTTCATGTGCCATTTTCACAACACTATTTCTATTAAATGATTGAGAATAAACATATATTTTCATTTACTAATCTTTTTTCCCAATTAGAATCTCTCTGAATCTCTTTACAATAGTAATTTCATTTCTTCTCACTAGCTTGCATCTTAATTAAAATCAGCCTATGTTGACTTTCATTTTTATAATATATCTGCCTATTTCACATCATAGCACCTTCATGACCCCCAGAGAGTCATGAGACTTTAATATTTTATTTTGACCTTGTTAAGTTACTGGAACCATCAAAGATTTTTCTTCTTCCCTTGTTATGCATTTTTGTATCCTTCTCAAAAAGTAGAGTGTGTGTGAAAACTATGTTTCCATTAAACAACATATGTTCATTTATTAAAAAAAATCAAACTAATTTGTTGCCTTTCCATTTCTTACAAGTATTAGCTTATGAACCATAAACTTCAATATTTATCAAGGATCACTGTGTAAATAATACTTAAAGGCTTTTTTCCCCAAGCTTCAAGACAAAGCGAGTTTTCAATTTTCAATTAAAAAAAAAATCATCAATAATTGGTGATTTTAAAATACTTTAAAGCAGTCTTCTACACAGGTATCTGAGTTTACAAAAGTAGGGGGTTAGGGGAAGAAGAAGCTATCTTTTATTAGAGCAGCAGACACAGCTGAAAAGTAAAAATACCCCAACAAAACACACAAGCCCTTCTGCAGGCCTATGGCAGAAAGCTTGCTGGTTTATTTCAACTCCACCACCTGGTCTAATAACAGGTATTACTGAAAATGCTTACAGCACAGGAAGAAGCATCAATTCAGATGGGAAGCAGAAAGGTGCTGAAATACCCCTTCAGACTAACACCTGCAAACTTGTCTTTGAAGCTCACAGAAAAAACCAAAATAATAAGTACACTGGCACATACACTTACATATTTGCCTTGGGTCTGGGTCTTCATCCAAATTCTTGCAGTGTTACCACTCTCACAGACAGGCTCAGACTCATGTAAAGGTTTTGGCACAGTCTGAGTCCTGCTGTCAGAGGAAGTGTGATTACACACTATCATTTAGCAGACTTGTATTTTCATTCACCTTCAGTGTGGACCCTTACCCGATACACAGCCCAAGCTATCGAACCTATCCATCTGCTACAGGGAGGATGTCTGGCATGACTTTTCAAGTAAAACTGAAGCCTTAAAGGCAGCTGGGATTTACAGCCACTTTGTACTACCTTTGGACAGCACAACTGTGCAAAGGCCAAGATGTCTAATGCTTAGGAATACCACTGAATGGAGCCTAGCTTGGAAACTTACTGGATTTGTTGCTTCTTTGAGAAGCAGAGTAGGCACAGCCACAAAGGTCTCTTCACTCAAGCTTCTATTTACATTCCAGAAAGTTGAGTCTCAAGTTCATCAATCGTGTACAATCAGTATTTGGCTACTGGGTGGAGAAAACTGGAGGCAGCTGGTGACAAAGTGAGAGAGGTGAATTGTTTGCCAGGAAAAAGCTGAAAAGTTTCAAAAACAAAACCAAAAAAGTTTTAAAAAAGAAAGATTGGGATGAGTGAGAGTAATGGTCAATACTAAGATGGGGAATGGCAAGGGAATGTCTGTTTTAAGGAGACCACAGCAAGAAAGAATTACAGAAACATGCACAGTCCTCTTTAGAGGACAGGAGAGAAATAAAAGATGCTGCTTGTGGTTAAATCAGCACTCCATCTAATGAAAAGAGCAAAATTTAGGGGTTTGCAAGGAATACAGCTAATAGATCACCTGGGCATGTGCTAAAGAAGAGATTACAGGAAAGAAAAGTGGAATTCCCAACAGAAGTAATTATAATTTCAGCTTTTTATATGGTATGCAGATTTACCCAAGGTCCATAGAAGAATACATACTTTTAATTGCTTATCATGCCCACCTTCTTCCCCCAGCATATTACATCTCTTTCTCTCCCAGCCACCTTCAAACATGACTGTTGGTAGTCAGAGCAGCTTAAGTTCCGTTACCAAAAGCAGAGAGCTGTATATGAAGAAATACAACACAAATAGCCATCGCTCTCCTGTAGATTTTGTTACCACTGAATGCTAGCTTAGTGAAAAAAATCCTTCATAGGCTTCTCTCAGATGGGGCCTGTGACAAGTACCTAATACCATTGAACCTATAATTAGCAGCCTCGCAGTGGTTGTTGAGATGAGTATACAGACCACAGACATGAGCTGTGAAGGAAGGTCTGGTCCTCCAGCTGTGAAATCAAAAGAGCAACCGATTCCTAAAGTACTAATGCTCGCTTTATCATTAGTTGATAGCTGAAGTCATAGCTCTCCATGCATGTTAGCTCCCAAGCTGTATAAGAGCTATAGCTAGCCACACTGTCAGGCCACTGCATAGGCAGTGCTCATAAATGACCACTCCAGAACAGAACCAAATCTGGTCTTTAATGTAGACAGAAGTTCAAGTGAAGACTATAAATCCGACTTCCATATTTACAGAAACATTAAGTAGGCAAGTAGAATATCTATACCATAAAATTCTTGGGCAGCTTCCTCACATTAAATATATTTGAACTGTTTATTTTTTTTTCTTATTGACATGAATTGGTAGGTTTTGAAGCAGAAATGTTACATCACAAATGGTCGCTTGGAGTAACATATTATCAGGTTCTGGCAGTCAGAATTCACAAGCAGACTTCTTCCCTCCCTAGGCCTACTGTGACTACTTTGTTCCTACAACACATCAGTGCTAACCTGTAAAGAATATTAGAGATAGCCACTGGCTAAGGAAGAAGAACTATCTGTATTTTAAGAGAGGTGGGTCGAAGATAGAAGAAATCACCCCTTTTAAAAAGTGAATGAAAATTGCCATCTGCCACTCAACTCTAATTTCCACTATTAGCACTCAGACAATAAAACTTTTTATTCCTATTAAGACAAATTCCAGCTAGCCCTTCCCTTTTCATATAGGCTGCAGAGCTGACCAAATGCTTGATGAGACTAGAAGGAATCCAGAGGTGCTCTGCATTACACTGTGTTCAGATGGGCCGGAATCTGGCTATCAACCAATTCAACTTATACTCATGCACACACAGGTCAGCTATTAACCCCAGTAGTTCTTAAAACAAACACCTATAATTTTTCAAGTACCATGTCCTAGTGCTCAAACCTAATCACATATTTGGATGTTAGAGACACTAATATATGGATAGAAATGAGGCATATCTTCTGTTGCTACCTCAAAAAAACACAAAACCCTAACAGTGGTCTCAAACTTGAATTATTTGTATGGTCTCAATATGAACGGGTTTATTACTTGTCAGAATGTTTGTACATAAGCAGGTTTTTAAAAAAAAAAAAAAAACAAAAAAACAAAAACTTTTTGCTGAAGCTAAAAATGCATTTGCAAATATGCTAATAATTTCTAGATTATTCCAAGATCTGAAAGAATTATATGAGTTATGCTTTCATTTGGCTTCAGAAGTTCCCTATGAGATGGACAAACACTGAACTGCTCCTAAAGATGGCAAAGCATTACACAGTTTGATCAGGACCAAGCACCAAGTCAGTGGTAGAGCTGAGTTCTGCAGCATGGTATTCAGCTATGAACCTCAAACTTCACTTCCTTGTTCTATTAGCAAAATATATTGTCGTAGTACAACCTTCCCTCTTCTGTGGAATAGAAATAATTATACTATTTGTGAATCTTCATATTGGCAAGTTAAATATACATATAAATTCTACCAAATTAAATTCTAAAGCAAGACTGTTTGCTAAGATCGTGCAAACAGTATGCTGTAAGACTTGCTGAGTTTTGAGAACTGAAACCACAGACAGCCAAAATACAGCTGCACACAGTCAGATATGGTGTGTCTGCTAATATTGGAAACTTTATCATGCAGCAGCAAATTTAACTTCTGATTAGTATATGCACAGAAGAAATGTAGACTGAATGTACTGAAAGAAAAACAAAAGCCACTCCAAGGTCATAAGTTATGAAAGCCAAGGATACTCAGTTATTTTATGGAGTACTTGACAATATTTATTAGCTGTACTACTGTGGCATCTAAGAGCCCCAAGCATGGGCCAAGGCTCAGCTCTGCTCATCCTTGTAAAAATACAAAACAAAAGATAAACCATAAACTGTTGTAGGCCATAGCTAAGAGTTCATACAAAAGCAGGGTACTGTCAAGCGGCAAACCTGCTGACTTTTAATGATCTCTAAAGCCCAGAGATCAATTCCTTGGCTAGATGTTAAGCTGGTGATAGCTTTACCTGCTGAGCAGCAGGCCACCTGGAGTTGGATGACTTCAGCTGCTCAGATCAAGGATGTATCTGAACTCCCACTCTTCCCTGCAGTTCAGGCATTTAAATCAAGACTGCAAGGGAAACATATCTGTCAATTCATGAGACAGATCCTGGAGCCTGGAATCAGTAAAGGCAGAGCAGACTCAGAGGTATGCCCTCAGCATCCTTCTTCAGACACTGGAACAGTATGCAAGAAAGACCTTGAGATTCACGGAGCAAGGAAGCTACACACTTGCTCCAAGCTGGGGTCACCCTTCTGCAGCTTACTGGTTAAAGAATCAAGGAAGAGTCCTCAGTTCCAGTGTGGGCTTTCAAAGTTGTTTCTGGTTTTAGCCCATAACTTAGATGTAAAAATATACAAATTATGTATAAAATAAAATCACATTGCCCAAATGAGTACCTTAACTAACAAGTTATGAAGTTGGCTTGACTCTTGCCTATTTTCATTCTGGTCTTGCAACTCTTGCATCACAAACATGAACACAAGGCAGAATTTCTCCTGCCAATTTCTTTCAGGTGCTTTCTAGTTAAGGCAATCAGGGCTTGCAGTGTTTGTGTTTTTTGTTAAAAGTGTAGGAATAAATATTTACTTTTAGGACCTAGTTCTTTCTTTGGAGCTGGCTGAAAGTGCCACAGGCTGGAACAGTGTCATAGAATATGTTTTGTATGTTACATACATCATCTTTAAAAAAAAACATAGAAGCTCACTGCCTTTTAGATTTATTTCTATTTTTCTAGAGTGGTATTGATAGTCAAAGGAGCTTGCCTGCTTTTCACAGCACATATTGCGATGTTTAAGAAGCGCTCTTACAAATTCTCAATCTGGCACCTCAAATAAAACACTGAGTCACAAGTTCTTTGAACCCCAAGTTGTTCATGCTTCTATTTACTTCTTCCGCCCACTAAAACGCCAGGATGTTACTCTCAGCCAGTTTCTCGTAACTTAAACATTAACTGCTCGTGAGCTAAGCAGCAGGCAATGGTACTGTTATACCACTGCTTTCAATTTCAGGCTGCCTCGTTTAAAAAGGCACCGTAACTTTTCTGCCTTCCTGCGGGTCTTCAGCCTCACAGTCGGCAGGGCAGCGAGACGAACCGCACCGCCGCCCATCCCAGCGCCCCCAAAATCCAGAGCAGCCACAGGCTCCTCACACCCGCGGCGACGCGTCACCTGGAGCATTTTTTTATCTGTATCGGGAATTTAATTGTTCCCGGTCTTGCAGAAGTACTCAAAGCATAGGGTGTGCCACGACGCCCGCCAAGGGGCACGTCTGGCACCCCGCCCACCCTCGAGCACCACGACGGGGACCACGGCAGAGGATGCCCGTCACCGGGGCGCGGTGGTCCTTGGATACCCTGGCCCACCTGAACTCCGAGGCGGGGGTTCCCGGTGCCGTGCCGGCAGCGGAGGCGCGGGGGGCCGCGGGGGCGCCCCTGCCCGAGCCGGGAGGGATGCTGCTCCCCCGGCCAGGGATTCGGGCGTGGGGCTCCCCTGTCCCTCGCCCCACACAAAGACACGGTAGGGCGGAGGGGAGGCGAGCCGGGCCCCGCCGCGCCTCCCGTGTCCCGGCTTCCCCCCTCGGCGCCGCCCGAGGGACATCCGAGCCCGGGCAGGGGTTCGGCCGCCCCCCAGGTCAGCGCCCGCCCGGGGCTCGAGGGGCGGCGGGGCCGGGGGCGCTCGGGGCGGGCGGGACGGCGAGGCGCTCTGCAGACAGGTAGCTCCCTGCTAAAATGGAGGGAGAGGAGAAACGCGGCGCTCGCCGGAGAAACTTACCGGAGGAAACCGACGAGCCGGACAAACTGGAGTTACTGGATGCGGCCATGGTCCCTCCTCCTCGCCCCTTAGCTGCGAGCCCCGCGCCGGTCCCCGCTGCTGTCCGGCCGCCGCTGCCGCCTGCCCATCGCAAAGTGCGGGAGCCGTGCCGAGCCGTGCCGAGCCGCCCCGCCCGCGCTCGGCTCCC
>JAWWMO010000083.1:34165344-34180423 GCA_035047845.1 Dendrocincla fuliginosa | reverse complement strand
CAGGGGGCGCCGCCGCGGGTGGGCGCGTGGGTGCCGGTGCTGGTGGAGCAGATGGTGAACGACACGCTGGTGGTGACGCTGAGCTGCGGCGAGCGGCGCTTCACCGGCGTGCTGCTGGACTGCTCCAAGAGGTACGGCACGGCCGCCGCGCTGCCCCCCGCCCTTTGTCCGCCTGTCTCCCCCGCGGGCTGCCCTCCGTTCCCGCGGCTCTCCCCCTTCCGCCTGGCACGCTCCCGCACTCTCACTTCTTCCCCCCTTTTTATTATAATTTTTTTTTTATCCCTCCTGGCATCCGTTTTTTCAGGAAAAAAAAAAATCAGGCCGACACCGACACCGGATTTTCCCTGCCAGGTGCGCAGCGGGTGCTGCGGGGTCCCGGCCCGGCCACAGTTAGGATCTGTCCCTCCACATGCCCCCGGAGCGCTCCCGGTCCCGGCGGAGCATCCAGCGTATGGGGTATGGCGGGTCTGTGGCCAGCCAGCCGGGGCCACTGCCCTGTGTCTTAGTGTGCAAGGGGGAGAGAGAAACAGCCAAGAAAGCATCGCTTGGAGGTTTATCCTGTTGACCGCCCTTGTTCCCTTTGCAGTGCTTTATCTCCAGCCAAAGCTTCCATCTCACTTTGTAAAACGAGGGTGCGAAGACTGCAGGAAGGTGGGCACCCGAGTGGCATGGCACAGTCTTGCCTGGCACGGGATCTGTGAGAAGCTTACAACCTATTTGCCATGACGCTGATTAATGAAAGCCTTCCGTGTTTCGTAAGAGGGAATCTGTAACACAAAGTTACTTCGGGAGCGAGGAAGCGCATTAAAGTTTCTTTGGCAATCTAAGCCTTACCCACCCAGCTACACCGCGTCTCAGAACAGCATGCAAACCGCCTGCCCGCTCTGTGATCCGCTCCCAGCCGCTTCCCTTTTCTCCCGCAGCCAAAATACATCCCGGGCTCCCTAGACCTTGCAGTCAGTTCCTATTTTTTCCTCGGGAAAACAGGTCCCGAAACCCCCTCTAGCGGCGGAGAGACTAGCGGCAGCGATGCCGCCGCGGCAGCGGGGCGCCGGGTCCCGCACCCCGCGGGGATCCTGCGGGCAGCGCTGGGAACGCGGCTCGGGCCAGCTGGCTTCTCCAGGTTCTGTTTTGTAACGATGTCGTGTGAGAAGAAACGAGCTTTGAACCAAGCTTTAGAGCTAACTCCTATTAATCTGTAAATTGCCCTGTACAGACAGAAAAACAGGACAGGCATGTCACTGCTTTTTTGTATTTGGCAAAGTATTCCATGTCATGCATTTTAAAGATTGAATGTTGAGTACAAAATGAGAAAGGCAGATGGGCATAAAATTAGGCTGATACCTGGGATGTAGGAAAATACTGTAACAATATGGTAAACATCAAGATTGTACTAGCAAATTGTTTACTCACAGTGTTTGTGTGATGTTTTGAACAGTCGAATGGTATTTTCTAGTCTCCTACATGGTCATTTTTTCTGCTTCTCCTGATATCTTTCTTTCTAGTATTTGCCTTCTTGTAGTCCATTATATCTTCATTTTCCCTTCTATAACCTCTCTCTGTCTGGCCCTCGTGTCTCTCCAGCAACTCTCAGAAACATGTCTCATATGATTGGGGAAATATGGTGGTGTTTACAACGCCAGCAGCATCTGCAGGGAAAGGGGCAAATAACCTAAAATAGAGAAAACCTTGTCACTCTGCTGAGACTGCAGACAAGAAAGAATTTTCATAATTAATTTTAAATTATCTTTCCAGCCATAAGTCTGGTTAAATCAAGAGAGGAATGTCTTCAAAGAATGACTACTCCAAGTATTCCAATAATTGCAAGTGGAGTATTTTCTGTCCAAAGCCAGTGAGTCTGTACATATCTGGTTATGAATGTGTGTACCTTTGAAGGACAGGCAACTGTGGATAATCTTTGTGGTAACTGTAGGTATGAGGTTGTGTAACCTTGATTTCTACAACATTGAAAGTTAAATTAATAGATTTAAGTGAAATGTACTGTAGATTAAAAGAAACTCACATTTTAAGACAGGATGGTCTTTTTCTTGTTAGAAGCAAAGAACATAAAAGCCATGAAATTAGAGGGGAAATTACTGGATCAAAGGAGAAGCAAGTTTAAAGGACACAAAAATAGTCTTGCTATGTGTAAAAAGTGCAAAGTAGAGACAATGCAATTTTGTAGAAACTGTGAATGGATCCTGTGCAGAGCCCAGATTTATCCATTACTAATGGTAGAAGTACCAAGATCTCAAGAATAAACTTTAAATTGTAAACTGGATACTGTGATGTAAACTGTTCCTGGGCTTTCCACAAGGGTATGCTTCATATAAATCTGATAAAAATCTTCCACTTTACACTCCATATAGAACCAAATGTAGTGCCTACTTTCGTGACATCTGTATTTTGATGAGAAGTCTCAGCTTCCAAAAGTTTTGAGGAACTCAGAAAAATCACGTTTTCCTCTGTCTGAACTTAGAACACAGCATTTGACATTAACAGTGACTTGTAAAGGAAAAATACCAAACTGTATGCTCTGCATTACTTATGAGAAAGATCTGAAAGCTTTTCTGGTTTTTATTTCTGGGGAAGATTCCTTGAAGAGTTTCAGTATTTGTTTTTTGAGGCTGTTTCTTTGCCTTTTTTTTTTTTAATTAAAAGAAGGAGTTTGTCAGAGAAGAAAGATTTAACAAACTGGTCCTCAGTCTATAACTAAATTCTAAATAAGTGACTGCCTGCCTAAAGTGAAAGCCCAACTAGCAACACGGTATTTGAAATAATTTAACTCACTGTGGAAGAGGCTTTTGTATTCCAAAAACTAATAGATATGGGAAGCCCGAAGTAATAGTTGAAACATTAAAGGAACCCAAAAGCATTGTTGCTTTTTTCTAAATATATTCCAGAAAATACCTAAAGGGTTATTTCTATATCCTAATTATCCACTCTCATACTTCTGCATTGTAGAATTCCTATTCAAGTTAGAGCTTATGCACATTTTGTTCTCTAATAACTCAAAATGAGTAAATACCATGGAATTACTGCAAATAATAAATGTTGCAGCCCAAGAACTATAGAACCTGACACAAAAATAAGTAAAATTACATTTGGAAGTAACTTTCCTTCACAGTGTAATTCTAAACCAGTTGACATGTAGGGACATGTACAATTTCATTATCACATTAAACTCTGCTACAATGTATTTTGGTTAAATTATAAGTGTAAGCAGGATGAACTTGCATTTGGAGAGCCATCAGTGCAAAGCACTGACTTTGACAGCTGAGGACATGACTGTGCTGCATTTGTGTAATGGAATGGCCTCTGGAGTGGCTTTGGTTCCCCAGCCAACTGGTATGTACTGGTTTGTGTCCTTATTGCTAAACAAAGGCTCTGTAGATTGGGTAGGCCACCTGCCTGCTTCATGCTCCTTAGTATCATAGCTAACTTGCAATAACTTTGTGAAGGCAGATCCTAGCTAATAAACAGTTTTTAATGTTCCCATGCAATAAAAGCAAGCGGAAAGTCACCCTTTCCCTGGACAGCAGGACTAAAACCTGGAAATAACAAATAAAGAAAAGCAGGCAGAACTGCGCTGCCTTCCTTCAAGAAGTCAGATTTTTCCCTATTGACTAAATGGCTTATTGCATAGCCAAGTATCCACACGTTTAACATCCTAGTTTCCTTTCATTCGAACTTAGACATAGTAGGTACTTTCACAGTGGAGGCAAAGGCCTCTGTTTAGAACTTCTTTCATTTTACTGACTTGGCAGAATGCTTCCTGCTGCAGAAAAAGAGATCCAAAATACAAGTATAGATTAAAAAGAAAAAAAAAAGGTAAAAAGGGTCACTAGATAGGGCCTGCAGCAACATGAATCTCTGTATCAGGCTGGCTTACCCTGTCTGAAAGGAATTAATCTAAGGCAGACAATCCTTTATATCACTATCTTTCTGCTGTTGAAATCTCCATTATACAGAAGCCATTTCATAAGAGCTCTCCTAAAAGAATCTGGCCTGAAATCAGCACGTCTGGAGTCTCCTCAAACTTAAGCCCTCTCCATCCAATATGCTTCATGTTGACTTCTAGCAGTCAAGCCTCTGTAGGCAGCTGCAGTTCAATCCTTAAGGCCCTTTTGGGTTTACAGTCAGCATCTCAGATTGTGTTTATGGAATCTGGCATAATCCGATATATCTGACTTCTGGGTTATTACAGCAGAGGAGCAGTGGCTTACTCTGTGCCATAAACTTTTGCCTGGCAGGGAGGATAGGAGTTTGAATCCTAGCTAATTAATTTATTTCACGATGAAAATTGTCTGTTGCTATTTCAGCGTGAGTAAGCTTGGCAAAAATGCTGGGATTTAATTAATTATGTAAATGAGAGGAAAGTAAAGATGTTTGGCCCAGTACTCTGATTATGTAATACGTATAGAAATATAAATGGTATTTGCCAGACAGCAAGACATATGACACAAAGATTTAGTGTGCAAAGGCCTAAAATGATAATCCTTCCTTTGATGTTTATATTGCTTAGCTGGAAAGGAAGGAAACGCATTTATAATTATTTGATGTCGTGAAAGGGAAAGGCCTTTATAAGCAATATATAATCCATATTTATATACTCTCCACAGTGCTTGGAAACTTTATTCAATATAAGGAGAAGCTGTAATAAGAAAAATAAACCAAAAGATCAATAAATAGCAGATGCACACTGTATTTGGGTATGAATAAATTATGTGAGTCATAATGGTTGCAACAGCAGGTGGTGGTGTAGTTCAAGACTCTCTGTGATTTCTCACTTTTTTTCCTCATGCTCCAAAAGAGGAAGGTTTGAGACCCTTAATACCTGGTGCAAATTTTAGCTCTCCACCTTCAATTAGTGAACAAACTAGAGGCATCTATTGAATTTTATTAGCTCTGTAAAAAACATGCAGCAAATGGGCTGGTCATCACTTGTGAGTGCTAAACCTGCTGCTATGACTAATTTATGAAGATTCATCCTATTTGTCCTTTCCTCCTTCTTCCTGTCTCATACATCCTATTTTAATTAAGTCTCAGATTGAGAGTTCACTGGGGCAGAGAATTCCCTTGTTATGTTGTTTTCAAAGTTTTTTGTACAGTGGAGCTCTAATCTGCAACTGGAAGCTGATAAAGACTTTGAAAATTTCCAGTCAACTATGTAACTGTCATTAGACTTGATTATAAAAAACCAAATTGTACAAAAACATTTCTGGTGAAATTGAACTTCAGTGTGCTTTTCCTTTCTTAATAATAATCAGCAACTTTCAATCTTTTGCCTTAGAGAATGGAATTTTGAAGTCCAAACTATTTGCACTACAGTTCTCCTTTACATCATGATTAAGCACTTACTTTGGAACATGACAATGTTTCATTTAAATTTTTCCAAAGGTGGAACACAAGACTACTAAATATCTGAGCATAGATTTAATTGTTTTTACTGAACCACAAACACTCATAATTTTGAACAATGAAACCTTTTGTTGGTCCAGCAAACAAGTATCATGCAGGAAAACAGGAGGTTTCTCCGTGTTTCTGTACTGCCTTTCTCTGAACAGAAAGGATCTCGTTTTAGTGTAAAGGTCATGTTTGTATAACAGCTTCTCTCAACCTCTTTTCTATAATTATTGGAAACAGTTGCACTACCACATAAATTGATGTAGGTGAAGAGGTGAAAAAAATTAGAACAGAAACAATTTTGAAGAACTTAACAGCAATAATCACTCTCCTGAGGATTCTAATTCTTATGGTACTGTATATTGAAAAACAACATGAAATATGGGTCTACTGGGCCTAAACTGAGATTTTCTTGCAGAATTGTTTCAAGTAGATTGTACTCAAAGAGAAGCTTCATGACACACAATGCATAGTTTTTATTAACCTTTGGCCTTATATCTAGACTGACATTTAAATAAATTATTTTCCTCATAGTTCAACATCTCTTCTTTCTTGAACCTACAGTAAAGTCATCATGTTGAATTTACAGCTTCCCAATTACCATGACAAAGCAGTGATATCAAAGCCTCAGCTTTACTCTTTCATTTAGAAGGAAGAAAGAGTGGGGCTCAGAGCTGAGCTGCTTTAACCCTCCTGTATTTTTTTTCGCTTGTATATGAATTATATGCCAACCTATAAAGATTTCATTAATAAATTTATTTACTATTCCAGCATTATCACTCTTTCTTGGTATGGACAAATTTTGGGTGATGGATTTGAGAACTGTTCAATGCAAAAATATATTCAGATACTCAAAATAGTGGTGAAGCTGCATGATTTGTTATATGTCATGTGCTATGAACCTTTAGAAATGAAACAGGCAGTTGTCAAAAATAAGTTTTATTTCAGCTACAGAATTGAAAATTGTCTCCATTAGACTCTTGAAAAAACAAAGTGTTGCCCATTTTTTTGTCAAAAATAAATTAGTCAAAATATCTATTTAGAAGTGTTTTACTTCAGATGTTCATGAATTATTTATCTCAATATTTCTCCTGCTTAACTGTGATACCAGATTCTCTTAATTAGCTACAAATATCTTAAATTATAAAGGGGCAGCTACTAGAGGAGAATTCTCATATTAATGTTTCTTTATTTATAAATGTTTACTGCCCCTTTATGAAATACTGTCTAAATATAATTTTGTATACTTTGCAATTTACTAATACAGGCTGGGGACGCCACAAGCTTGGTTGTTTTACTCTTAAATATGTTCAGGTCTGTATTACACATGTAAACAGAAATCTTACAGGCTATAATGTTTTTGCAGTTGGGTTCTTTTTTCTTCATTTATGGACTTCAAAGTCAAATGTGGAGACTTTGGATGTTTCATTGGACCAACATACCATTTATCTATGTAACGCAATTTCCTAAAGGTCTACTGACATTAAACATTCTAGATTCCAGATGAGCGCATTGCTCTTCTCTTCTCTACAGTTTTGCCAAGAGATAAAATCAATATATGGCTCCATATTTCTCCCTGAATGCTTGGCTGAAACCTTGCCTTTTCAGAGGGCAGTAATAGTTTTTCTCACTGACTCCAAAGAGGCCGGTGTTTTTCCCTTCATTTCCCTGCTGGGTACTGCTTTTCCCTTTAAACTACCACATATCATAAAAAGTGATGTGCTTTGGAAACCATAATGCACCACGGGAAAAATTGTAATGCCACAAGGCAGTGTCAATATACATTTTTATGCAGTAGGAGGAGGAGGAAATAAACCAGCAAAGAGAAATATTCCTACTCAAAAAGTCAGGGGTTTTGTGGCATTTAAAAATGGAAATACATCCTTTCGAGCAATAATCCCCACCCCCTACACCTGCTTAGTACCATTCCACCAAGGGCAGCCACAAGGTAAACACAGGTTCACCAACAAATCTGTTCTTTTCATTTACAGTCTCAAAGAAGGTTAGAAATGGGATTTTGAGCTCTAAGGGGTTTGTGAGAAAGAAGTAAATATGAAACAAGTTCTGCAGATCTTGTTTTGAACCATTATCCTCGAGAGACCTGTATTTTAGTAAGTTTTTTGGTAAGATTTTAGTAATCCATGGAATTATGGATTACCTTGCTTATTTACTTAACTTTTCCCAATCATGTGTCTTCTGCCTGGGATCCTTTGCTGCAGTTTTAAGCATGCAGACCAAATATGTATATGGGATAATATGATGAAATTCTACTAAAAAGATAAAAATAGAACTGCCTCTATCCTGCAACCAACTCTTGTCCAAATTTCCAGGAAAAAAGGACAAGCTTTGGCTCATTCAGAATGGGATAAAGTTATCTTGTGTACTGATTAGAGTACAGACGAATAGAGGCAGTGAGCAATACGGACAGGAACTCTTGCAGTTTGGGCTCTTGGACCTTTTAGTTTCCTAAGTCAGGTCCATTTTAAGTATGTGACAGCCCTGACCTTGAAGGGAAGGCCAGGTCTTGGTCCTAGAGCTGTTAAAACCAAACCTCCCCCTCTGAAACTCTCAATAGTACTTTGATGACATCTGTGTTTCTAAGCCCATTATTTGTGATTTGTGGGGAATATTTGCCCACAAAGGTAAAAGCTGAACTGAATAGGTAGTAAAGACTATGTCTGCTCCATAAACAGTTTATTTATATATATATGGTCTGCACCTACAAAGATAAAAGCACAACTGAGGGCACATTTTAATGAAATCTAGTAAAGAGTACGTCTATACCATAAATAGCCTGTGCCATAAGTAGAAATTTGCTAAGTAACTATCTAAGACTGACAATGGAAAAAGCTGACAAAGTAAACAAAGGCAAAATGAAATTTGCCCTTTAAAAGCAGCATTGGAGGTAAACAGCCACTCCAGGAAGGGAAGAAATGTCTCCTGATAGTCAAGTCAGGAGCCTATCTGCAAAACCTGTCATAGCTCTTATCTGGTTTTTTTGTTTGTTTGTTTTTCTGATTGGATTAGTTTGTTTGTTTTGGTTTGTTTGGTTGGTTGGTTTTGGCTTTTTTAAGGAAGAAACAATGCTTTATTAAGCTAATTCTTTGGCTTACTCCATTTAGTGCATAATTAACTGAGTATTGAATAGTCATTTTGCACGTTACATAAAATCAGCCTAAGTGGACAGGAAAACATTCAGAGTACAAATGAGCTTTCATCAGTTACTGAAGGTCCTATTGTCTGTGACTCAAAGGGGAAGTAAACAGAGGTGCCCATATCCAACCTGCCATTCATCCCACAAACGTAAAAAGGAAACAAAACCTCAGAAGTCCTGCTCTCATTATTATCCTGACATTTTGAAACATGAGAAAATGTGTGACATGCAAATTCTATGGAATTTTGTCAGAGGCAAGTGCTTCAAATTATATGATTGTAAAATTGCACATTATATTAAAGGTAAAATTGGATGAAAGCAGTGTAAAATAAGTCTAAATAAGGGTCTGCGTGCAAATAACATTAATACATCATAAGCTTAGCTGAACAGAATGGAGGCTAAAAAAAGCAAAAGCATTAAGGATGATTTAGGTCAAGTTTGCAAGTTCTTGGCTACAGAGAACATACAGAGAAGGATTTCAAGGCTTGGGCTGTTCCCCAAGGAATGCTGTGAAAAGAAAGTTGAATGTCATTCAGTTAAAATTCTGCTTGAACACCAATAAAAGGATGATCCTTTCAGGCTCTGCAAAGGTCCCATTTAGCAGTGGTTGGTTTCTCCAAGAGCATTAGGAGCACTGCGCTCTCAGAACATTCAGAAAATGAAGGGAAAGAGCTCTGCCATAGAGACAGCAAAGTATTTTTATGTCTTCAGAACGTAATGCTTCAGAGGAATGAATAATTAGATGGAATGACTTGCTAAAGACTAATCTCTTATATCAAAGTTCATCCTGAAAAGAAAATGGAAATAACTGGTACAAATGCTAAGGATTAAGTCAAAGCACATCCCACTTCAAGAATACCAACAGGCAAATGAGGAAATTTACCAATGACTAGTCAAGATTAACCCTCCACACTCACCAAAGTTAGTAGAATTACAACCAAAAGTGGCATAGGGCAAAGAAGATTGCTCACCAGCCTTTATTGGTCTTGTCAGCTACATCTGACAGCACTTTAAACACTCAATTAAAAAAATTAAGGAATTATGCAAAGTTTTTTGTATTTTACACCTAGCTGGGAAGAGCATCCAGTAGGAAGAGCAGAGGATTTTTAGACAAACCTGTGCCATGGATCACCTTGGCTGGAAAAACATAACAACTGAGAAGGATGTACTTGTGTGTCTGTGAGATACTATCCATATATACATTCGTGAGTGTGTGTGTGTGTACCACTGCTCCCATACATATAGCCTTGGGAAAGCCAGAAACATTTCATGACTGCCTGGATATGAAGCCATTTTTCTCTCTCCACTGTTAAAGAAATAATTTTTGTGTACATTAGAAAGCTACATGTAATTTTCTTAAAACATTTTGCCACATCTGGAGCCCTATTTTCCTCTCCATAGGCTGCTTAACTCTTATTAATATCAATAGGGGTTATGCACACATGTGGAGAATAAATTAGATTCTTCATTGTTTCCTTCTGATAAAATTAAATGTTCTTTCCACATGTTAAAATTAGCTCACATACTGTTGTTCTCATGGTACTGGAAATAGAGACCATTAGTTACTAAATGATTCTTCAATTATTTTGCCTCTTAATAAAAGACCTTATCCTACTTCTTTTAGAATCATAAACTAGTTGTCAAAGTCTTCAGTCAGAACTTGAGTGAGGTTTCAGTTTTGATCTGGATTTGCGACTATTAATTCCATCCTTAGGCTGTATAGAAACCCTTTTCTCCCAGTATAGTGCATTATACAGACTAGATCAGTGACAGTAGTTTCTTCATACTAATAAATGGCTAAGCTTTTCCAGTCAAATTTTTATCAATCAATTCTTATTTCCTTTTTCTTATTTACAAGCATTGGAAGACAAATGTTTCTGTCACAGCCAGTAGCAGGACTGTCTTAACTCATTTTCCTCTGATGCCTGTAAGTGAAAAACACTAAATGAATTTTCAGTGACATGAATTTGAGATGCAATTGAATACCATCGTTATACAGGGACTCATTATTGTGCATGATTTGGTATATGTAAGGTGCTGGGACGGATTTTATACTCTTTTAAGTGTTTTTGTAGGGAAAATGATTATATTTATAGCAGGCCTATTAATATTTATCCTTGACATTGCATCCAAGAAATAGCTACAGAGATTATTCCATAGACCTTTTGCCATTTTAGAATATGGAATACTGATCATTAACATTCAGCTCAGTCATAAATGCAATTCCCTGAGGGATGATGACATCAAATAAATTGGACCATCTTCTTAGAAATTGCATCCCCTTTGGATTGCTCAGTAGCAGAGAACGATTAAGCGTTATAACTTCCTAGGACTGAACTGGAGATGCAGCTGCAGTTGCAAATGGAAGAGTAATAGTGTGCTGGTAACTCCTGCCTAACTGTCCCAGAAGTGGTGTGAGGTGGGTGAATGTCTGCAACTTGAGAGACTGGGGGATTCTGTAATATTAGAAACGTCTTCTTGTAAATATTCACTTGGTGAATAGTTTGACAGAACTTTATTGAATAAAACCTGTGTGAACTCAACTTTAAGCTACAGTTAAAAAAAGGGAAGAAGTGGAAAGATCTTGTACTAGTCCATTGATGGAGTCAAGAAACAGGATTATTGAAGTTACTTGACACATCAATCAGATAAAAACTGATAATCAGATTAGCAGAGGAGAAATTGTATACTATGGAGATTTATCCCAATCCAGAATCAGCATCATGTTTTCAGTGTTGTTTCTCACAGTGTTTAGCAACATGAGCAACAGTTTTTCACTGCAATTTGTAAACCATTTAGACTTCAATTTCTTTTCTCAGAACTATAGTTAGCTCTCCAAACTTTAGGATTTTTATATTTTGTTATAAATTCAATATGCCTCAGAATATCTTTGCAACCTTGAAACAAGATACAATCTTTTTGATGTCTAGTTGCACTTGTCTTCATATTTTCTTTCAATTTTTTTCTTTCTAATTGCAATAAAAATTATCAAACTATGGTAGAAAGTGAAAACTGTAGTTTGTGGCTAAACAAACTATACTTTCTCATATATATTTTTAGTCCTTGATTTGAGTTCTGAATGTCTTTCAGACCTTCCTGGGGTTTGACATACCTTCTAGGTCCTGGTTGCTCTAGTTTGAGAGATGGTGACTTGAGAAGGCTTGCCATGAGCTGTTCAAGTCACTCCACAGTGAGTGGGATCCAAAATAGTAGGACATCTAAATTTAGGCACCTACGTGCCTTACTGACTAAGCTCCCATGACAGTAAATCAAGATTTTGTTAATATCGCAGTTGGATCTCAAAGAGCCACAGAGCTGCCCAGGTAATAGGTATCTATTTTACTGATTCTGCTCTGCTGCAACTGAATCCCATCAGTAGATGAGTCCTACACAGAGTTTTAAAAAAACTGAAGGTTCTCTAAACCTTCCATCATGAACTTCTGACATTTAGCCCAGTGAGTAAAATCTGGTTTACTGATTTTTGTCCAGTTGACTAGAATGAGGGATTTGTTTTACTAAACTAATATATTCTCTTTAGTGTATTTTGTTTCATGCAATTGCCTTAGTAACTGTCTTAGTAACACTGTTTTAGTAACAGAGGTAAAATATATTATGTGCAGACTTATTTCCTCTATTTGAGCCTTTTTCATGCTTGAGAATAATCTTAACATATTTTAAGTTGTTTATTTAGGGATTTATGCCACCTACAGTGTAAGAGGATTCTGAAGTGGCTAAGGCATTTGGGCTTGAGGAACCAGAACAGTCTAGGCCAGTTCAATGCCATTGCAATAGACATTGCTAAGCACTTCCTCAGGTCTTGTGAAGCTCCCTGGATTAAAGAATTCTCAGGCCTGAATATCTGTAATGAGAGAAGGTGCTTCCTTTCCTCCACTTGAATTTTGTCCACACCATCACTGGAGTCCCATCTCCCTGTCACTTTATTCATACCATTGTAATGGAAGAACAAATTAGTGAATCTTAAGCTTTCCTTAAAAGAAAATTTCTGGCACTTTTTGCATTCAAAATGTAATCGAAGACAAACAAATCCTTCCAGTCAAAGTTGTGGTTGAATTAGCTTTTCAAATAAATCCCAGAATGTAAAACTATTACAACTTAAGGAGAGAGTATTGCCTCTTAGTCTGTCCTGCAAATGAGTTTGCCATAAAGATACATTGGAACCAATCTGGAAGCCAACACACCAGTTAAACTGGTGCTGGCATGGAGTTTCTCTAGTAAGGTCACTGTCTCAAAATACTTTTCAGTAAAAAATCCAGGTACTTTGTGGAATGTGAGCTGTTTTAAAATAAACAGTGGGCTGATAAACCCTTTCCTGTTAAAGAGCCTCCACTGTCTAGAATGACTTCCTAAGTAAAGTGGGTGCAAGATCAGGGTAGAGATTTAGAGCTTTGCACAGGAGTTAAAGCCTGATCTCTGTTCTAGAAATACACAGCTATATGGGCATCTTGTAAGTGTATTGATTTAGTCATTGCTTAGCTATTTTCTCTGGAACTCTCACTATCATATTGGCTATGTTTTCCAAGCAGGTAACAAATACTACACATGTAGCTCCAGCACCTACAAGCAGCACTCAATGCATTATTCTGTTCTTTCAAATGCAATTTTTTTCCAAACAGATTAACCCGTAAGAACAAATATCATCAGTTGTCCTTGAGGGGGGAATTTTTTATTATTGTGACTTTAATTCAAAAGTAGTGAGGAAATTTTGCTGCAGAAATATGCAATAATTTCATTGCTTAAGGCTTTCAGCTTTCTGCTGAGGACACAAAGTTGTGCAGTTGGGTTTGTGAGTGGTTTTTTTGCTACTGTGGCTTCCTCCTTCGAGACCAGTGGCCACGTATGTTTATAGTGACTGCTAAGGGTGAATTATTTCTGTCTTTCCCGAGGGTATCAAGAGCTGGTGTCAGATAAAATGGAAGAGCAAATGACACTGAAGTATTACACTGAAAGATTACTTGTTAACTTTGTTATGGCTAATAAAATTCTAATTTGCAAGACTTGATTCACTGCAGTTGATATGCATATGAATAATATGGAATTACTCTGATTAGAGCTGTTTAAAGGAGAGGACTACATGACAAATGTATTATACAGGAAAGAATTATTGCGCTTTTTTTCCCTTGAATTGAGGTTAATCTATACTTACTTACTGTCTACCAGGTATGCTTGGATTTGCAATATGGTTCTCCTAAAAACCAATTAATTACACTAAGTGCAGCTGGAATGTGTTCAGAGATAATATTGGACTTCTGATTACTGAGCATATACTGAAACATGAGGTTTCAACAATCTGAATGTATTAGTTGTCTATAAACTTCTCCAGTTTACACTGTAGGGAAAAAAAAACCAAAACACCTCCTAAATCAAATACTCTCAATATGAAAGGAAAGTTTTGAAATCAAGTCCCAGTGCAGTGCCTTGAACTTCTCGATGCCTTTAATATGCATTAAAATGTATACAATGGATTTTCAATAAAATGTAATGTGGCTTCTTGCTCTGAGTTTGTGCATAGAATAAAGCACAGCTTAATTCTATGCTCAAACTTAATTTTTTCTGCAGGTGGATTTTAATACACATTATCTCATCTACTTTTTGCTATGACTCAAACCAGAACTTCTGTAATCTGTAGTGCAGTTGTATACATCCCCTAACACTGCTGCTTTGTAGTCACATGTCTTAACCACAAGATCGTTCCTTAATTATAATAGTATTTTTGCAGGAACAAACATGTATGATGAAATTTCATACTCTGCTTTTGCCCAGGAAAATAAAGGAAATAAATTGGGTTTGAATGCAGTATCAAATTCCATGGTTGTGGATTTAATTCTATAGAAAATTTGTTTCTGTAAGCTGGATTCTTTGTATTATTTAGCGTTGTGGATGGAAGTGAATGGAATAGCACTTATGTCAGAGCTGTGAATCCATGGCAATGCAGCATGCCTACCCATTTTTCAGTGTCACATCCACTCTCCACAGAACTTTCATTTTAGAAGTTCGTAGTCTGAACCAAAGACTCCTCAGTGAGTTGATTATTTGTAGGTAAAAGATATAGAAAATCTGAAGTTCCTTAAACCAGCTTATTGCAACATCTCTGCTTTTATTTACTTCCTGAGAAACAACTTTGACATAAGAAATGTCTTGGCTTGTCCTTATCTTGAGATATGCTGTAGAGTTAGAAGAGTTTTGAATGACAAATTCTCACCCTCTTCACCTTTGCAGAAGTGCTCATGAAACATATCTCTCAGGGTTGTCTTTCTATGCCCTCTACATACATAAACCAACAGTGAAAACAATTATCTTTAAGTGTAAAGCTTTGAGAATACAAAGGCTTGTGCAGAGTCTTTGTCCAATGTCTATTACCTACTCTTTTAACAGAATTTTGGTTTGTACTCATCTGAAAGACCTATGCTAGAGGAATTTTTATCATTTTTTCAAAACTGTACCTCCGTTTTTTCAAAAACTTGGTACCTCCTGACACTTCAAGCATTTCCATGTTACTTA
>JAWWMO010000083.1:34139542-34157410 GCA_035047845.1 Dendrocincla fuliginosa | reverse complement strand
GCCAGGGCCGTCCAGGCAAAGGTATTTGGCACTGCCCCTTACATTACATACCAATTAATTTTAGTTTACACAGAAATATCTCTCTCAAGGCTACAGACCATCTTTATCAGCCTGTTTCCCATAACTTGGCATGAGAAAACCCAGCTTCTCACAGGTGACTGGGCCAAACACAGACCAAAAATACCCACATTGAATTCTACCCAAATACAACCAGGGAGGAACAGAAACCAAAGTCTTTGTGGCACTTACCCTAAATTAAGATGCTGATAGTGCGGATATCCCCTATTCTCCATTTTTGTAACAGTCTGTAGAGAAAGGAACAGTTTCTGAAATTGTTGATGCCCAGATGGTAATATTTGCTCAGGGAATAGGATAACTGATGCTGGTCTAGCCCCTTCTTATTCTTCTCTTTCCATTCATCATGGGTAAGAAATCTCTGTCTGTCAGTTTTATGCCTTGTAATGACAGAATAACTGAAGTGAATGGCTTCTGTTTTCCCATCAACACCCTGTACAGCTGAAGAACCACCTATTACTCTCTGCCTAAACCAGGGTTTTTCCTCACCCAGCCACATCTTTTGTGGTCTGAATCAGCACTGTCACCTCAGTCAGCAGAATAAATCAGAACAAGTCTTAAGGTGGATAATGTTGTGTAGAAAGAAGTGATTTACATTGTAAATATATTGAATTTTCAGCATATGAGTAAAATAGGTGATGCCTTAAAAGCTTTATTGCAATACTGTGTGTGCATTAAAAGAAACTGACTTTCTCAGAAATGTTTTGAGAATATACTCCACTCCTTTTAAACACTTTTTTTTTTTAATTTCCTCTCACTCTTTGGGAAGGAAATTAAGCTTGGTTGGTTGCCTCCAAGGAATAAATGCAAAAAGTTACTCTGTTTTCCTTAAACTGAGCAAGACTTGCAGCAGCAATCTCTTCTGAGCACTCTCTGCAAAGGCAGAGTGATCTTGCAAGAGGCTGGCAGAGATAAACCCTACAAAACAAAACAACCCACCCCCAAACCTCAGCATGGCAGTTACCGCACTGTTCACAATAGGAAGATGACATTTCAGAAGAAAAGGACTATACCTTAGGCACTAGCTATCAAACAAGCACACAGAATAGCTCAGAGTTAACATCTGTGTAATGAAGACCAGATAATAGCAGCGATTCCTCTGGAGAGATTTGCCTGCACCTTGTGTCCTTTCTCTCCTACCCATATTATATTCACTGGCTGCATGTTGGTTCCAAACTGCTGCAGGTTCATTTAAGAGGTCCAGAATGATCCCAGATCAGCTTGTGTACGTCCATCAAACTTCAACAATCTGTCTCAGAGGGCTTTCTTTTCCTAAAAACCAGATGACAGAAGGAACAAAAAGGTTATGAGAACCTTACATTCCTTTGTATTAATTTCCTGTTGCTAATTATCTATTCTCAGTACTATTCACTTCCCTGCAACTCATCTCACAAACATCCTTTAAAAATGTCTGTCTTCTATATCTTCTGTAATCTATACCCTTAATTTTTTTTTAGCTGGGAATTATCCCACTATATTCACCTCATGCCATCCAGGTCTTAAATATCTTTTATCAAAAAAAAAAGAAAAAGATGGGTGATTGGTCCTGATTTTTAAAGAAAGAGTGATTTTAATTTTTTGAAGCACATTTTTGCAGCACACTGTATCCTGTTACATCCTGCTAGGGTAGTGGAGTGATTCATTTAATGATGTGTGATTACAGATTTTCTCTCCTCCTGAGTACTGAAGTTGAATATTTCATCTCATAAAGTCAGCCTTTTCCAAACTGCTAGCAAAACAGATGCCTTATGAGAAGCATATAGCGTGTGTAGTCTCCAAGGTTAAAAAGCAAAATACTGAGAAATAATCCTCTAGTGCAGTTTTATCACATTTGTCCCCAAGGATCCTGAACCTGCTCTAAGTTGGAGAAGACAGTCTAACAATTATTGACTCTCAGGCAGGTACTGTCAAGTCTTGGAGGACATTTATTAAGGCGAAGCCACTGTAGTAGGAAGCCCTCAGCTTCGTGAAAGTGACTGACTCCATGTTAGCTCTGCCATTTACTAATTCCAGAAGTTTGTTCCTCTGTACGTGACACTATCACATGGAGGTGAAAGCATTTGACAAGAGACTGGTATCTTTAGGATAGCAAACAGCAAAGCTGCGTGTCCCCACAGGGATGGAGCAGGCTTCTCCAACTCTCACGTACCACAGGCATCTCCAATTTTACCCCCATATTTGGTGTTACGCATCTCTGTGCTGCACTGCTCCTCCAGTCTTCGTTATTCTGCTTAATTAGGTCAGCAGGAAGGAATCTAGAGCTGTTTTACATTTTGCTTGTGCGTGTTGAAACAGGAAAGACTATATATCAGTAAGTTCATGAGGCAAGCTAAAATGGAAACAGCTCTATTTCAAAATAGGTATTTTGATACTACCTGCAGGATTTTTCCGATGAGGATTTAGGCTTCCTACCCAGTACGGCCTGCAGGGGGCATCAAAAGAATTCAATGGACACTTAACATAGTTTTCTGACTGTAACTCTTTATCAATAGCAACCATTACATGAAGTATTTTACTATTAAATAAAAAAAAGCTGAAGAAACTTGATTAAAAGAGAGGACGACATTTCACTATATTTTTTCTGCTTTTTTTTTTCCTGTCTGATAAAGGAAGTCTGGATTTTAAAACACATTCATCCTCTGAAGTCTGGCTATCAGCAGAGACTTTGAGACAATGCCATGGGAAAGGAAACTTAAATACTTCAGTCACTTGACAGTGAGATTGAGAAGGTTTTAAAAGCTTCTTAGAAATAAGGCAGACTATTTTAGAACTTCCTGTTTTCTTTATATTGAAATAGGCTGTCTTTCAGCATTAAAGAACATTATTATCTGTGTAGAATCCTGGCTGAAGAGTTTTCTTGCTTTTATAAGGGAGAAAACAGTACTGTTGGTAGCATCCACATTTCTTTGCTGCACTGTGAATACAAGTATAGTGAATCTGAGGAGGAGCAATAGTAGAAAAGTTAACCTACACTTTCTTCTCCTGAATCTTTGCTGTTAGTACTCTCCATAACTTCTGAACTTGCTGTTTCATGTTGGGGTCTCCTGACTCATTTTTAATTCAGATTGTATAGTGGCCCCAAATCCTGATGGTCCTGATACATAGGTTATTGATGTAAATCTGAAATATTCAGACTGTTCTTAACTATTTTTCCTGTAGTTTTCTGTAGCCCTTTTAACTTTTCTAGCTCTACAATCTCTTTTTTTCTTTACTTTTCACATAAATCAGTTATATTTTGCCCTTAAATAGATGCCCCTGCAGTAGGCTTCTGCCTCCTTCCAGAGTGCTGCTTGCTTATTAGTTGGTTGATACAGGTTGTTTCCTAGTATATAATTTTCAGGAAAGGATGACGTTATTGATGACTTACGCTTACCTAGGGTACACAGTAGCATTTTCTTTGCAATTAACTCTCTTATTCCTGTTTCTCTGTTACTTTTACATTTTGAAAAAAATTTTTCACCGACATTATTGCCTCTTTTTGGGTTTTGGGGTGTTTTTGCTGCACATCACTAATAATTTCATTTCCTTGTGATGATGAGGTGCCATGATAAAAAAACTGACCAGTTACTAATCTGAGTGAGAGTTGTGACAAAAATACCCCAGATAAGACTGAGCTAGGGTTACAGAGGTAACCTTGATCTGAAACTTTCTATTTTTTGAACCCTGCACTTGACAAAAGCTTTCTTTTAAAAGGCAGCTATTTTTTTGAGGGGCCATAAGTTCTTCTGACATTTCTTTCCAGCCCCATGTCTGACCTTCTGCTTTATCCTTCTTCATCCATATGTTTCTGTGCCAGGCCTGTCTCTGCCCTGGCTTTGTATCTTCCTCCCCATTTTTTCCAGCTTCTATTATAATTTTTCTTACCCAGCCAATTCCTCCAGGCCTGTCACCCGAAATTTCCCCCCTAGTGCTTCTACTTTCATATCAGGCTGCTCTCTGGACTTCTCAGCTGCTCTCACATGCTGTGTTCTGCCACCTCCACCTTCTCCCAGAGCATTGTTCATTCTCTGGTCTTTTTGCTTTTCCACTTGCTATCTCATGGAATCACAGGATATTCTGAGCAGGAAGGGACCCACAAGGACCATTGAGTCCAACTCTTAAGTGAATGACCCATATAGGGGATTGAACCCATGACCTTGGTGTTAACAGCACCCTTCCCAAGCTCTTCCTCCTGCAGTTTCTCCTACAGGTTTAGTGTTTTCCATCACGACGCACTTTGATATCCAGCCTTAGGAGGTAAAATGACCACCTCCACCATCCTCATGCCAACCACCTCTGCATTTTCTTTCCATTCCCTTCCATCATCCCATTTTTTCCCATCCTCACTTCTTTCCAGATCAGCTTTATTTCCTCTGGTATGTTGTGGACAGAGTAATCATCCTGCCAAAGTACCAGCTTCAAAGCCAGAAACATAGGAGGTGTTTAAAGGGAAAATCACCAGACTGCTTAAAGGTAACTCTTGGAAATGATCAAAAAAGTAAAATTGAAAAGGTTCTCTTCTAAATTGTCTTGGCTGAAACTCTGGACTGAAAAATTTCAACTTAATGTTGCTGAAATTGGGCAACTGAAAACAGGACTTATAATGGAAATGGTCCAACACTGATAATATAGAACATACTGGAAAAATACAGTAGCTGCTGTGTCTCTTGTGCGCATTTTCCATGGTCATAATACTTTTGTAAAATGGTGTTATAGCTATTTCTTACACGTGCCACTGAAATTAGTGGCACATGTAAAGGAAAATAAGGAAACATCTACTATATTGTTCTGTAGTAGTTTTTTTTAATAGAAAAATTTGTTTATTAAAAAAAAGTCAGGGCTGACAAAAAAAGAGCTGTTAGTGAATAAACAAGCTTCCTTGGACAACCAGGTTTCCCACTGACAACACTGTAAGTGCAAACACTCGATACAGATTGCATCCTTACATGAAAGTAAATGGTTTATACTTGCCAACATCCTTTTAGGCTCTTAAAAAACAGAAACCTTTGGAGACAGAGAGCTTTCTAAACCATGTGCACATATGGGGAAAAGGGCAGCTGCACGTAGGCTTTTGCAACTTGTTGGACAAGGGGTAAATGGCTTTAAAGTGAAAGATGGCAGGTTTAGATTTAGGTTGCCCAGAGAAGTTGTGGATGCTCCATTGCTGGCAGTGTTCAAGGTCAGGTTGGATGGGGCTTTGAGCAACCTGGACTAGTGGAAGGTGTTCCTGCCATCAGGAGAGTTGGAACAAGATGATCTTTAAGGTTTCTTCCAACCCAAACAATTCTATGATTCTTCGAGAATTCTATGATCTATAAAAATACACATGTATTTATAACAATCTAAACATATTTTGAGCACCTCTTTGGCTAAATGAGCAACTCCACTTTAATATACATTTACTTTCTTATTAGAGAAATTACACTTTTTTAAAAAAAATAGTTCTTCCTGATGTATGCAAGTCTGCAGTCTCTGGAAGACTCTTTGTTCCTGAAGTGTGCTGAGAGCATAATGGCTGAGGAGTAGACAGAAAACACAAAGCAGTTTGGGTTTTTTTCTGATTTTTAAAAAATGGTTGAAAAAATATGGGTTCCTATCTTCTGGGGCTTGTGGGAAATGCCAAATGAGAAAAAATGCAAGAGTATCTTGTCTCCATAAAATTTATTGGCCGTGAGTATAATGTATTCATTTTAATATCAAGAAGCAACATAATGTTAGCATGTAGGAAAAATGAGCAAAACCCTGCAAGCTGGGTTAGTGATGAAGAGCTAGGAGCAGGCTTTTCTTTTTCATGTGTCCTAGATTTTTCTTTACTGTTAGTTTGGAATTAGCTGTAGTTATGCTAATGCTACAGGACATGTAGTAAATGAAGATGCTGTGGGAAGGGTTTTGTACAGGTAAATGTTCCTTCCTTGGCTATATTATTTCTGTTTTTTAAATGCTTCCCCTCTGGGCTCCCAGAAGCTGGTACTGGTATATCCTGGGCAACTTCTAAAATCTCTCCAGTTCATATTTTCCTCCTTTACAGTTTAAAGAAATTTATGTAAAAAGGGGCTCTGAAGAAGTTACTGCTTTTAGTGGTAATCACTGGTGTTAAGAAATCTCTCTGGGGCACCAAATTGTCTGTAATTCCTATAATATAAATTATGAACTGAAGGAAAATCAGAAATAAAAAACTTAAGGGAAAAATAATGGTTAAGTAATGATTCGAAATGATAAAAAAGAAACTCACTTGCCTTGTAATTCATCCTCATAAAAATTCAACCATAATACCTGGTTCCCATGAACAAGTGGGAATAAAACAAATTATTTTTTCCTAAGGTTTGTCTGATTTATATCTTTAAACTCTTATCCTGCAACCTTGGTGTGTTTCCTTGTTTTCTTAAAAAAATAAAAAATGTCTCTACTAGCTCTCTTGCAAGTCTCTGCCTTGATCTTTTTGTTTAAATAATCACACTGTGTAAAAAGTCCTCTTGTGCACTTGAAGCCTGGATCTCTGGATCTTTACAGATCTGTTTGAATGTCTGTCAGAACAAAACTATGACTTCAGTGTTCATGGCTTCTTCAGAATGGGTAGCATACTATCAACTAATAAGATCTTTTTAATCCTTTTTTCATTCCTAGTTGAAACAAATATTCACCTGGTGTTTTAAGGCTTTATTGTTGTTTTGGGGAACAAAATCTTCTAGTGGCTGGATTGAATTTCCTGTATTTATATATTTACTTTCCTCTAGATCTGTTTTCTCTTTGCATCCCTGAGCAGCAAGGCATGATCCTGGGGGAGGCTGAACATTGAGGGAAATGGGGCAGAAGTGTGGGTCTGCATGGGGTCAGAGTTTGGAGCCCCCCTATGTTCAGGTGGTTTGTGGCTGTTCTCCTGCATTAACAAATGTTTTACTTGTTTAATTAACAGATGTCTTGACTTTTATGCAGCTTTCCTTAAGATTCCTGAAGATGCCTTTAGCTATTAGTTTCCACCCTTGGACTTTGCTGCAGTTTCCGGCTGACCTTCTGTGTGGCTATTCACTGGGGGCATGTCACTCCTCTCCTCTTGCATGACATATGAAGAGAAGCTAATTCAAAGCATTCATTGTTTATGGCTGGGTTTTTTAGTTCCTTTAGCTTCGGGGGTTTAGAGCTGGAGAACAGCTAATCAAAGGCTAGTGCAGAAAACTGATTTCAGCTGTCTCTTTATAGGTTTCACATTTTTTTCAGGCATCTTCCCCCCTCCCTAATACAGTCGCCTTCCCTAGAACCAAGAAGAAAGCAAAAGAAAGTTTAAAATTTCCAGAAAGTCATGCCTAGCTACAGGAAATTAAGGGCTGGTGGGTGATTTTTAGCTTTATGCCCTCCATTCCTTCACATAAATACTCAGTTATTGCTGATGGCTGCCTCCAGGACCAACAAACTTTTCTCACTCACAACCCCAAGACTGTTTCCTCCAACCTTAAAACACATTTACTGCCTGCATGTAACCAGGGAGGTACATACAGCACTTCAGAGAAAAGAGCCCTCCTTATGGCCAGGGCTTAAGCCAAAGCCAGCTACACTTCCCTCTCTTTGTCTTCTTGAAAGGAGAGATCTGTTTCCTTCAGCAATACTGTTTAGAGATTCACCAAATGAAAACTGTCATATCCCATTTCCACTGAGACTGAGTGATATCTACTGGCTAGCTACAGAGTTAAGAAAACAGAACTTAGTTCAGCTTTAATGCTTGCATAGACACCATGCAAATTTCCTTCAAATGAGCCAGGAAATTCTAAATATCATCTTATTGCAAAAAAAGAATTGCTGTCTCCAAAGGTCAGTTTAGAAATGTTGTGACCTGTGATGTCCTTTAGTATTGGCTGCATTTCCCATAAACTATGTTAATTCTGGATGAGATCACTGCTCAGGCTGGAGTTGTATTTTCAACAACAAGTAATGAGATAGTTGTATCTTTTAAAGTGCCATAAACATAGCAAAATGACCTTTCTAATGATAACAGTACCAATCCAAACAACCGCATCCTGCAAAGTCTATATGAAATTCTGCTGTGTATTTCAAATAAATATACTTTAAAATGCGTTGCTTGAATTGGGAGAACATTTCCTATATATGCCTGATTTGTATTTTTATTTATAGTCCAGTACATTTAACCATTTTTTTTCCCAGTAATTTCTGTGCTGCCAGAAAAATTATTTCTATGTTACTGAAGAAATTACTTCAGATAACACAGCCCCCAATCCCTGGGAACTATTTTAGTTTATAACTGCTTGGGAGCTCAAGAAATAAATCTTCATTGCCTTGCATGCAATGACAGACACCAGTGAACAGAAAGACGAAAGGGAAGATTTAGGATCTTCCTATGGTGAAGAGGGGTAGGATCATTTTTCTGTTGTAAATCCTGCAATCCTTTTCTTAGGTGAATATGAAGCATTTCAAGTGCAATGTAAATCTCTGCATAAGAATCTGATTCTTAAGGTCTCTATAGGCATATTTCAGTTTGGTTACTAGATTCACAAAAGATCACCTGACAAAAAGGTGGATCTAAATTCTCTCTGTACCTCACAGGGAGAGTAGTCACATACATCTTCCTGTTTATTCCTTCCCGGTTCCTTCAGAAAATAATTTCAGAGAAGCAGTCTATCAGGAGATGCTACCATTACTTTTAACACATATGAGATAAATTATTAACCAACTTTCTCAAAATTAATAGAGAGAAATTTTAGAAAAAGCTTCACTTTACTGTTTCATTACTCACCAGATTTATATTTTAAGATTAGAGACCTACTTGGAATAGATTATGTTTCATTTTAGCTCCTTCATGGAATACATTATTACAATAAGTCCACAAAACTGTTGTTAGAGCTTTTATAATATTATCAGATTTCATTGGATTCCTGTTTTGGTAGATCAGGTAGCAGTGTCTACTGTTAAGCAAGCTTGGATCCTGAAACTACGATTTCTAAAGCTAGGCTCCCAGCCGTATTCGGAGATTAGTAAACTGACCTGTAAATGAGTCCCGGAGTTACCTGGAGGCTTGTTGGAAGGTGCTGCTAGGCACTATGTTTTGAAATAATTTCCTCTAATTTTTTTTTTTCCTATCTGTTGGAAGGTTTTTATTTTCCATCATTCACTCCATAGGGAAGGGGTATTCTATGAGACTTTTGCTGGTTTTCCTTTCTCTGATTAGAGAAACTCTATGATATGACTACATGCAAGGATGATCTTGAGGTGCACAAACGCTTTTTCTAGCTGTCTGACCTTAAAAATGTGGTCAGAAATCTAAGTGAAAAGCTGCAGACTAGCTTTTTTTGTGGCCTTCATCTTGCGAACCACCGTGGTTTGCAGCCTGAGCATTGCCTTGGCTTAAGTTGCAGGGCTGGCTGGAAGGTAATGTCTCCTGATGAAGATCCTTAAGAAGCTTCAAGCAAAAGCTAAAACATATCTGACCATGTTCTGGTATCACCACTGCCTTGACAGACCTGGGGAAAAACACATCCTTCATTTGTTGGGGCTGCTACTTTGTCTCCTTTTTCAACTTGCACTCAATTCACTTTGACGTTTTATTCTTCTCCTGCACCAAATTGGCCTTATCCTTGATTCAAGGTATTACAGGAAACTGAAAAGAATCTGAGTCCTTTCTGAAGACTGTTTAATTCTTTATTAATTAATATAAAGATGACTTTGTATTCAAGTAGAGTCAGGAATCAATCTCCCTAAGAGTCTCTGGCAGATGGCTACATTCCTCTGAATTCAGCGCACCTGCAAAATTTTCTTAATCTGATTTCTAAGTAAATCTTGTACCAAATTGCTTACAAAGAGTTGTGTTATTTCTGTGGAACCTTACCTGCATTTCAGATATGGAAAAAAAAAAAGATGCTTGCTTTTCCCAAGTTGGTGCTATATGTACAAGCTGCTTTTGTACAAACACTATTCCGTGCCAATTTTGCATGGCAAAATAATAAATAGATTCCTATGTTTTCATTTCAACTTAGTTGTTTAGTACAGGCAAATATCAGGACAGTACTAAAAAAGGGGCCAAGCAATCCAACACAACTTTTCATGAAAGACACCTGTAATATATATGTCTACTTATAATCAAACACAATAATGGAAGAATTGTTCACTGAAAAAATTTAGTTCCTAGAAGCCCTTTTTCATCTTCATTTTCTTCTTGGCATCTAAAGGAAATCTCCACTTACACTGAAAGCATATAATGCTTTAATCTACCCAAAGGTGTAAATTAAAAAGAATTATTAAATTTATTTTGCTGACACTTCATTGCATATTTTCATTAAACAGGCTGAAGCTGCATTTTATTTTTACAGCAACTTAATAAGATAAAGTAGGCCTACCACATTTCAATTAGATTTGCCTAAAAAGGAAGGCAAAGAAGAGAGAACAATAAATATAGGAAAATAATTGAATAAAAAATAATGGCAAATAATTTTTCTTGGTAATAAAAAGGTACAGAGACAAAATGGAATTTCCTGGTATCCCAAGGAAAACCTCAGACACACCACAGCTGGGTGGATGAGAAGCTCACTACTTGTCTATTTAAGCCTATGCTGAGTTATTACAGTGAATGGATTCCACAGGCTGCAGATTGGAGAGCTTGTGGTCAGGCCTGCGTACTTTTCCCTGAGAGGGCAATGTTTAAATAATAAAAATGTGTTGAAAATAGCAGTAAAAAAATGCTTTAGGGAATTCCATAGTAGAAGACACAATTTTCCTGAATTAATTACCATACCATGTTAAGTGCTGTACAAGAGCGGAGAATTATGGGTTAATGTTGTTTATTTAAAGAATAGGGTTCTGTCAGGGTAAAGTCTAATTAAGTGTGTGGAGATGAGAAGGAAGAGTCAATGTTTGCTTTCATTTGTTATCTTTCAATATTGCTGTCAGAAAACTCAAGATAACATGCAGTGCCCTAACAGTTGGTCATTTTGCTTCTCCACACATACTGTTATCACTATTTGTAGGGTCTATTTTCAGAGCCAGGTATCTTTGCACATGTAAATATATTGGTGAGCTGCAGGAAATTCAGCCATCAGTAATAGCATAGCTCTGGGAGACGTTCATGAATTAACCAGCTGAGGGAGCACAAGCCATCGGTTTTTCAGTAACGGCACAATGGATTTTAGGGACTTCTTGAAGAAATGGTATGGTAATTATTATGTCTGCTTCACTTAACTTTCCAGTGAAACATCTGAGGAACCTTCTTGTCATATGGGATGATTTGGGTCAGAATTAATTTTTTTGAGGGCGTCAGAAGTGATTTTTAAAGGACAGGGCTCATCTGTTCCTTCATTTAGTACACTTGTCTAGAATATATATTTATATATAATTGAAACTGATTCCAGGTCGACACAGTTTGATTTTGGAGGTCTGAGGTAAAATCATGGACTATTAATTAATGACAAATTAATTATTTATTATAAAATTAATGGCAAAGTATAATTTATGGAATTAATGCCAAATGTTCATCCTGGGTCTAAGTACAGAGTGCATGAGTATAGTAATAGCTGTATCATATCAGACCTACAGCCTGCTCAGCCCGTGGTCCTGCCTGTGGCAGCCAAACAACAGCAACACCTGCAGAAGAAAATAACAGCAGGACAAGCAATCTGGGACCCAGACAATTCTTGAATTAGTTTGAGTATTTAATATAGATTTGACAAATTAATTGTGACTAAGCCAACAGAAGAGAGTTGGTCTGTATTTCAGCATGCACTAGCCAAATTTTGCTGTTCCATAGGACACAGGCAAGCCAAGGTCTTGTCTTCGCTTTCAACTGCTGGGTGTCCATGCAGGGACGTGCTGTGCTGTAACCGAAGCAGTGTGGGGTTCCTCTGTAGAAAAGCCCTTTGAACTTGCTTTGCAGCCCATGATTATGTAGATAGGCAGTACTGAGAGAGGCGGCAATAGTAACTGCTACCACATGTGAAACTCTGGTCCGAGGATATTGTTTTCATTATAGTTTTGTTCCCTGCAGCTGCTCTGGCTCTGAAGTGTCAGATTCCAGTTTGATTTCTTCATTAGGAAAGCTGCTGGTTCAGTAGTAATGAACAACAGAAAAAGCACAAAAACCTCTGACAGTGGTTGGGTTTGTTTAAAAACATAGTGCCTAACACTAATGCCCGGGACAGGTTCTTTCATTATGCTTTGCATTTCTGGAAAATAGCTCATCTTGTTTTCACAGAAATTGGTTAATTTATACAGTATGGGCCAGAAAAGATATATAAAGTAGTAATGCATCTTCTTTTTGAAAAGCATTAAAATACAGACTCTACTCTTTCTGAAGAACCTAAGATATGCTGCCATCCTGCTTACCTACCAACATAACCCATTGTTTTACACTGACTTATTGTCAGATTTGTATTCAGATTTTTTGCTCATAGGAAATATTACAGGTTAGCTGGATTTATATAGTATTGAATTTATATGGCTTTCTTAAGAATTATGAGAGTAAATAAGCCCTAGTTCACTGTGCTTTGCCTTTTCCTTTAGGAAATCATGTTGAACTTTTTTGTTTGTTTGTTTGTGCTTCAGGAAATTTCTTCTCTTCCTGCCTTGGGCAAAAATGGAGTTATGGTAAGGAAAATATGCACATAGTGAACAAGGGGAAAATCTCTGTCCAAAGGTAAATGATAAGGACTGCTTTAGGTGTAGATTAATTCCATTTTAACTACTAAAACTTTTCTCCATGGTATTTGCTTGTGAGAACTTAATTTCTCTTGATAAGAAAAATGCTTTTTTTGGCCTTGTATAATTAATCTGGGAAATCAGAAAGGTGAATTTTGAGGTGCTGGTGAAATGTGAGGATTAAATTTTGAAATTTGACCAGCATTGTTTGGAAGACAAGGAGGTAGCTGAACAATCAGGGACATCTGCAGCTGCTGGCACAGGTAGTCTGCATTTTTCTGCCATAATGAGATTCTTCACCACTGCCCCTTTTCTAGGATCAAGAACAATGAAACAGTTTGAGACCAGATATTTTCTTGCAAGGAAAGTCAAAGGCATATTTTCCTGATGCTCTAAGGATTTTCTAACATAATGATGAGATTAGCATGACTTAGGACCTGTATGCTGCCATGAGCAGAGATACAGGCATGCAAAGGTAACATTAATGTACTGCACATCTTTTGAAGCTTTTCTCTTTTTCCATCTTTACCAGAATCACTGTATTCCTGCCAGATTCAGTTTGTGCCAGCTGTGTCTTAATTCAGCATTTGATTTCCTGAAGGTGCTATGGTGAAGCCACTGTATGGAATAGGATATTTAGAACAGAGACGAGTAGGTTACACTCTGTTATATGGTGGGTCATTGATTTTGATTATAACTGACCTTAACAGCTAAACTTTCCTATCAGAGAGCCCAAAGGATACATTAGGAGGGAAATAGTGGACCCCTGCTTTTTTCAGCCCAAGACATGCACACTCGACTCTCAGAATACTCTGGTCCAGACACTGTTGGCCCACTGCACTTGGATCTTTGGCAGAGTGGCAATCAATCTCCTAAATAAAGGCAACGTAGGACACTGCATGGAAGGTAAACAGTCCAGGCTGGCCTAGAAAGTGTCCTGGCATAATTAATGTCATGGATATCCATCTACACACATAAGAAATTTCTCATGGGTTTGGGTCGTATAAGAGTGCCAAAAAAAGCCATCCAGTCCAGGGCAGTCCTGCCTTTTCCCCAGGATCATGCATCTCCTGACTGGGTGAATATAAGAAATGAGCATGAGTGTTTTCCCAGGAGAGCAGTGGGCTTTCTCGGTTGGGGAGAATGATGAGATCACAGGTTTTAGTTTCTCAGGGAGCTGCGATGTACAGTGTGTCACTCCCAAAATGCCCTTGCAGCACAGTGACCTCCATGGCAGCCCAGAAGGAAATAAAGTTCCAAGTGCCATGTCAGTGTGGTCCTACTGGTGGCTGAACCCCCCTTCCCTTCAATCCATGACTTCTCACTGGAGCAGCACAATGCTGTTGTGGTCAACCTGCTTCTGGGACCTGTTCCAGTACAGCATAGGCATGTCAGCACCATCAGAGCTTGCTCAAGGATCTTTCACAAGGTAACTAGAAGATTTATAAACACATACTGAGACTTAGCTGAGGAGAGGAATAAGTTGCCAGATTCTTATGTTTGCTACGGATTTCAAAGTAATTTCTCATCATCATCTCAGTTCATGGAAAAGAGTCCTTTCTTCCTTTTCTCTTTGAGGGCGTAGCAATGTTTTGGAAAGCAAGTTTTCTTCTGTGTCATTTTCCTGATCTGATTTGCTCTGTGCTCAAGCCAATGCCAGAACAGTCTCAAAGGAAATGGAGGAGGAGGAGAGCAAGGCCAGTTTGTGAGAAATTTGCACATAGAGTGGCTCATAAAGCTACACCTTAAGCTCTTTGGGATGAATAGGGCAGTTCACTGGTCCTAGTGCTGCTGTTCCAGGTGCTCTGCACCTGTTATTCTGCTCAGACATTGGCCTTTTTCTTTGCAGCCATAATTATTATAGGCACTGGTTAAATAGACCTAATGTTGTGTGTGGTGAAGTAGAAGCTCTAAAAAAAAGCTGGTATGTCATGCTTCTGGATAATGACTAAAATCATTCTGAAAAAGATACTTTTAAAGCATCAGATTTCTGTGTGGTTGGACTGCTCAATTTCCATTGTAAATAATCAGATTTTTTTGTTCAAATCCTTCAGATGATTAGAGAGTTTTGCCCACAGAACCTTGAATCCCTTTGGTTATGATATTAAGTATAATTTTTGCTCATTAGGAATAGAATAACATAATGCTGCAAAACACAGAAACAAAAAAGACTGGAATCTATAGTCACCATATGAAAGTTGAATTTAAAAATATTGCTAGGCAGTCTAACAGGAAAATCCTTCAGTCTTCTCACAAAACAGACCATGTAATCTCATTCTAAATCTCATTGACTCAATCAAGCTAGAGCTCCCTCCAGTCTTAGGATGGAAACTCTGCACCTGCTATCAGGTGCTATATTCACACCTATAATCCTAGCTCCCAGGTTACCATCAACTTCAAAGAAATTGCTTATGGTTGTAGGTGGCATGAGCTTTACCTTTTCTTTGTATGTCTATTTTCTTTGCAGTTAAGTAAACTCCTTTGCCATGCTTTGATAAAAGCCATTTTGCAAATTACTTTCTAGTAGCGGTCAAAAAATTCAGACATTACCAAGCTGATTATCTTTTTTGTTATCTAATGTAAAATGTGTCCTGACACATTCAGGTTTCAGTTAGTTACCAAAATCAAATGAAAATTATCTATGAGAAGTAGAATATCCTTTCCCCAGGAACCAGTATCAGACCAGTGTGTCTGTCCAAAAGGTGATGGCTGTGGAGTTCTCTCACTGATGGACTCATGGGACAAGAGGCAGAGAGGCACATCCAGCAGCTGGCTGAGCAGGCCCTTAAATATATCCAGTGGAAGAAATGGAGAGATGCCACTAAAGTACATGCTGAAGGACCTTGCACTGGCCGTCTGCAATTAAAACCATCTGAGAGGCTGGGGGTCAGAAAGGGACGTGGGGGAGGTCAGGAGCCATCTGGCAAAGGTGTCCCTTGCAGTGGCGCCGAGGGCGGAGAGGCAACTGAGGGGAAAGGAAGAGCTGGCCTCAGTGTTTGCTTTGGCCTAATTTCAAACAGAGCCCCTTCAGAATCTGTTTATACAATCCTGTCTTTCATGAGCTGTTTTAATTTCTTTAACTAAGGCTCTGTGAGCCCTGAAGGTTTGACTTATCCCATGGAAATCAGAAGAAATGCAGTCTAGAGAGCTGATGTGGGCTTGACCACATGCTTTATAAGATTCACATTCAGAAACAGCAGCTTTGTTTTATGACACAGCTGAGCAGAGACTGTGAGGAAGCACTGAGCTCTCTGATGGACACCATGTCGTAGCTGTTAGAGGCTTATGGCACAGATTTTCTAAGCAAAAAGTAGTACACTCCCAATAAATTACAGCAAGCTCTACTATCATAATCCTATCATTTTGTATGCCTAATGTGTAACTTTGCTTTTCAGTAAGTATTTACACATGTGTATAAGTGTTGTCCATCCATTTTAGCTGGGCTACTAGATGTTTAATCAGAGAAAACTGTCCCTAATTAACATTTACCAAAACAAACAAACAAACAAACAAAAAATTAAGACAAATACTACAATTAAAAAAAAAAAAAAAGGGATTTAACGTTATTATTAATCTTCCAAGAGGTCTAGTAGTACATTGCTCATTTTGGAGAGGAACAGTTAGTCAGTTCGATAAGTTCGTTTCACCACAGTGAAACGTTTCCATTGGCATGCGTGCTGAGAGCTGGACACCTGCCTCTAAGTCCTTGGAAACTTCGTGTTTGATCTGGGCCAAAACATGAAGGCTCTGCTCAGAGCAGGACTTGAGAAAACCAGCCACGTGCTACCAAAGTTACTTTTTGCTGACCCAGCAGCACAGTGCCAACCATCTCAACAGCTGGGGCAGGGCACCCTCCCACTGCACAGCCAGCCCCAGAGCAGCCTGTCCATCAGCTGTGTCAGGGACAATGAGATGACGATATAACTCTGCCACTCACTTAGGAGGTGAAGAAAACAGCTTGGCAAAATTACATATGAGCTAGAGGCTTCTGACAGCTTGTATTGATGTGTCTTATTTGGCTTTGGGGGAACTATTCACATAAGGCACGCATTTTGCTGATATGGCTGTATCTATGCAAATAATCCACTGCTGTAATATCCCCATGTCTCAAAACCTGTAAAATCTCTCAGTTAGGCAAGGCAGAGATTCACCTGACCTAAATTCCCTCGTAGTCCCAGTACTGGCTGTTTCCAATTACCCTGTTGCCTTTAAAGGCTTGCAGTGAGGCCATAGGGCCCCATATGCTAGTGTCCCCACTGTAAGGGGGGCAAAGCTGCATGTTTCATCACACAAGAATGCTACAAAGACAAGTTCTTTAATGACAATGCAATGTTCAGGCACTATAGAAAGAAGGTCAGCTAACTAACTGTGTGTCCACATTTAAGTAACTTGCCACTTCTTCAAAGATGGTGCTTGCCATTGCTCATCGCCAGTAAGGAGATATTTTAACGGCTGAAAACAAAGTTTGACTCCTGTCTTGGGGCTAAATTTTGGGATATCCAAGTCTAAAAGTGTGACAGGAGAGAGTCTCAGAAGGCCTACAGTTTTGTTTATTTATATCTTTATTTACAAGAAGTCAATTTCAAATTTTCCCAATAAAGGATTTTACCTTCCCAGCAAATATTGCCTTTCTGTTTCAGATTTGCACTGTTGGAAAGCTACCGTATAGTCCTACAGAATATTACAGAGCCTGGAATATTAATTTGGATCTGTAAATTTAAGGCAAGTGAAAATAAAGCAATGTGACAAAACTCACACAAATGGCTGGTTAAGTAGGCTCTGATATTGCTCTCAACATCTCTGAAATAGAATGTTTAAATCTACTTCTGTGCTTCATTATAGTGTTGTAATCAAAAAAAAAGAAAAACCCAAAAAACATTATTCTGGAACCAGAAGTTAAGATGCCTCAGGAACACCAAAGCATGTATTTATTCTCAAAACCAACAACTTCTTTACCAAACCAGGGTACATAAGGATCTTAGGATAAATTCCTAAAAGGTGGTAGAGATTTAGAGAAGAACAGTATTTCATTATATGACTAGAAAGACCTGGTCCTGTGGTGTTCTGAATACCCTAAAGGAAATGAGATGTTTAGAATAGAATAGAGTAGAATAGAATAGAATAGAATAGAATAGAATAGAATAGAATAGAATAGAATAGAATAGAATAGAATATCCTGAGTTG
>JAWWMO010000083.1:34061712-34139442 GCA_035047845.1 Dendrocincla fuliginosa | reverse complement strand
ATAGAATAGAATAGAATAGAATAGAATAGAATAGAATAGAATAGAATAGAATAGAATAGAATATTTCAGTTGGAAGGGACCTACAATGATCCAGTCCAACTGCCTGACCGCTTCGGGACTGACCAAAAGATAAAGCAAGTTATTATGGGCATTGTCCAAAAGCCTGTTAAACACTGACAGGCTTGGTGCAAAGACCACCTCTCTAGGAAGACTGTTCCAGTGTTTGACCACCCTCTTGTAAAGAGAAACTCCCTGATGCAGTTTTGAACTATTTCCACATGTCCTATCACTGAAGCCCATGGAGATCATGGATCAGCACTGCCCTTTCCACTTCCCCTGGAGAGACCAATGAGGTCGCCCCTTCAGCCTCCTTCTGTCCAAACCAGTCCTCAGCCGCTCTTCACAGGACATTCCTTCCAGCTCTTCCACCATCTTTGTTGCTGATCATTCAAGGACATTCACAACTTTTTTAAATTTGGGGGCCCAGAACTGCACAGTGTTCAATGCTGAATAGAGTGAGATAATCACCTCTTTAGAGATGCTGTATTTGATGCACCCCAGAATGGCGTTTGCCCTCTGGACCACCAGGAATCACTTCTCTCTCCTGTTGAGCCTAGTGCCAACCAGTTCTCCAGATCCCTTTCTGCAGGACTGCTCTTGCTTTAACTTAATGTCACACCACACATGAAAAATAAGTGTTTTGAATAACAGGGTGTCAAACACAAAGAAAACAAATGTTTGAGGGTGACTTTTATAATCTTGCAATAAAAAAAAAATTAGATTACAAAGTCGATTTACACTATCTGTTCCATTAATCTTTGTCTCAGTAGAAGTGAAGTAATGTGTGAACCCTTAAAAGCAAGAATTTTTGCCTCTGATGTAGTATATTCAAGAGATTCTTTCACATATTACACCGGTGTGAGTAATAAAAGCAATCACAGTATGTTAGAAAAGGGATATTTGTTCAGGCCAGAAGTTCAATGTGACTGTGAAGGCATCATTAATCTATTTTTTCTGAGCCCACTGTTTTACGCTGACATCTTAAAAGACTAACTTGTGACAAAAATGTCATAGAGCAATACAGGATGTTCCAGGCCAGTTTTAAACCCAACTCAGTGCTTTTTCATATGACCACAGGCTTTGGTGTTTAGAAATGGAAGGCCTGCTGTGGGAGCCAAGGTGAAAAACTGAGCAATTTCAGAAGAGTTTTAATGTTTCTGATAAAGTATCTGTAAAAACAGTAGAATAAATTGCACTATCACTCACCTTAAATTTCAGATAGTCACCAAGACTTAATTTAAATATGGCACTTCACAGAAATGTATGCTAGGCCATTTTATAAGACAAATTCAAACCTAGGGACTGCTTTTTTAATGATAGAAACTTGTGACAAATAATAATGCAACACTTACTGGTTGCTGTTGAGCAAAATATATTTCATTACAGTTGTTTGAATGAGAATTTTTGTGATGATTGCCCAACATCCAATGTAGTCAAATTTTTCTTATGGTACAATGCATAGGTACATAGGGACTCATAAAATAATAGCCGAAACCACCTATAAACCTGTTTTTGAAGCTGTAAATTAGCTAAAAAAGCTGCAATTTTCTTTTCAGTCTATATTTGCACTGTGCCTGGAATAATGAAATTTGTCTCCTAATGAGTGTTTTTTACTACAACCATAACACAGGTAAGCATAGTCCATTTCAGCCCTGCAGGGACTTGTTATTCATAAGCATATATAAGCCTTTTCCTAGCCATCTTTTTAGGGGTGAAACAAAGCAGAGATCCCTTTAAAAAATATCTGTCTCAAGTCTTTTGAACTAAAATCCAAGCTGGAAAGTTTCTTTGAATTCAAGGATTGTTGAATAGGTGTTTAAAAATGTAATGAATTCATACAGACCTAAATATTTCAAATTGAATTGTACCCAGAAACTAAACAGAATCTAGTGTTAAGTGGAAGGAGAGAGGGATGCAGCAGGAGAGTGGGGAAGAAAACCAAATCCCATTATTCATGGAAGAGCAGAATAATTCATTTCAGACTGAGTTTTCTCTGTGGTCAAGTGCAGACTTCAGTCTCCAATAGAAAATGAAAGGAAAGAAAAAGAGTGTTTGATGACTATGTGTAAATACAAATAGTTACAAACATTAATAGACCAGTCCTATACAGTACAAATAGACCTAAATTAGCTTCCATAAAGAACAGATAACCTTTGATTCCTTCCTATACTAAAGCTAGAGTGTAAATTTGAAACTGCTTAAATTAAAAAGTAATACAATTCCTTCCAGGTGTGAGGGAACCCTTTGTGCCATATTATTGAACCAATAATATGGAAGTGTTCACTTCTCTCAGTGTGGGTTAGGTATAAAAAATGTAAACAGTCATTTAGTAGTAATAACTCAAAAGAGATTGAAATTTAAACTTCATCAGTATGAGACCTAGAAAACAAATTCATGTAGAAGAAAATTTTTATTGTAGGGTGTGTATTTTAAAGACATCCATCCATCTTGGTTTACAATGATTGTCTCTCCAGATATTATCAGGATGACTACATAATAATACAAAAAATCTTCCTGCCCTCTCTAAGAATATTACAGAATATATATACTTCTATAATGTTTGTTTTTGCCAGGCAAGCAAGCTCTCAGTAGGTTTCAAACAACAAACCTTGCTATGCTACCCAGTTGGTGTACAAGCAAAAACACCACGGTTTAAAGTAAATAAAAGTCTTGTCCTTACAGGAGCTCTAGGAAATAGCCTAAATGCAGCTAGTGTAAAATTTACTTTATCCTTGCCATCTGTTCATGCATTTCACTGTATGTTGATCCAAGTGGAGGAGGAGCTCCACCGATTTCAAAGAGGCTACTCAAGCACATAATATTTTGTTTATGCACTCATTTAGGTTAAAGCTTAGACTATCAGACACCGTTAGTATGGACACTTTGATAATTTTGATTAATGAGTTTCTCAATAGTTTTTGTACCCAAGCTGAATCACTTTTTATACTAGAGCTTTGTCTCTAGCTGGAGAGGAATTCCTTTCCATGCAGATCAGAAACAGAGTTTAATTTCATGGTTGTGGTCTTATGTCTCCTCCACTTCAGTTTCTGTGAAGGGCATTTTCCCTTACAGTAGGGGTTATTTGAGGATCACACTGGACTCAGTCACAAATGCTATGACAAGCATAAATGATAAGGATTATGGTCTGATCTTGGTGTCTGAAGTCAAACTGTTGAAAACTGCTGCTCGTTTTTTTTGGCATTTGGACATGAAATTAGAAGCTGCAATGATGTATCTGATTACACTCCCCATAGCTGGTGTAATCTCTTCTAGAGCCAGGATGATTCTGATTTTTCACAATAATGAGCCAAAATTTTTGATAAGAGTATGTCATAACTGCATGTTTGGGCCCTGTGTAAACACCCTTTAAAAGAGAATTCTTTGCTTGAAAGTGATATTACAGGTATCATTTGTTGATTACTGGTTTATTTAAGTCTGTCAGAAGATATTTATAGTCTCTATGGAATAATCCAAAAAGGAGAAAACAAATTCTTGTAAACCTCTTAGTAAGTGTTGCATCAGGGAGCAGATTAGATAATTGACATGGCTGATAGCAGGTTATTATATAAATGACTCATAGAAGTTACAAACTCCCTTCAAACTCTATATATTTTGCCACAAGAAGATATTTAAAAGTCTAACATTTTAATTTATAACTCAAGTGGTTCAGCTCTTTTGTGTAAACTTAATTTTTGCATCCCATGAGATAATCCAGAAGCAAAGCTTCGTATCTGACCTTGTGAGCATGGAGCTCAGATGACCAGGAATACCCAAAGATACTGCTGGAAGTGACTTTGGTACAATTAGCTTCAGTTCATTGCCTAGCATGCAAAAAATGTAAATTTACGTAGCTACTCTGTGCCATTGTCACAGAGACAGACTACATGTAATACCTGTGCTTCCCTGTGGCATTTTCTCTTGGGAGAAAGTGGAATTGCAGATGTGGTATCTGAAGCATGACTATTTTGCGAAAAGTATCTTTCACCTTCTCTTCTGTTAGAAAACACGTCATTGTCCAGATCACAAGAGGTGTTTGGGTTACTTTGCTATTGTTGTTTTCTCTCTTCTGACAAAAATATGATCAAATGCATCAAATTATTTAGGACTTTGAAGCACTAAGGAGAGATTTCAAAAATCAGAAGAGGCTTTTCTTTATTTATGTGATAATTTTCACAATATACCACTGAATCTCTGCATTGTGATGTTGGAAATAGGTGTTGATTGTGTTGTTTGGAATACTTTTTATTCTGTTTACAGCAACTTTCCTGGCAAATTTCCCTTTAAACAGAAGCCCAAAAACTGGAGCAATTTTGCAAAATTTTCATTGCTTCCAGACTGAATAACTTCACCAATGTGAGAAACCACACTTTCCACAATGGGACTGTAGTTGCATAGTTTTTAACTGAAAATATGAGGAAGACAATAAAGCCTTGTTAGCTGCATTAATGCATACAAGAGCTTTTAACCACATAGTCTCTGGTCTTGTTTCTGTGCAGAAATAAGTTTCTCTGCTGTTTACACACTGCCTATATCCCATCTCCTAGATATCCACTAATTATTGATCCAGACACTGAGAAGTTTCTACTAGAAGTTACTGTTGCATGATGAGGAACGAATCAAAGGCAAGGTGTTAGTTTTGCTTGATCTGGTAACCTGCTGCCTTTGTAATTGGAAAATGCAATAAACTACTTGGTAGTATGTCAATCTTTCGAGAATTTTTTCTGAAAGAAATACCCCCACACACACATTCCCCTCATCCTCATCAGTAGATGTAAGTTGCAGCCCTGAGGTTTTTAAGTGAAATATCTGGAAAATTAGTTTATAGCTCTTAGGAGGAAAGGGGGGGGGGTGGTGCAAGAGTGAGGGGAAACTCCATCAAACTTTGAACTCTGACCAGACTCAGTTTTAGTCAAGCGACCACTAATGCACCTAAAAATACAGCTGGATTTATAATACAGCTTGCTGTAATTCACTGTGTGGGATATGTGAAGGAATGTCCTGTAATAACTGCTGTGATGGGTCCTGGGGCCCTCTGCTCTGTTATTAGGCCATAAACAGTTGTGGATGAAGTACATGCCCGGTACTTTTTTATTTGGTACTTGAACTTACATCAGAAAATGCCCGCAACATTCTTTGCTGGAAATGCTTCCTGTGACATTACTCTCCTTGCAATCAAGGATGGGGTTTTTAGAGGATCTAATATAAATAAAGCATCTTTAGGTCTGGGTGAAAATTTAAGCCTTTCCCTCTCTCCCCAGCCTCACAAAAAAGCTGCAGTGATATCCTTGTCCCAGTGAAATGAGGGTGGGAGGAAGCAGGGATGCAGCCCAGGATGTAAGGGGGAGCTCTGCTGAGTTCAACGCCCTGAACCACCAGTGCCAGTCTGGAGGGTGCAGCTGACATCACATTAGGGTGACAAAAACACTAAATTTGGCTGCACTCTGGAATTGCAGGGCCAAAACTATCCAGTCAGTTAAGTCATCTGAGGGGGCTGACCTAGGAAATGGTTGTTCTCTGCTCCGTGTGCAGGGATGAGGAGTACCCAGCTGATTTGAGTCTAGAATGAGTGTGTCCCTAACACACACCTCACAAGCAACCATCTGCATTTATGCATCTGATCAGAGAAAGGTTATTCATCACCCTGAGAGGCAGACTGTAATTCTTGAGCATATTGGTCATTGTGTCTGATTTTAAAAATTGCAGAATTACTACCATATAAAAAACCAGTAGCACTCATGTAATCAGCTGGCTGAGCAGACTGAACTCAAGACTGAACTGGCTAACTTGGTTTTACTGGAGTTTTTTGTTTTGCAGAGTTCTTTCAGCAGCTGCTCCAGCTGACTGTCTTGTTGCAAAGCTATTACACTTTGCCACAGGCAGTATAGGTACCCTGAAGAGTTTCTGGCTTCCCTTAATTGAACAGAAGAAACTAATTTAAATTTTAAAAATTATAATTAGTTTGACTTCCTCTACCAGGAATTCTGTAATTGATACTATGAATAAATTATGGAATGCAATTGTGAGGGTTCTTAATTACAAAGCCTCTTAGCTGCACAACTTCTGTGCTGATGAGTGATACATGTTTTGTCCTCCAAAATGGAGCACAATCCTTGTCATACAATATATCTTACATGCCGCAAGCTGGAAGTGAGAGACTGAACAAGCACGCACATCCTGACTGAATGCTTGCTGGGGCAGGTATGGCTTGGCTTATCTGTACAGAATGCAAAGACAAAGCAAAAGCAGCTGGTTCAGGCTTGTTCAGAAGCCAGAAGGGGTTTAAACTTAGCAATTACAATTGGCTCAGGCCCTGTGCAATATGCTTTAGTTTTCCACTTCTGAATTAATTTTCAGCCATTGTCATGTTTTCTGGCTGCTGAGCGTGAGTTTCCTTCTCTCCAAGCAATTTTTTTCACTAAGAAATAATTCAGCCACTTCTCTCTCCTGTTCTTAGATGACTCACTTCCCCGTCTATGAACGAAATTTTTCTTGCAAGTGTTTTGTTAAGCACAAATGACATCACACACTTTAAATGTATAAAGAAAACTTTAGAATATGGCTAGAGTTAAGTTGTTTGGCACTCAACTTAAGAATAAATAAATGTCTTTAATGAAATGTAGCCTTGTTGACTAAAAATGTCTTCACTATGAATAGCAACATAGACCTTTAAACCTCTAATTTTATTAAAAATCAGTGAAATCTCATGCATTAGCTGCATCTAGGGTTGTGTTTTCCCATTTCTCACCAAGACGAAGTTACTCTGAAAGACTTTACTTCCTATGCAGCAAACTTTATTTCTTAATGCCATGTAAAACTGTTTCTTTGTGTACTTCCTGGACTCAATAACCAGCATTGATGTGATCAAATTAAAGAGGCCAGAGGCTATTCAATACCCCGCAGCAAAACATCCTCACTCATCTTGTATTCCTATACCTATTATCTCTTCCTCCCCAAAACCAAGTGGCTGCTCTCAAACTACCATCCTAGGCAGTGCTGAGAAGGCAATGCCGATCAGGCAGTTCTTCCCACAGGGCTGGGCCAGGTGCTGGAGTCTGCTCAGCAGAGGCAAAAATCCTGTCTGCGATGGAGCTGTATGGATGAATTCAAGGGCAGTGCTGGAAACTGTGCCCTGCCCTTGGTTCGTAACAGGAGTGTAGCTACTGAATGTGAAGCTGAGAAGAAAGGAGGGAGAGGAAGAGGGAGAGAAAGGGGCAAAGGGAGGAAGGGAGGGAGGGAGGGAGGGAGGGAAGAAGGAAGGGAGGGAAGGAGGGAAGGAAGGAAACTAATGATGAGTGCTGTAGTTCCTACTTCACTGCTTGTCTCAAGCTGCAGTGAATTTAAAGTGCAGCCTCAAACAGCGTAAGTGTTGGCAATGCTCTATCTAAGCTAGACATACACTAGCTGGGATTCAAGCTCCATGTTCGCAGCAGAGTATTTCCCTTGTGGCAGCAAAAGCATGTGGATTTATTACGCTTTTTTGGTTAGTCACGACAAGTCGGTTTTGAAAATTAGATGCCAGAGATCATGTTGGTGGACCATTATCAATATATGTAATTCTTTACTACATAAGAATACAATAGCATTACTCAGCTAAATGGGAAACCATTTTTTGCTACAGGTCTTATTTTTAGAGGACTACTGGAGTTGCTGAATGAAACTGAATGGAACAGAGGGAAGATGACTGTTTCCAAATGATGACTTACTCTTCATCATGCAGCACTCATGCTGGAACAGGGAATGGATAATTTCCACCAGTTTATCTATTTGATAAATTACAGTTATGAGGCAGCTGCTGCATTAGGGGGATTTTCAGCTGAAAAACAGATGACTAAATTAAACTTAGTCCTCTGGAGGGATCAAAAACCTGGTGAACTTCTTGCTGCTTCCTCCTCTCAAATCATGTTATATTCCAGCATGTCTCAGAAGAGGTTTTAACTCATTCATATTATTTCACTGAAGATAAAATGTGCAGACATTTTCACTGCTTGAGCATAGGACATGGGTTTTTTTCCTTGGCGTATTTTCTCTCAGCTATGGTTTGGACGGTAGGCTGTGTTTTTTTCTTTGTTACCTGAACATACGTATCAAGTTGCCTTTAAGGTAGAAAGAATTTGGTACCTTTCTCTCTTGCAAGTGTTGAAGAATTTCATTGCATTGTTTGCAGATTCTTATCAAGCTTTTCTAGAATATGTTTTACACTGTCACTTTCAAGGAAATATTATTCCAACAGGTTTAGGCAGTGATTGAAGAACAGCACATGGGAAAATTGGCCATCTTTCAAGACTCCCACAACTTTGGCTGCATTGTTCGTATCGAAATCAGAAAAGGACCTCAGGAAATAATTCATATACATTTAATCTTCTTGCATTGTGTTTGTGTGATGCTATTTTAATTGAAAAAAAAAAAGGTGAATGCTATGCTTTATTCTTCAAATGTCTGTGACTGGCTGAGAAACAGGTTTCATAAAATGACATTAACATAGCAAATTTTTGTTAGCCGCTCACCAATGACTCTGGTATGCCACAGGTATGAAAGAATGCTACAAAATCCAGATACTATGAGGAACACACTATGGCTTGCTGCTCTGTGGCCTGCCAGTGTGTGGGGGAAGGAATTGTGTGACTCTTCTGCTTTTCTCCCAAAGGTTGGTGGCACATCACTTATCACTCTTGTGTTACTTGGCAAGGCATAATTGCGCATGTTGTGGCAGTTTGGGAAAGGTTGGATGTAATTGTTATTGGCACTTCATTCTACAGGCTTTGTGTTTCAGATTGAGTTATTCAGTTGGGATATTAGATGACTGTTGAAAGCTTTTGTCATAGTTGGATATTATCCACCCATCTCTGAAAGCCTTTTTTGCAGAGTCTGAGAAGTGCCAAGCAAGTGGTCTGTAAAGATGATCAAGGAAATAAAAAAACCCAAAGCCTATCAGCATTCTGTTAGCTCTAAAGACAGATGGATTGTGGCTCTGCCTTTCCCCCAGAGACACTTCCTGGTACAGTACACTATTCTTTAGCATGGCCCCTAAGACTGCAACTAAATCCATGTCCTTCTCCACTCCTGCTATTTGCCTTTGCCTATTTCAGCTAAAAATATAGTGAGCAGGACGTCCCAGGAATAAGGCTGGTGCAAGGAAACTGTGTCCTGAGCCCTGCCTGCAACCTCCCCACCTTCTGTCCCATCAGGTAGGATAAAACCAAACAAAGTTATTACAGGAGAATTCCACAACAAAGGACTTGCAGCCTTTAAATGCAAAGATCTGTCTTGCATGTTCCTCCTTACCTAATTATTTAAACAGTGAAGAGTGTGGGGTAGTTTTGAACAGCTGTAGGTGACAGTGTAAATGAAGAATGGTAGTATTTGTCCAGAGCTAGGCCAGCTTTTCAGCACAAAAGGTAGATAGTAATTAATTCCTTAGGATGCTAACTGAGTTGCAATTGTATTTGACTCCTTTCACAGCTAGATAAAGTCACAGTTCCCACGCAATCTCATTACACATTACTCTTCTTGTAGCAAAATTGGCTTAATGTACTCCTACTCCCTTGTCACAACAGCTGTACCTCCTCTGCTCTACAAATGTGACTACCTCTCAGCCAGGCTGGGCACTGGATTGAGGAACAAGGTAAGAAAAAGAAGCGAAGTAAAAATAGTCTCTTTTGCTATCAGCCCTAGGAAAAATAATCATCTTGCATGTCAAGCCACTGAGGAAGCAAAGAGTGATGGGCAGTGGAGAAAGGCTGAGGGATATCACAGCTGGTAACGCTGCTGAGGATTTCCATGTCATTACATATTTCACAGTCCCATAACTTCTCAACTACATATCAGAACAGATATTATCTCCTTGGGACTTTTGATAAGCACTCAGTTGGTATCGTATTACTGGCTTTATACACGCACCATAACAAATACATAGCCATAAAGACAGCAGATGTGACATTTGAGGAACACTGTGTTTAATCTGTTTCCTTCATCACTCCCTCTCTTACCACCCACTTTCAAAAGACGTTTTCAAAGTGCCAAGCAGTGCCATCAATTGTATATATGGTTTATGTGCACTTTCCAAGAATGTGACCATGCTAATGGGCTTTCTGCAGAATTCTGGTGGTTCAATGCCCCCATAGCCTATGCAGGAATTCTGGACCATGCTTGAACATGAGCAGAAGCCAACTGTTCAGGGCAAGCTCTTGCTGCATGTACAGGTAGGCAGTGTTGGGGTTTAGTGAGGTCTTGGGTGCCTCCAATGACATGTATTGCAGGTGAACAGGATTTTTATCATCATCATAGATCCAGAAACTCAAATTCTGCCAAAATGTCAGTACAGGCATTTTGAACCTTTCCAGGTTCATTGACTTATCTCTCAGTCTTGTTCACTATAAATTCTGTGTAAATGGAAGGACAGAATAGGGGATAGTGGCTAGGAAAAGAAAAAAAAAGTAAAATTCAGGTCCTATTCCATAGAATGCTTATTGGTCATGGCCAATATGTGCTCTATGCTAAAGGAAGCAAAGAAATGAAGGAGAAAAAAAATATAAGTGACCACACAGGTATGGCACGTTAAAATTTATCTATCCTATAAAGTTAAAGATTTAAAAGAAAATCTTCCCTTTATTGAGTTTTGAAAGCATGAACAAGCTTGATGTTAGTGTCTCCCACAGGGAGTCTGAGGACTTTATCATCTTCAAATAACTTTTTTATCTGTAACATTCCCCACGTTAAGCTTGGTAGTGAGAATATGGCTCGTCAACAGTCAGGGACAGTCAGAGGCACTTAATGGTTGCAAGTCACTTGATTCTCAGATTCATGCTTATCTCACAGACTTTCTCCTTGATGTTTGTGAATGCTACAAACAGCTTTCTAAAGCTGGGGCTTGCTTTCTTTCTGGAATTGCATTTCTGGTCCTCTTTTATGAGGTGTTTTATTATAGGCCTTCTTTGTGTATCCTCTCCATCACCCAGGCTCTGTTTGATGTGGTGGCAGATACTGGATGCCCTTGATATCCTATCCAACTGTGACTGCTTCAGAGGATCCTCTTGTCATCAGACAAACACTTCTAGCTGCATAAACTAGACTATTAGGCACGGAAAAACTGTTTAGACTAGCATGGGAAATGATTCTTCCTCTGATCAGAATGAGAAATTGCCCTGAAACTATAGGAATTTCCTGTTGCTAAAACATTGTATAGGTCCTAAAAATTTTGCAGGCAGTTGTTTCTCCTCTGGGCAGCTGGAAAGGTCAACGTCCTGGGGGTAGGACGTAGGATTGCAGTGTTTAAGAGTTCATCTAGTCAGGAAATTATGGCTGTAAAGTTACATGGCCCTGTCACTTATCATTACACAGCTCATTAAATCGCAGCTAATTGCAGCTTCGCCCAAGTATCCAGGTCCTAATGTTTCTGAGCCTAATTAGCACATTGAAATCCTAAAATCCAGCTGATTTCCCCTATTTTAGTAATTTCTTTTACAGAAAGCTATGGAATGCAAATATTTAACTTGTTCAGAATGCTAAATATTGTACACTGGCTATTCAATCTTTTAGTTCAGTTGTTCAAGAGGTAAATACTTATTCCCAGAAGAGACTGGAAATGCATAGAAAATTATATTTTTTAGTGCAAGATACTCCTGTTCGTGCATAAAAATAGTTTCTTTTTCATTTATTGTTCATTATACTTCTCTTGCTCTTTCTGTTGCTTCCCATGAATAACTCTCTATAGAATTATCTATAAATTATCTATCAGATTTTTGTCATCATATGATTTGCTGGGAAGAGTCATGTCTTTTTGACAAGCAAAGAAATATTTCATAAGCAAAATCACAGGAAAAAATATTTGAGTGGTTATTTGTTATAAATAACATACTCTTACATTCCATTAGATCGTTCAAAGAATATTTTCATATCCAAAAATTTTATTGTCAATGTCCAATTTTAAAAGCATGCTTGAATACCTCATATCTTGTGCTCAAAACATAAATAGCATCTAGCACTCAGATGGTTTTAATCATAGAATGGTTTGGGTTGGAAGTGACCTTAAAGATAATCTAATTTCAGCTCCCTTGCCATAGGCAGAGACACCTTCCACTAGACCAAGTTGCTCAGAGTCCCATCCAATCTGGCCTTGAACACCAGTTGAAAGTCATTCCTCCTTTTCCTTCCACGACATGCCTTTGTAAATAGTCTCTCACGACCTTTCTTGTAGGCTCCCTTCAGACACTAGAAGGCTGCAATTAGATCACCCTGAAGCCTTCTCTTTTCCAGGCTGAGCAATCACAATTCTCTCAGCCTTTCCTCATAGGACAGGACACAGCACTCACCAGAGCAGAGGGGCAGGATCACTTCCCTCAACCTGCTGACCACGCTGCTTGTGATGCATTCCAGGATATGATTGATTTTCTGGACTTGTGAGCACATTGTTGGCTCATGTCCAGCCTCTCATCCACCAGCACCTCCAAGTCCTTCTTGGTATTTTCCATTAGGATGAATTAAAGCAAAAGTCATAACTTAGAATCATTCATAATTTCAGATGACTACTATCAGGAGCAATCCACAAGTCAGAGTTATGATATAATCCTTTTTATGCAAAGATAGGCTTTTGAAGATGGAAGTAGCATGCACCAAACTTGAACCACTGAATTTTATTCTGCAGTTAAAAGAAACCAATCACTTTCATGCTTAATGAGATATTAACTTTTTTCTTATTCTCCCACAGCTACCTGCTTCAATTGACAGAATTCTTCTTTTGTGTTTTTTCTTTTTAAAAACAAAGACCTGTAAGTAGTATATATATTTGTTATGCAAGTTTCAGAATTTCTGTAGCAGTGGGAATAATTCCACTATAATTAACATTTAGGTCACTGAAATAAATTGAATATTCTTGCCTTTTTGCATGAAATGTCCGCTTTAAAAAAAAAAAAAAAAGAGAAAGAAAAAAACCCAAACAAAACAACAACAAAACAAAACACCAAAAAACAAACAAACAAAAACCAAAAAAAACCCCTACATTTTCATCATCATTGTTCCACCGTGATATGCAATATTTAAGAATCTTTTCAAATGAGCCACCTAGGCAAATAAGTTTCATTTGTAGCTAAGCTTCCTGTTTGAGATATACTGTCACTCTGTGATTTTCTGTGAGGGGCTGAAGCTGTGAGTAAGCATGCTAACACATTAGTTATTGCTGCTCGGTTTACTAGGTTTTGCTATACCTGTTGGCCTACATTGATTCTGTTAATTATATTGTACTTATTTATGGACTGTCTCCTCAGACAGTCTATATTTTTGAAAATGATAATGATCAGTCTGGAAGGGGAAAAACCCTCATAAAGTTAAAAAAAAATAAAATATTGCAGTTAATCTGTAAATATATGAAACGCAAGAAGATAATACAGCACGCATTTAATTTTCACGAAAGTACACTTTCATGTGTAGAAAGTGGCAATGCAGTTCTATGAGATTTCCCATCAATCTTCTGATGCTAAATACTGATGCCTGGATAATAGTTATCACTCCTCCCAAGAGGATCTCAGCACAGTTGTTCCTGTTCAGAAACTCTGGAGCCCTCATGCTGTCTCGTGAGATGTACATTTTCCATACCAGACCAAATTTATAAATACTAACAAACCAGGTCTTGCAGAACTGGAGTGATGTATGGGATAGCTTCAATTTATAGATGAGAAAACCCAAGAGTCTGAGAAGTTAGCATTTGGTAAATTACAGAGAAAAATGCCAAGGAGCTGGTGCTAAACTCATGTGGTGACCAAGCAGAATCATCCTGTGCCACTCTTGGTGCCATGTTCTCAGCCTTTATGGACTCAGAACAAAGTAAAAGCTTGTAAATTTTGATTCCAGGTTTCCTGCTCACTGATGTGAACAGCATTTGTGTGACAGCTATTTTTAACCTCTAGTCACTTACCACTTGACGCTCTTATATGAAATATCACTATCTAGCCATCATCAGAACAAATGAGTCTTGTAGGTTACATCTGGAATAAATGAGGCACTGTTCCAAGCTCTCCAGGAAAGCTTGCAAGGCCTTTGCATGTCTGTTTTGTCAATAGCTGTCTTGGAGTCTTTTCTGCTTCCTCTCTTGTTGATGCTGAGCTGCTCTGCCTCTGGGTACCTCTGCATAGAAATACAAATGTTCAGCTCTGATTTTAAAGTTTATCACACATCAGTTATTAATTTGCACTAATTTATCAAGTACTGAAGGTCAAATATCTTCCCTCAGGCCTCTTTTTTTTTACCATTGTTTGCTAGTATGTGTAGTACAGGACAGTTGACCGCTTGGATCAGGATATTCATATAGCATATTTTATATACTAAAGCATGCCCATGTTATTACTCATTCCAACTGATCAAACTGATCTTGCTGAAAAGCCTCGGTTTGTTACTAGTGATGCAGCTGTTAGACAACATGGAGAATTTGAAAATGTTGGCTCTCCCATGGAGACGTTTGTTTAAACCCTGAAGTCCCACTAGCCAAAGTGGCAGACTGAGGTTACACTGGGTTTCCTCTGCTCTTTCAGGCATCAAACTTTTTATTTACTTAATAAAATGTACAACATTTACTTAAGCAATTGACTTTCTTTACTTGAACTTCTCTGGTCTTGAATCATGAAGAAATATTTGTCAGCATTATTTCTGAATGAACTTGAAAATGTTAAGGCTATTTTAAGGATACTTTGTTAATCAATTTCCAAAGGACAAAACCCAGGATGTGCAACTGCCTATGACTATAGCCTTTATTCTGAACTTGTCCCACTGCTCAGGAGTGTTATTGCACTGCCTCTGACACACTGGAAAAAAAATTGGTGGAAGCATCTCTTCTTAATTAGGACAGGCACTATGGTGTCTCCTTTCAAATTCTGGATCTGATTTTGCATTTGCTTTAGCAATTAGAAAGACACTGGTAAAAAGTTGTAGAACTTCATTTTGAAAAGGTCAAAACAAATGCAGATGTTGTGGTCGTGTGTGTTTGTTTTGGAAAACCACACATATAAGACTCAAAATTATGCAAATGCATTGATCACTTATTTTCTGTGTAGGAACTTCTTCACAAAAGGCTTAAGCATATAATGTTTTCCTGTCTCTTTGAAACCAAATGATGACTCAGAAGAAAATATTTTGAATGGAAAGCTTCAAACACCTGATGTTGTTTTAAAAACCCCACAAAGATATTTTTTCATCCATGAAAGAAGCAACAGAATTAGCAAACCTGGATTCCTATGTGTTGTTTCCTATAACCCTTTACAGACAGAGCCTCAGCTCGTCTCCATTTACTCTTTGTTGCAATATGATTAAATTATCTCTGTGTCTCCTAAACACTCCCACACTACAGTGATCTCTCTCCTCTGCCTCCTGAATGACCACAGACTGCAGTCTCGCTTTTCCTAGAGTATTAATCCAGGTTTCTTTCTCCTCTGTTTAGAAACATTTTTTCATGAACATTGGGTGGAATTTGGCCAATGGGTTCAAAAGTGGTTTGGCATGGTGGGAACAGCCAGATGGACACCACAGCTGCAGGACTCCCAGATTCTTCTGAAATCAGGTTGAAAATTGTGCTGCTACACTCCTCTGCAACTTGCACAAACTGGGTATTATTTGGTATGACTTGTCAAACTGAAACATGATCTCTATATATCAATGCCTTCCTCTAAATATAAGCAGAAAATCAGTTCCTTTGATTTAATCGCTTTGTTTTCCTGAAAAGAGGGAGAAAGAAGCCCTCTGCTTATTTTACCTCTTCCTGTTTTCCTGTGCTGGCCTATCTGTGACTGTTTAGACAAGGCACAGTGCAGACTTATGTCGGGGGCTGGCATTTGAAAGATCAGAGCTTTGGTCTGCTCTTTTCTGCTGGCCCACTGTGTGATTTTGAGGCAGTTATTTAGTTTCTGCTTTCCCTTCTTGCTCAGGCTGTGGCTAATTTGCAGGGGGGCTGCTGCTCTGCAGAAGGGGTGGTCCTGGGGGAGAAATGCAGGAGGAGGAGAAGGGACAGCTGGGTGAAGGTGTTGCCTTCTGGCAACAGCAGACTGTTAGAACAGTTCAGCTGCTCACCAGATCATACTGTTAAAAGTATTTTAGAGTTTAATTGTTGATTTTAACTTTGGGGTAAGTGTTGGCTTGCTCACAGTCCAGGCAGAGATGAAGGAAGGCTGTTCTGCACAGTTTCTGGAAAAAATTTCCCTCAGCTGACATGTGCAAATATTCAGGTACTGAATTTTCTCAGGGAGAAAGTGAAAATTCAGTTTAATTCAGAGAACTGGCTTCATGTGACCTAAATTGCAATGACAGTTTTCTGGGTTTTATGTGGAAAATGATCTCCAAATTTCTCCCATGAACTTCACCAGAGAAAACTTTACCATATGAAGTGTTTCTTATCAACTAGATTTTAACATTGCTTTCAAAATGATAGTCAGCTTTAGCACATAAGAGATAGACATTTTTTAGAAATGAATGTTACGAAAATCAGAGGAGGAAGTTTTAAAAAGTACAAAGAAGCTTCCAGATCTGGGACATGGTCTTTTGTCCCATTTCTAGTCAAGCACTGAGGTGGGTCAGAGAGTGATGGGAACAGAGAGCTATGAAAACTGTGGGTATTTTGAAGATGAATGTCCAAAAGTAGAAAGTTATGATTTACCTCTTTGTTGCTAAGACACATGACTATAAGGCTTCAGCAGAATTTTTAGTGGCCTTAAGGTTGCAGTTATGTTTTATATTCTCTTACTATTAATGCTTTAGCTTATTTTCAGAATATCAGAAATAACTTTCCATTTGAGATGGATAAATATTTTTGTTACTATGTTTGCATTTGTTCATGACTGCTGAATGCATACCTACCTCTTTTGATTTGTCTGACATAGTTCGATGGCTTTGATGAGCTCGCAGACTGTAGCCTGTCTGAGTGTTTAACTATAAAGAACTGGTATTTTAAGCTGAAACTATTCTCGATACAGCACATTTTTGCAATGTCTCTAGTACAAGAGAAAACTGTGATTCAAACTTGCCAGTTTTCTGCTGTACAAGTTTATTATCAACTTCAGTGTTAAACTTTAAGTTCAAATGCTCAAATACTTGATTTATGAAACCTGTCCCTACTTCTTTAAGAGTTGCAGGCTGAAAAAGGCACGAACTGATGACAGTGATGTATCTGAGTAGTTTTATCTAAAGCACATGTAACCTTAAATAGGTGAACATGAGTCTGGGGTAGAAATCATTCCTGAGATTGGCACTTCATAGGCAAGACCTTTTGCATAAGTCAGAGAATTTACTATTATATCCTTTGTGTGTCAAATGGGGTATTATAGGTATGTGTATACACACATATACATACACACATTTATACTCACATTGTAGTTTAGTGCAGCTTTTGGAGTTTGGTGTATGATATGGCCACTCAAAATCTTGACATTTTACCTCTAATAAACCCTCTGAAATATTGTACAATATGACAGTTGATTGCAAGCTGAAACTGGTGACTTACCTAACTTCTATCTTCTTAAAGCCATGTGCCTCAGCACACACAGCTGCCTAGCATACAGTCTGACAATAAAGACTACATGACCTCACAGGTCTTGCAGAGGATCTCTAAAATTCTTCTTGCCATCTCAGTTAACCTTAGAAAGAGCCTGGACAATCAGCATAGATTAGATATCAAACTTTTTGATAGCTTACAGCCTCTGGGAACACAAGTTGACTTTATGAGTCCAAATAAATAGAGTTATAGATCCACAGAAATGTGTGCAGGTGCTTTCCTGCTGTACATGCAGCCATTTCTGGGATAGTGGACCATCAGGTAACTTGGTAAAGAAAAGAATCAAAGTTGATTTCCCCAGGGATCCAGGCCTCTGAAAGAGCTGAATGTGCTACCTGGGTCATTTTTTACCCAGAATTCTTCCTCTGAAAGTTCTTGAAATGGTGAGTACATCAGAGTGTCCATACCCTTCTCCATCAAGCATGCACAGGCTCTTGCATATGTAATTGTTCCTAAAATGGAATAAACCTGCTTGTGCAATGCTGGCAAATGTAAATGCTAATTCTGGATGAGCTTTATTTCCTTTTATTAAAAGTTTTATGGGAAGGAAAAACTTATCCAGACTATTGCCTTTTTTCTTAGTCTTTTCACCTAAAAGCTCAAAGAAAAATGTGGTTACGCTTTAAACAAACACAAACAAAACCAACCAAACAACTACGACAGCAACAAAAACAAAGAAAAACCCCAATCAAACACCCCTCCTCCAAAAAACCCCAACAACTTAAACACCACACACGCGAAAAGGAATTTCAGTTAAATTACTATATTTGGTAATGTCTCCCTTGTTAGACATTCAGTTTTACTCCAGGTTTAGTAAATGTTGGTTTAAGATCCATTTATGCTCAAAAATATGAGTGAGTGAAAAGTATAGTAAAAGGAACAAAGTCTTTGCCTTGCTGTTTGTCTGTCCACAGTCCACTAAAACTCTAGCTATAAATCCCTAATAGCAATTTGCTGTTCCTGCTAATTTAAATTAGCCTTAATGAGATAAATCAAGCCATTGATGTCTAATCAGGCTTTAATGAACTGAATTCCTCAAGAAAAGATTTATGGAGAGTTTACCTGACACAAATAATTACACCAGGGAAAATTCTTCTCCTGTCCTCCCACTTCTCCTGCAGCAAAACCAAAAAAACACAGAGGGCACAAAAAAGTACAAAACTGAAACTATTGTGTTGCCGTAGCTGAAAGCATTCCCGAATCAGCCAGGAATCTCCAGCAGTAGAAGGAAGAAACATGCACTCTTCTTTGCAGATGCTTCACTGCCATCCTGACTCTTGGCTTGGTTCAGTCAGTGAATAGAAAGGCAGTCAAAATGCAGATGCATTGCAGTCAGCTGGGATCAATCTGCAGAAAGAGCCGAGGTTGCTGCTCTGGTGCTTCCCCACACAGGAAACCACAAACCCTTGGAGACTGAGATCACTGGGTCATTAAGAAGGGCCTACAGGTTTGTCTGCAAAATATTATCCTGTCCTAGAAATAGAACAAGATATAACAATGAAAATAGTTTAAAAAAACAGAAGGTGTTGAGGTGGAAGAGTAAAACTTTCTCTGCGTCAAGCAGAGAGCCTGAAACAACCTTCAGCTTTATTGCAAGGGTGCAACTAAGAGTGCTCAGGAGGATGTGACATGTTTGCGTGCTTTGGCCAGTCACCTGCTTTCCCAGGCCACAGCTCAGTGTGGAAAGATGACTCTGAATTTCCTCTTGCTACCTGCACTTAGCTTCAAAAGGACACTTACCCTGCAGACACGTTTCAAAATCCCTTATGCTAATGGTTCAGAATTTCAAATTCTTTGTTTATGCTCCAGGTAGGGCTTTATCTCCTTCAGTATAGAGATTACTTTATTGACAATTCTTATCCTTTCCAGTGTCTGTGGCTGCATTATAGGTAAAATCACCCAAGCAAATGCAAATCCAAATGAATACAACACATATTTGCATGTGTGCTGTTAGCTAGTGATATGAAATGTTGAGCTAATATATTCTTCAATCAGAGTTTCAAATACGGGCACTGTATTGCCTATCACCTAAAAGTAAATGAAGAATTTGTACTGGCAAGGCTGTCCCTCTATCTGTCCTCTAAATAGTGAATTATGTATTAACCTAATACAGGTTTTATGGAACATCATAGCCTGCTGTGGGTCCCCAAGGATATCTGATGTGCCAGCAAGTACTCAAAAGTCATAAGCCAGGCTTCAAATATAATTGAATTGCCATAGGATCAGGAGGATTTCTGAATAACAAAGAAAAAGCCAGTATGTAACTTGTGGTTCTTCTCTTTTGCTTCTCTGGTTTTTCAGAGTCTTGATTACAGCAAATTTAACTTTGCAAACACAAGCCCTCTGTAAAAGAGGGAGGCGGAGAGCAGGGAGAGAGAGAGAGAGGTGGGAGTTCATCATCACAGGAATTCTGAGCTCTGTACTTTTAGAACAAAAATATCATCATGTTGGACCCTGCAGCATTTTCAAGGCAAAATGGAGATTTCCTGGTGCTGCAGCAAAGGGCAACTCCACTTATGGCAGAACAATTTTGAAAAGACATGCAAAAGTACTGCGAGTATTTCTGCCAAAAGGAAGATGATCAGATCTCCAGTAGCCTTTATTTTTTTTTTTTCCAATGGCTCAGTGGCTCCAGGCCACAGAGCAAGTTTCTACCATGAAAGTCTGGAATAAATCTAAATCTCTTTTGCTTCAGATAGCATATCTCCCCAAACTGCTTAATATTAAATACCTGGCATCAGAAAAAGTGCAATTTGAACATGACTTCAATCAAACTTTATTACTATTAAGTGTGGAAGTCAGAATATCTTTAATACAAGCATTACTACTTAGAAGTTGTCTTACTGCCAAGCTGCCTCAGACCTGCCTTTCACATATTTTACTTTCCTTGGGTCTCAGTTTTCTTCTCAGCCTCAAACTGACACCCCCGTCAGTGACTGTGTTCCCTCGATGGTTAGTAATATGGGAAGGATCATAAGGCTGGCTCAGAGCTGTAACACCAAATCTACCATAACTCAGTTGCCATGAATACGGCCACCAAAATTCCCCCTCTGAAAATTAATGGTGTTTGCATGACTCAGTACCTAAGAAACATTTGTAGAGTAGGGACCAAAATACTGATAACATATTAATAATTACCACTAAGAGATCCTAGAGCCTTAAGAGGAGAAAAGAGAGAAATAAATTCTATCAACTGATAATAAAGGAAATTCTAGTAAACCGATAATGCACTTAAGTTTTTGACAACTTCTGAATAAAACAGTGCTAATGAGAAAATGTTTTATATGCACTGGAATGGTCTAGCTCATTTTTCTATATTGTATTCCTTTAATAATCTGCTTAACACATACAGACCTGATGAGTTTTCTTGCATGTTAGAGATCTTGTTCCTTTCAGTAAAAATCATTAAAGTAGCATTTCATTCTTCTTTGTCAAATAAGCTGCTATTGCAACAATTAGCAATGGAGAAAATGATGAAGAAAGGCTGTGATTTCTACCTGAATTGTCATAGTCCCATATTTGCATTATATTGGAATACATTTTATTGCATTTTCTATATAGATAAAGCTATGCACACTTTATCAAAAACAATTAGGAGTAGCAAACACGAGAAGAAATTAATGCTAACAATGAATGCAATTTGAGTACTTGTTAACATTTCAGAAAGCATACTTTACAGAAGAATCTCACAGTTAAAATGCATAATCTTGTGTATATAGTAATTCTCTGTGTTCACATCCATGAACAGATATAATGGTGTCTATGCTGATAAATATTGCAACTGCAGAAAATTCTCATACAGTTATGAGGAATAAAGATCTCTCAACATCACATGTATAAACATTGCAAGTATTCCTTCAACTGGATGGGATGAGACTTTTCAAAAAACCTTTCTACCTCTCTTGGGATTTTAGTAGCTAATAGAGAAAAGACCTTTATATTTTGCACACAAACAGATCTTTATCTTGGTTTAAATCCTACAAAATCACTGCTGGCTCCTTACTGATACAAAATGTAGATACTACTTCATCCTGGAATTTAGAAATTAATATTACCCAATGCATTGCTTTTTTTGACTACTGATATTATGCTTCCTCTAAATCAATGTGTGTTTTCATCATGTGGGTACAGTTTTTTACTTATTTCTCCCTCCTGGCCAAGTGAGAGCAAAAAGCGTCTGCCTGTTTCCCCCTAACTCAATAAAGTCCACCCGTGATGGAATCCAAAAACATCTATTTCCACATTTACTGTTGTGTCTTCCATGGGTTTATAGTTTCAGCTGCTGCCACTATGAACCTATGCCGGGAAATGCTCAGACACACAGATCAAAGGTTAAGTGCATTTTTTAGTATATCAACCACATTTGCTAATGGTTTTTAAAGAAACATTAAATCTTACAGTGTGCACAAATACTTTAACATTTTCATTCTGCTTTATTTACATGCTGTAACAGTTATATACCGTGGTTTTGAATGACAGTTCTTCAAACCATTTATTTTTGTACTGTAAGTGCACTTATGAAAAGACAGAGTACCTTTTTCCTCTCACTTAAATGTGATGCTAAGGACATCAAGGGGTAATTTTTCAGACACTAAACATTTTGTTGCTTCTACAGATGCAATTAATTACAAAAATCTTTTCAAACACTGAAATTCTAGTTCAATTGCATTATGAAAATGTATGGTGAGACTGCCTTAATGTTTTTGTTTAATTATTGCTTGCATTAAACTGTCTGATTTCCTAACTGCCATCATATGCAATCTTTGCATTGACATTTAGAGGAGTGTTGATTGAGACTAATCTCTCTGCACTTCCTCTACAGGCCCTGGAAAGAAAGGGGTTCCTTCAGAGGCACTATTTAGAGTGTCTGATATTAAGCTCCTGCTCTAAATCTTCCCCAAACTTGCCTGTCATTGACGCACCTCCTCATTGAAGTGAACATTTGTGAATTCCTTTGTCACTGAAATAGAAAATGCATGTACTCCATACAGAAAAATGAATAGCCAGATAAAATGCTGCCACTGAGACTTCTCTGAAAGGAGGGCCTTCTGTTTTATTCAGTCTCTTGAGGTTATCAGGAGTCCATGTAGAATACTGAAGTCAAATGTGCCTTGTGGAATCTGAATTTTTAGGCATTTGTGATAAAAATTTGGGTCTACCACAGTCTCTATGAATGTGCTACTGATCATCAGCTAGTAATGGGAATCTGAAAAAAGAGCAGGACTGGGAATCGATGGCATGCCGAAATCCCGGTGAAGAAGGAGAAAGGCAAAGTGTATGGATGGCTTGCAGTCATTTTCACCTTTGAAATTTTAAGCTGCTTCCAAAGGTGATAAACCTAACAAAGTAATCAAGCAAAATCTGGTAATGTCCCTGCTGGGTCCAATACTGCTCAACATCTTCATTAATGACCTGGCTGATGGGTGTAGACTGTGCCCTCCACAAGTTCGCTGGCAATGCAAATTGGAAAGAGTTATCACCAAGAAATCCCTTAGAATTCAAACTGCTGCAAGTACCACTAAATGAGAACTAGGACAAGTGACTGATATCAACCCAACATTGTATCTTGGTTTTGTGCTCTTTTATAGCTGTGTTTTGGAATCAAGAGTTTAATCTACTTCTGCTCTGTGGTCCACTTTAAGGTGGTTTTCTGATAAGTGGCCTCTCAACAGCTCTGGAAAACACAGAACAATTCCTCAGCAAACAAAATGCATTCAGTGAAGCCACCTGGCCTTAGAAACCCTCTATTTGAAAATGAAGGCAAACCAGAATGGTTATATGGCGGCCTGTGTTTGCCAAGAACAGCATGTTCTTCTCCTTGGGAACAGGTGGTGCACAGTCCCAGGTGGCAGGCAGAGAAATCAGTGCTGAGAGTTTGTAACCAGCACAACCCTGTCCTATCCCTGCTTTCAGTAAGAAACTTGAAGGCTCAAGACATTTCCTCACTAGGACTACTCTCTTCTTAAAAATTAAAACAAGAGCTTGTTCCCCAGTTGAAAAAGAATTTAATAAGATGATCTACACTGATTTCTTTAAATTCTTCACTGCATCTCCCAAAAATTGTTACAGAATTAACAATGGAAAGACAGGTATCAATATAATCTGTGTCCTTTATTAGTTTGGAGCATACTCATAAGGTTCCTGTGGTGTTTTTCTTCTTAAATATGACCTTCTTGTGGCCCTTGTTAAATTTCCTGTTAACTGAATTACAGTTCCAACTGTAAGTAATTTCTTTGCCAGAGTACAGGTAACTTTAGTGGGTAGCTGGAGAGCACCAGCGGAGGTGCTTAGACATTGGATGCTGGGGACAAGTGCTAATTACTCGCAGTGCTGGATTTTGCCATACTTTGTTTCAGAAATTGGTAACTAGCCAATTTGCGAGAACACCCTAATTTTGGAATATGGCTATGAAAGCTGAGTCTGAGGCCTCTTAGGGTCATTCTAAAATGCTAGCGAAATGCTCCACTAAATGCCTTTAAATATGAAAGACAGCCTCTCAAAGGGGGCTGGCAACAGATGGAGATTCATATCACAGCTGATAACTTCTTTGAGCTTTTTAGTGACCTATTCTAAAAACACCAAAATATATACAGGGGTATGATAGAGATCAGCTCAAGTTTTTGAGACTGGAAGAAAGCACATCTATTTTCTTAAATAGCACCTCAAAGAGGTTCTTTTTCTTCTGAATATTCTTTCAGTGCTTTGTCTTGCTACAATATGCTTTAAATTATCTGTATTTTTTTCTCGGTTGTAACGAGAAAATTAAAACCTATTTAAGAACCTCCTTGATTAGATTCCATTTCACTTACACAGAAATGGTTAGAAAAAAAAGAGCCAGAGCACACACGGATCATATAGCTAAAGCCAAGAATAATTTTGTCTTCAGGACAAAATTATCTTCAGGATCCAATTCGGAAATGCATAAAAATGGTGCCCCTTGAGAGCAGAGACATCCTATGGATTTGTGTTTCAGGTTGAATTTAACCTGTATTTACATTTTTTATTGTGCAAACTGAAATAATCTCTTTTTGAGAATAGGTCCATAGGCTCCTGAGGACTTCCCACGTATCTCTGCTCCCCCTTTTGGCCTCTCTGTCCTCAACCCACACAGTCTTCTATTCAATTTGCTGCCTAGAGACGGCACACCTCTCAGCTGTTCAGTTCGTTGCCTTTGGGAAGTCACTGAAATGCCTTCTGAATATTTTGTTGATGAGAAATCCTCTCCAACAGGAAAGGTTTGCTAAGCAAGTTCATTGCACAGAGCGTACTGAGCAGCTGCCCTGCCACGTGCCATCTCTCCATGGCAGGGGGTGCTCCAGCCCCTGCTCTGCCCTGGAAGAGCATCACAGCAGACAGAAACAGGCACATGTTTCTGAGCTCCAAGCCCCTCTGCCCTCACTGGGCTGAATCGCCCCCAGGCAGCCTGAAAGGTCTCTCTGGATCTCTATTACAGCTCTATCCAAGGGTCTCCACTGTAAAAACAGCAATTCTTCTGATTCACAGAAGGGCCATGGATTTACTGTGGGTCAGCAGCTGGAGGATTAGTTGAACTATTTAGCCTGCCTGAGTGTCCCCTATTGCTGTGTATAGTGAAAAATAACTAAGCCTCTCTGGAGTTTAATCTACCACAGGGAGCGTAAACCATGTAAAGGTCATTTTGTGGGTTGTTTTCTTTTCCTGTTTTGTGTCTGGATATATACAGTAGGTAGAACAAAAATGCTAGGCACAAGCTTCCCTTTTGAAAACAAGGTCTTAGGAAACCCTCAGGTTTGCCACTGCATTTTCTTTCTGTGTATGCACCCTCCTACGTTTTCACCTGGTTTTGTGACTATTGGTGCTCTTGAAGTACTTAGCAGCCTGGAAGGTGGATCCAACTTAAACCAGTACAACCAAATTGCAGGTGCATGGAAAGACAAGCAAACTTAGTTTATTGAAAGGCTTACCAGAAACTACTGCAAAATTACAGGATGTAATTAATTCTTTCCATAAAATAAAGCACCTAATCATAAATAAATACCCTTTATCTGGCTCTATTGTCATTACATTTTTCTGGTGAAAAGTTTGTCCAGAAAGATGGGATAGGATTTCGCCTGGTGTCTGTAACAAAGTCCGGGGTAGAATATCTGGGTCTTAGAAGTCTAAGCCTAGTGATTTATCCAATAGACCAACTGCTTCTACACATATATTGAGAAGAGATTCTAACATTTCATAACATGCAGAAAGGGGAAAAAAAAGAGACTTACATGTGTGTGCGATAAGTGATGGTTAAGTCTGTACCCAGGCCTTTGCATTTTTATGTAGGTGATTTAAAAAATGCTGGCAGAGATCCAGACTTCTCACTGCTCAAAAATCAAATATGATTGCTGAGCAGTAACAAAAAAAGCATTCTCCATGAAACTTGAATCTTTAGGGACATTACAAATTGTAAGTATGTGGAAATGGAAAAATGGGCTGTAATTGCTATGGGCTTTCATTTTGGCTTTAGTTACATAAAACAGAAGCGTATGCTTGTGACCAAGATGAAAACTTCTTCTGCCAAACACTTTGGCTCTTAAATTTAAAATAAATTACAGTATGATAGTTGCTTACTGTCTGTGCTCAGTGTGTTAAAGAAAAGGGAGAAAATGTTATCTTCAAGAAAAAAGCCAAACAATTGAGAGCAAAGAAACATGACTCCAAGTAACTGGGTACGTGGAGTAAGTTAAGTTTTGATCTTCAATGCACCATAAGCTTGTTATTTGAATGAACCAAAACTAGCATATTACCACCTTAAACTGGATTGAGAGAAGTAAAGTTCAACACAGCTAAGTGTAGGTACACTTTTGAGTTTGCACAGTTGGCTGATTCATTTTACAAGCTATTTTACCTAGTACAATCTTCTGGTATAGATGAGGCCAAGGAAAGGAGAACATGAAGATTTAAGGGCATGCTACAACCACATCTTAAGTTACTAATACTGACAATAGTATGAATCTTAGTATACCTCATGAGTTCATACATCATCTAGGAACTAGATAAAACAGGCTAGCCCGAAGTTCTGTCTCTGACAATGGCCAAAACCAGATATCCAGGGAAGATATGGGAGCTGAGCAAGGGCAGTCCCAATTTGCTGCCACTGACTGCTCAAGGACTGTGTGAACCAAACATGGAGTCTAGCAAACCCTCCACTCTCCCTTTGACTCCCAATCAGTTTCTAGTATTCACAGCCCTGCAAGACAAAAATTTCATAGTCTGCCTTTAAGTTAGACAGAGAACCTCCTCCTTTTCTTTTTTAAAGTGTGTCCCATAAGAGCCTTATTAGCACTACTCTGTAGTGTTTACTCTGAAAACAGTGAACAACCGATCACCATCCACCCTCTTCATGCCTCTCATTATTTACTAAATACATGTTTTATTTCAACTGGCCCCTTGCAGACTGAGGAGAGCTGGTTTGCTCAGCCATTATGTGGATGCTGCTCTGTACCTCTCCTTTCTCTTTCTGCCCTTCTCTGCACCTTAACCCTTTCAAGTGGAAGAGGGAGTGGAGGATAGAAAGATAAACTCATGCAATATTCAACATTTGTGGGAATACGTGGCAGAGATGGAAAATAGTTGCAGACTTGTCATGTGCTGATACCTTCATAAAATAAGAAAAAACCTGTATAGAACAATTACAAATTGCTGAAATAGACATACTGGAACATCAAAGCATTTTGTCATGATAGTCATGTTAAAGCATATTTAAGGAACAGGCTTATACACTTGTACTTTGGAAAAAGGTTTTCATTAATCTTCCAAGTGCTAGTTTATTAAACCAAACTAGAACAGGTCTAGATATATTGGCCTGGCAGCAAACCAAAACCGAACATTCCCCAAACAAATCCAAATCCCTTTGCCTGAGAGTATGGAATAATGTCAATGAAGCAAATGTGATATTCACCAAACCTTAATATTTGTAAGATAATTTTAGAAGCCCAAATGATACTGTATGTGATGAACTCAGAGGTAGTGCAGAATTTTAATCAAAACTATTGAATAAATAAAAGCAAATGCTTGGTAACTTTCTAAGTAAGATCTTTTAAAGAGAAAATACAGGTAGCAAGCTGACAAATCCTAATCAGATAGTTCTGTTTTACCCCATTGCATTACATTATATTAGACAGTCTGCAAACTGCTAAATAGATTTGGGTTAATTATTCCTGGTCCAGCTCTTTCTCAGGAAGAAAACCTTGATTTTATTGCAGTCTTTGTCAAATTAAAAATGCAGATGCCTGCTCTGCAAAGCATGCAGCTGGATTCTCATTTGCTGCTTAGGCACAGGTCTTTGAAAAGGGAACTTGGTGGACAGTTTGAGGTAGCACATAGGCAGCATAAACCCTCTCAGTATTTAATGCTAGCTCTTGCTAAATACATGTGTGTGCAAACCTGATAGATGGATGGGGCCACATTTTGTAATCCTTAGATTCTCCCTTTTTTCCCCCCAAATACAATCCTCAGTGTATGTTCATTTGCAATTCCACTAGCAAATCATGTGTACCACAGGCTGAATTCAGAGCTTAAGTACACTAGGATTTTGTTTGGGTAGTCAAATACAATAGAAATGAACGCATCTTCTACATTCTCAAGATAGCAGTGATTTTAAACAGGAAACAATTCCACGAATGAGGAAGTGGTAGAACAGTATCTTGTAATTGTTGGCCATGTAGATTTAGATTTTAAAATATCTTTAGTGGTTGTTGTGATTGTCATTCTGTCAAAATGAGTGTTTACATTTTTTATTGTGACCCTGCTTATTTTCACAGCTTTTGTAATCTTAATGTGCTAAATAAACACTTTTTGTCCAGCCACTGAAAAAGCTAACATGCCAAGTGATTTGTAGCTTTCCACCTGAACTGTTGCTCATGAAATTGGGATTATATGCCTGCAGGCCCACACATGGTAAATGAGTCTCATCTTAGACTGCCTGTTGTGCTTCCAGCACTTCAGCAGCAGCCGAGGCTTCCAAGAGTAGCCTGAGTAACATGCATGCTTGCATGGTTAACACTTTGAAGTACAACTTAGTATCTTCACTTTTACTTTTATTGAATGAAAATATAAAAATTACCAATTTTTTTGCTATCCATTTCTTGTTCCTTCTTTCATCCCATGAAGTAGATGTGAATATCTCACTGCAACTACTCACACAGATTTAACTTATTCAATTAGGTTACTCTTATGTACCAAGAAAATTACCACAATCCTTCTTCTGTAGTTTCTGGTTGAGGTAAACATGCAAACAAACATGTAGCAAATGTTGAAAAAATCCTGTAAAGGGACAGGACTAATTGTCCTCCCACCATATTGTCATACTGAGTAGAACCGATAAATAATTTAGATTGGACTACAAATTAAGTCCCAAGATCTGCTTTGACTCCAAATAAACACCTACACCTGTAGATCTTTAATACAAAAAAACAGTTGTCTTCACTAGGCACTCCCATATGCATTACTGTAAAATAATATTTTATTAACAAATTATCCAGTGCTGAATGACACTAATGTGAAAAAATAGGATCAACGCCAGTCCAGTTCATTAATGGGGGCTTCTCAATAGAGCAAGCGAGTAACCTCTCTCCCCAAGATTTTTATTGCATTTGTTTAAATACAATGGTTCTAACTAACTTCAAATGAATTCTTACTGACCTCAGTTTTATTTTGAAGTTCCAAATTCCTCCAGTTAGTTACTGAATCACCAGGGATTTCTCTTGGAAAAAGACTGCGAGTGATGCAGCTGACACCACCGCTCCATCCAACCCAAGGGCAGCCACAATGAACAGCTTATGCAGCCTGTTCCGAACATGGAATGCACTGCCATTAGCATGAGCAGAATGAAGAACTGCTACATTCATCTTAGCTGGTGAGGGTCAAACTGGGCAAGCACAAGCCCGTGGTGTATGAAAATAGCTGGGAAGACGCTTTCATTTGTGCTGACAGACAAAAAAAAGGGATTTTAAGGGCACAAGTTTCTTTTTTATAGAAGTAAGTAGCAGTAAATAAAAAGGGTCTTTATTGCCTAGTGTTCACAGCTAACACAGAATAGATACTGCCTTTGCAAGCATTAATTACAAGTCAGTGGTGTCTTCTCTGGCGTGTGCAGTGGAGAGAGGGGTGAATCTATCTTGCATGCTTTTTTTTTAGGGAGAGCAGGATCCTCTTCCACCACAGTCAGTCTTGAAAAAGGTAAAAGAGCAAAGTGCAATAAATTATCCTTTTCCAGTGCTGGTGTAGGATGCCAACAAAGGAAACACCCTTGTTTGGTTCATAAAAAAATTGGTCTTCTATTTTAAACGGTACAATTAGCTTAGATTTTATAATGGTGTTTGACTGGTCAGGATGATGTTTTATCTTTTCCTCTTGGTTCACATTAAATTCTCTTTGTCCTTTTTACTCTGAAGCCATTGTAGAAGGTTCAGGGTATATCCTTTAGAGTAAAGCAATTACTGTAGTCATATTTTGAATTGAAGAAAATCTGAACATCTTTAGAATGTTTCATATGTCTTTATATAAAAATACAAAGTTTTCATAGTTTCAGTATGTAAATAATATTTAAGAACTGCACAAAATCTGGTTGCAAAACCCTTAACATATGAATTATGTGATGCCAATATTTATTAATTTGATACTCCAGTCTGATTTTCTGCAGCTACTAGGAGCACTGTACAGATGAGACTGTAAGCAAAGAACACCCATTCTACTCATTCAGAGCTATTCCAAAATCAATCTGAGGCTTGTGAGTCTCCACCCATCCCACAGGTCTTTGTCACATTTCACTAAACATTGAGTCTCTCTCTCTTGTAATTGTCAACTATCTGCATGAGGAGCAAATCACTCTGTTATCAGTTTATTCTCCAGTTTTACCCATGCAAGGCAGGTTCCCTTTGAGTTTTGGAGCAGAGCTCATGGCTGCCACAGCACATCCCAGCCAGCAAACAATAATTCCACATCAGGAATCCAGCTGCTCTCCCAAATGGTGCTGCACTGTATTACCACAAAGCCACAAGGCTGTTCAAAACACCCACTATCAGCCAACTCCATTCCCATGCTAGAGATCAGAAAACAAGAACACACTTGGCCTTCTCCGCTCTGTGCTTTCAGCAGTTTGCCCGCCCAGTTATGCTGAACTCTGTCCACATCTGTTTTGCAGTTCCCCTCTCACTGGCTTAATTGTACATGCTTACTGATATCCCAGACAAACCACAAGGAACCACTTGCATAAAGCTAGCTAATGAAGGGAGGAGAAAAGAAAGAAAAAGAAACAGCAGCATTTCTACAAAAAATAAATGTCAAATCTTTATTTCCTCTTCAAGGAAATAAAATATATTTTCTCTTTGCAGATGTTGCTAATTATGCAGATGAGTTTATTTTTTTTTTCCTTAAAAAATCTGCATTCTTCATTCTAAATCTTTGACCAGTCCTTAGCAATTAATTTCTTTGGATAAAAGGAAGGATATCAGTGAGAGCTTGGTTTTGGTGGGACCCAGAACAAATACACTCCATTTAATAATTCATTCATTCTTTAATAATATCCTTTAGGGAGACTGGCTACTTCCACTGATTGTTTTAGTACTTATTCTAAACAATAGGCTTACCCACTTAACAAATTAGGTTAAACTTCAGAAGTCATCACTTGTCAGACACTGTTTGTTGTTCATCTAAGATGTGTTCATCTATTTTGGAAAGTCCAGCGCAGAGGAACCCATGCTCTCTCACGTGCTGTGCTGCAGAAATGCCTCAAGGACTTCCCAAACCCTTCCTGACAGCAAGCCACCAGAGACATTTGTTTGGATTCAGTCCATTGCTGAGCATAGAAAATAATAGTTTTTATGTCCATCATGACCTTGGCTTCTCTGCATGAGTTATGTTGTAGAGACCTGACCGCTTTCCACTAGAGCAGTGTTGGTCACAGCTATATTGGAAAGGCTCATCCAGGAGACAATAGCTGTCAGAATTATCAGGGGGAAGGAAAGCATAGAGAAATGGATATGAAAGAGATGGAGGCACTTACTTTAGCTACTGGAAAAGGTATGTTACAGGGTAAAAAAAGAAAAAAGCTTCAGTTTCCTTTCAAAGTGTGTTATGTACAAAAGAGCAAAATATGGTTTAGAATGAACAGAAGGTAAATGTAATCCAGAAAGAAACATTGCCCTGCACAGCATCTCACTGACCTGTGGGATCCATCATGACACCAGGTCAGTCAGCTGCTGTAAGTTCCTTCATAGAAAGGCTAAGTGTCATGTCTACACATCTTTTAAATACCTTCACGTATTTAAATGTTAACTCCACCACTTCCCTGAGCAGGCTGTTCCAATGCTTGACCACTCCTTCCATGAAAAAAATTTACCTAATAACCAATCTAAACCTTCCCTGGCACAACCTGGGGCCATTTCCTCTTGATGGGATTCCCTCATGAATCCCATCAAGCCTCATAAATTTGTAGGGATCCAGCTGGAGCAGCAGATCCCTCCCAATTTCAGGGTTGACTGGGAGCTGGTCATTCTTGCAGTCATGGTCCTCCAGCTCAGACCACTGAGTCACCCTTGGTCCATATTCCATGTTGAAGACAGAGGCAAAGAAAGCATTAAACACCACTGCGTTGTCTCTGTCCCAGTTTGTGATGTGACCATCTTCATCCTGTAATGGGTTAATGATATTTCCATACTGCCTATTGCCACTAATGTCTGAAAAAAACTCTTTTTGTTGTCCCCACATTTCTGGCAGCTTCAACTCCGGCTGAGCTTTGGCCACATGAATTTTCTCCCGACAGCATCAAACAGAATCTCTGTATTCTTCCCACATCCCTTGACCTTGCTTCCCCTAGGCATATACCTTCCTTCTTTGCCTTATTTCCAAGAGAAGATCCCTGCTCAGCCAAGCCAGCCTTCTGCCTCATCTGCTTGACTTCCAACATTTGAGAATTGGCTGTTCCAGCACCTCAATGTCTTTCTTCTAGTGAGGAGCCCAAAACTGAACATGTGATTTAATGTGTGGCCTCATCAGTGCCAGATACAGGGGGATGATCACTGCCCTGGTCCTGCTGGCCACTCTCTGTCTTATACAATCACACAGGGTAGTTACATCCTAAAGCCAGTGCCCTTCCTATGCACAGAGATCAAAGAGAAACCTTGGGTCACAACTAATGTCAGCAGGGACACCAGATCCCACTGTTACCCTTGTTTCTCAGGGGCATGCCAACTGCAGTCAGAGCATGTGGATTTTTCTGGGGGACCCTCTCCAAGTGGTCCTTTGAAGCAGAGCCTGGAGCAGGGGAGCTGCAGATGTTTACCCACCTGACTGTGCCAGCTATTGTCTTGTGCCTCAGGTTCCTGCAGACCAGCAATTAAGGCAAAAATCTGGAAATCCACAGCACAGTTAGCAGCTTCTGGTCATGGTGGTGATTGGATTAGGGGAGAGAATGCTGTCTGGAAGGATACAGTACTGGCTGCTCTGGGGATTTAAACTGATTCCCCAGCCAAAGGAAAATGAGTGTGGTGGCTGTGGTTTGCTTTCCGTTAACATTATCTTACAGTTTATATCCTAGAGAAATAGGCATAGCTGGCAAATCCTGGGAGCGAGGCCCAAAACTGATTTAGCATGAAGCCTGAACTTTCTCTCACCCTTTGAAGTCCAAGTGTTCATACTCAGCATCAACATGAAGGGACAGGGTAATGCAGCAATGTTTCTCCTCCTGCATTTTCTTCTTGTTTTGCATGAATTTCAGAAATCATGGAACCAAGATTTTAAAAATAAATCTACTAATCTTCCCATGGGAATAATTATACATTTTAAACATGTCTCCAGAAGAGAGGAACTCATACCTTAGAAAGTCAGATACAGAAAATTTCTTCTAAGAATGTAATTAAAAAGGTAAAATCTGTTGGATAGAAGTAATTTAGATTTTAAAGGTGAACTTCACAAGTTGAAAGTAATATTCTGGATTAGAATCTTTTGTGCCAAAATACAACAAAACATAACGATACAGGGTTTAACATACATGTTGTTGGGCAAAAATGTAGCAGAGATGTTAAAAAACCTGTCATTCTGTAATGCAAATCAGACTTTCTCATATTTTACTTTAGTGGGCTTCATTTTTCTTTAAACAATAAAGATTAGTTAACCGACCTCCTTGCTCTTGTTTATATATAGTTGGAAGAATAATTCAGACATCATTTGATATTGTATCTAGCTGTGCTGAAGCTGTATGCAATCTAATATGTACAGAGTTAACTGTACCCATTTTTTGACTTGATTAATCCATTCAACTTTTTTAACAGAGCAAATGGTATAGGAGTAATTAATTTGCAAAGGTCCAGTTGGTTAAGTGTAGGTTTTAAAAAAATGTATCTTAACAATAAGAATTTTTTTCAAAAGCCAAAAATACCCTATTCTCAAAAGCAAAACAGATGCATAGCATAAATCACTCATTCAAACAAAAGAGAATGTCAATCTTTATGTTGTTTAAAACCATTAGAAACCATTTTCCTAATTGCCACTTCAAAATCCTGTACTAGCTAATCAAAGAAATTCAGAAACTTCAACTCATACTGTTTTTTGTACTCTATGGTGTTTTGGAGGCAAGAAAAATTTGCTCTGTGCTTCTGTAGGCTGTAAAAGACATATTCACTACAATGCATTTAAAAGCAGCTCAGCAGGAAGAATTACCTATTGAATCAGAAGGATTCTGCCCCTGATTAACACTGAAGGAGCATTTCTGTTTAAGGTGAAGGAGCAATGAATTGCTTACTAATATCCCCCAAAAGCAGTGAAAGATTTAACTATTCTTCTGAGAAAAGAGGTTGTAGGAGAGGATTGAATGCATGGGAGAGTTTGAACTACTAAAGATGTGTTTAGAGTTGCTACAGCCAGCTGACTGCATTTAATTGCAGCATTCATAAGAGATTTTAGGCTGAAAAATAAATTTCAGAGAGGCTGTAGCACTAGAATTTGGGCTGATAAAAACTGGTGAGCTCCAATTCCTGCAACTGGAGAGAGGCAATATAATTCAAAGTGAGTGGACAGTTGGTTTCAGATTCCCTTTCTGTAGTTGTAGGTAGGCAGAGGATACTGGCTTGCAAATACAAGTTGGTGTGGATCCTGGAAAAGTTTTCGAGCTCTGCTTGGAGCAGTGATGAACAGTGACACTAATCCACTGTCCTCTCAATACAGCAGAGTTTTAGGAATAGAAGCATAGAATGCTAAGGGTTGGAAGGGAAATTAAAGGTCATCTAGTTCCAACTCTCCTGCCATAGGCAGGGACAACCTTCCACTAGACTAGGTTGCTCAGAGGCTTATCCACCTGGCCTTGAACACTTCCAGGGATGGAGCATCCACAGCTTCTGTGGGAAACTTCTTCTAGAGACTAAAAACCTTCACAGTAAAGAATTTCTTCCTAATATCTAATATAAACCTATCTCTTCAGTTTAAAGCCATAACTCCTTGTCCTGTTACTACATGCCCTTGTCAAAAGTCCCTCTCCAGCTTTCTTGTAGGTGCCCTTTAGGTCCTGTAAGTGTGCTGTAAGGTCTCCCTGGAGCCTTCTTTCCTCCAGGCTGAACAACCCCAACTCTCTCAGCCTCTCTTCACAGGAGAAGTGTTCCACCCCTCTGACTGTCTTTGTGACCTCCAGTGGACCCAGTCTAACAAGTCCACATCCTTCCTACATTGGAGACCCCAGAGCTGGACACTACTCAAGAAGACTTTAGGGTTAATTAAAGGATCAAAGTTGGTCAATTAATTTAATTTCTTACTGAGTCTTCAAAAACCTGTTGAGAACCAGGGCAATGTACCTGTAAGTATTTCTTGATAGGCTTTTATTTTAGGATTGGGATCAGCATTGCTTTCAAATGTGAACATAAATCCTTACAGGACCCATGAAATAACATAAAGAGTTTTAGGAATCAGCTAACCATACCTCAGTCTGAGGCTTGGAAGAAGCAGCAATTTCTCCCTGAACTTCAGTCTTAAAGATTAACACAAGAGCTATCTCATAACAGCTACAAATCCTTTGCACACCATTTCTAACCAGGAACACTTCTTCCAATTTACATCTTCTCGTGGCAGGGATCTCACATGGAGCCCTTTCACTGAGCTGCCTTTAGAGTAAATGGACTAGAAAGTAAGAGGTTACAGCTGCAATGAGCAGGGCTCTTTAGTTTGTTACAGAGTTAAGTGAAAGGAAAGGGCTTTTTGTTGCACTTAGTGACAGTGTTTGCATCTTGCCATCAAAAACACAAATCCAACCTCGTTGACCTAATTAGCCCAAGAATCTGTCTTTTCTGCTCATGCCAGCCTGGACCCTACCATTAACACTAATCCTGAAATTAACACTACACCTAGATTAGCAAAACCTATCAAACTCTGAAGTAAGCACAGTTTGGGGGCTTCTGCTGCTGATGACATAAAAGACACGTTAACACCTAGATCTGGGCAGCAACACTGACTCTGTTTCATATCACCCAATCCCTCACCTTGTGCCTAACAAGGACTTTATTTATGTCAATTCCTTACATTTTCACCCAGAATCTCTGCCACACTAAAAGCTAAGTGTGGCTTGTTAGTTCCCATTAAAAACATATTCAAAGTACTCTAATATTCCCTTTTAAATCTCACAGTAACATGGACTCAGACAACAGGTTAGTTTGACTTCTAGACCTTGAATATATTTTATCCTTTAAACTAAATCTGTCCAGCTGAAATGAAAATACTATCAAGAAGAAGCCAACCAGCACCAGGTCCAGCTCCACCTCACAAAGCTTTTTTCAAACCCAGTATTAACATCATCATAGCCTTTCCCAGACTAACATGATAACTTAACCAGAACTCTAAGCCTTGTCCTTACTGCGGTACAGCAAAGACTATCTGCTGCAATTTTTCATTTTTTGATCATAATGTTAGTGGGTGTAGCATTCCACAACTGTAATAAAACCAGGTGTGTTTGCAAATTACTGACTCTGAGTTACTACTTAGCATCAAATCTTCAAATTATCCAAAACTCATCTTCTTAAAACTGATAATTAACTTTGAAAAGATACATTTTGATGCTAAAGAATTACTGTTAATTCATCCCCATCCCTAAATCACCATCTTAAAAGTAAATGTTCAAGATGGAGCACATGCACTACCCCGGCCAGCCTAAAAGAATACTGGATGTGATAGACAGATTTGGCCAGGAAGAAGATAGTACAATGAAGACAGTATTAATCGGCTGCCCTTACAAGTGTTCCAGAGAAATTATTACTGAACTTAAGAGAAAACACTATCATGCGTAAATGCCATTAAAAGGAGAATGACAGCAATTAAGTGGATGGAAACCTCCTTTTTTCATTCTTTATTCTTTGACAAATACTTCAATAAAATGCCAGGGAGAACAGTGTCTGCATCTTCCTTTCTGAAGTTGTCTAGACTTATGATGAAAATGCTTAAATTGAAAAAAAAAGTGAACCTGTTTACAAAAACTACTTAAAATTACATGCATGCACAGGACCCCCAATTTCTGCAGTAGAATTGTATCAAGAATGAATAATTTCTGAAAGTAATGTAGATAGTTCTAGAGTTAGGACTTTGGTTCTTAAATCTGAGTTTGTAAGCTGAAGTTTGCAATAAACTGACATATTGTAACTCACTGTTTAATGTATTTGTATAAATTCTTTTAAAAAAAATATTCTGTCCACATAGCAGCAAATTTTCAGGCTATTTACCTTCACTCAAGTTTGTCTATCTTGAGTTAGAGAGACTGGCAATGCTCCTGAGTGAATTCACAAACTCCCCAAGATCCTCATAGGCTGAAGGAATTCCTGTGATTAAGGGAGAGTCATCATTTGTCTCCAGAAGATATTTTATTTGGTCTGTCACTGTGGAATGAGGTCCATTCTGTACTGCATTCCAGATTCTTTACATTTCTCAAGTGGAAAGTAGCTGGTATATTCAACTAAAATATTTCTTAGGTCAATTGAAGCTCCCAGGTGAGAGAGAACCAGAGCAGTTTGTTCCCATTCAACTACTCCTAGGGATATTTGACAATTTTGATGGGCTGATTTAGAGTTTTGTTGTTACAAAATGAAATTTCCATAGGTCAGAGTAGTGATATATGTATAAAGAGATAAATCTCTTCAGTTTAAGCTTTCTAACCCCCAGTGTCCAAGATGCTGATAAGTTGATCTGATACACCTATAGTCACAAAGAAAAAAAGAATTTTTATTATTTAAATATAATGTTAATATTGAAAAAGCAGAGGGGAGAGGATATATTACACATAAAGATGAAAAGATATTTGAAATCTCTCTGTCTTCTTATGTGTACTTCATAATTTAGAAGCACAGCACCATGGTCTCACTAACAGCAGGTGAGTGCCAAGACACAGCATGTGTGTTCTTTCCTTATCAGTTTAACAGAATCACTTAAAAAGTAGATCAAAGAACTTTGGATGATACAGAAAAAGAACCAAAAAACTGTCAACCAAGACACAGAAAGCCATTTTATAGAATACATAAGCAAGAAAAAAGAGAGAAAAAATGTTTGCATTAACCCAACAGTCATTTCAGAAAGTCAGTTAAGAAAGTTTAATTTGTTGGCTTATTATGATTTATTGTGCAAGTAATAATCCATACTAAAACTCTTTGATTTGTAAAATTAAATTTGCAACAACTGTGTAAATGTTAAGTAGCTTTAAGGTAGATTAGTTTGTAGTAAAATATATAAAGGTTATTATCTTAATTTAAGATTGTCTTAATTTACCAAACAATCCAAATTCATAAAAAGGGACACTGTAGATACAGTTTGCAGCTGTTAGACTGTGAAATACTGGCCATTAACTTATTGCTTACCTTTATGAAGACCATACCATAAATATAAAATGCCATAGGTCATTCCATGATGAATCTTTTATTCTCTTCACTAAAAAAAGGCTGCAGAGAAGATAATCTGCATCAAAGGTTGAATCCTTGAGATATAAGATTCATGACAAATATTGCAACAGTATTACCTAGGATATGATATTAGCTATCAAATCCAATGAGTCCATGCAAAGCATCTGTGCAGGACATGAAATTCTGACTGTGGTTTCAAGCAATTGAACTAAATGTGAGTTTGTCCCAAATGCAAACTTTGTACAACTCTATGTTCTCAAAATAATATGTTTTACTCTCTGGAAACATCTTCAGGGCTGTGCTCATCCCACTTACTAGACAGAACAGAATGAACACTCATGCTGAATGAAGAAATCATACAACTGTAATAACCAGTTATTCATGATTATTAATAAATTAGGACTATGATAGTAAATAATTAGAAATATTTCTGCTTGAGAAAAAGATTATCAGACTGAAAAGTCAGTTATTTTGTCCTAGACTGTAACTTAGTTCAAAGAACTGGTAACAAATAGCTCCTCCTGTGGCAATATGACCCCATTTCCTCCCTAAACTTGCCTAGCATATTCTTCAAAATTTTATATTTAACTTTCTAGCCTCTATATCACCTGGAGCAGTGGGCAATTCATTTCTCATACTCTATGGATAGATTGCTAAATTAGCATCTTCTTTGGTTACTAAAGTAAAAGAAAACATGAAGAAATATAGGCAAGATTAAAACAACAAAAGACATGACTAAACTTCTAAATCCACAGTTTTTTCAAGTTCTTCAATAATGAATTTCCATACACCAAACAATTTTTTGGGTTTTTTTTGTGTTTTTTTTTTGTTTGTTTTGTTTTGTTTTGTTTTTTTTTTTCTTTTGTTTGTTTGTTTTTGTTGGTTTTTTTGGGTTGTGTGTTTTTGGTTTTGTTTTTTTCTAAATAGTTTACACTGTTATTGTGGAATAGCATGAAACAGACTCTACACTCACTTTATTTACAGGAAACCAAAGCTGATTCTGAATGAACCTGACAAAGCGACATGTGTGGCTAAGACAAGAGTTGGGACCAAGCATCAAGGATTCTTTGGATAGAATACACATTAAGAGAACATCATTTGCAGATGTTCTTTATCCAGTTGGATTCCCTGGCTTTTCACTATCTCTGCTCACAGGAGCCAGAGCCAAAACAAACAAGTTGTCCTTTTCTCAGCAAAGTGTATTTGATGGTGCCGCGTGGATGAGAGGCCTCCAAAGCAATGGTTCTCAGCATTCCAGATGATTAGCCCTTCTAATTGGCTCTGTCTCCTCCCATCCCAGGATCTTCTCACAATAAATTTAGTTAGGAAAAGATGCATAAAATTCAGTATCAAGGAAGTATCAGAGAGATGATGTGAAAGTAACATTGCTTTTCAAGCTGCATTCCTAGCATAGAAGACCAAGAGTTTATTTCCTCTTGGCAGACATAGAATATAAACAATCTTTCTTGGTTATTTTGCTGCCTGATCATCTGTTTTTATGTGGTTTATATCCTGTCCCATCAAGAGCAAGTATTAGAATGAAAAACACAAGAAGAAATAAACAAGTTGGGCTATGCTGGTGCTCTTCAAAGTATTAAAACCTCTCAAGGACAGCCAGTTTCACCTTGCTCACATGCCCACTTAAACAATGTGTATGAATTAGGATCAGAAAGATAAGTCCTGTCAGAGAATTTTTGCCTGTAGTAGGTACATATACACTATATATACACATCTAAAAATCCTGCCGAAACTATTGGTCAAAGACTGTGTTACCACGGGATCTCAGGTCATTTTCAGCGCTTCATATTTCTTCCTGTGGCAGTTTGTAACTCTTGGCCTTTATTTTACAGGCTTCAATAGAGGTACAAATAGTCCCTATATGCTTTTATATTTAATATCTATTGCAGTTATCTACAATCACTAAGGCCTGAAGTTCTTGACCACTGCAAGTACCCCTACTCCTCTGGCCTTATAAAGGGCCAATGCAAGTCAAAGGCTCTTTTTTCAAAGTGATGCAGCTGGAAAAAAATGTCAGACCTGAAGAGTCTCCAGTATTTGGAGTTAAATTATCTGAGATCGTTACAAGGTTGCCCAAGCACAGGATAATGCTTAATATAGTTCTGGAACCCTGATCCACAACAGCTGCCTACTAAATTAAAGCTTCTTTAGGTATCTGAGGTTTCTTGCCTTTTTCCATGAGATATAAAAGCCTTCCACTTTAGAATGGACTTGGTTAAAGCAAACATACCTTATTATTAACCATTGTGAAAAGGCTGAGCCAGTTTATTTGATTCTCTGTAGTCCTTCATGCAGAATAAATGCATGCTCTCAATAAAAGTTTGCAGCCCAGAAAGCTCAATTTCAAATAAAAACTGCAATGAAGTACAGCAAGTATTTATACATGAAATATGTTCAACTATAAAGCACACATTTTTTTAATTTAAGAAAAGCAAGATACATGTTAGATGCAATAGTACACAAGTCATACAGGTGGTTCCTGTGAACAACCTATGTGAATCTCCACAGAGCAATATTATCTGAGAAGAAATGGTCATGTTTCCTCTCTAAAGCAATTCCCTTTAAACACATTATATTTTCCAAAGTAATTCACCTGTGAATGTAGCTGTCAGTTACAGCAAACTTATTGAAACTACTGTTTGTTTTGGAGAGCACTTTTTTCACAGCACTATGTCTGTGTTACATGTTTCTAACAAGGAATAATGATTGCATACGACTTCCATATAAAGAACTCAGAGTTTGTATTTTTAATTTCCTCTGCCTCTCTTGTATTTTTCACTTGATTATTTGGAAAGCTGATACACACAACTATTGAACAACTTGGCATGAAAAGTGAATCAAATTGAGTAACATCTAACTTTCAGAAAGACTGGACAGACTCATGAATTTTTTTAAAAATTACTTCTATGTAGGGTATTTGAAATACAACTGCAGTTCAGCTCAAATAAGAAAAACGCAACAACTTGTCTATAAAATCCCTTCCCCACTTTATTGATCTTTTTAATTTTCCTGATTTTCAGCATGCAGACAAGCAGCAAGGATTAAGGAAGGGGTATTCAAAGTCTTTATGAAGTAGAAACAGATATTTAGAAATTTAAGTGTCACACCAATGTCACAGAGCTGTTTGCCACACTTACACATTCAGTTCATGCAGCTTGGTAACTGTGAAGTGAGTACTTCACACACACACACAAAAAAAAGGGGAATAAAAAGGATAAATTCTCTCTCTACTTGAGTTTCCAGGCTTGGTAGTTGGCATGACAACTGTAAGCAAGTAGTCAAGTCAGGCACTGACTGAGAGTAAGAAGCTGAAAGAAACCGACAGAAGCATATAAAAACTGGGAATACAGAGAACTGCTAGGGGGAAAAAATGATAAAGTGTGGACATAAGAGAGTTTTAGAGATGTGGGCACTAGCACAAACAGTGAGCAACTATGTCCCTGCATAGCAGTAGGCAGAGTATCATATAGCTGAGGTGGTGACTAGCTGTTTCTCCAGCAAATAAAAAGATTGTGCTACTCTAGGCAAAACTCCAGCTTTGTTGTGTGCCAACAGAAATAGCTGATCAGGCTGCACAAGAGCAGTTTCACAGTGAACTGCAAGTAGTGATACATAAAGAGCTTATTAATCTTCCTTTACCACTGAAGCAAGTTTAATTTCCAGAAAACAGATATTTATATCTAAATCAAAGGAAATACTTGAGAAGGGTGTCAAAATAAGATTATCTGACATTTTTTATGGATAACTCAAAATCATGCAAAAAAAAAGAAAAAATAAAAAAAAAAAAAGAAAAAAATTAAAAGATAAAGATTAGCGAACAAGAGGAAACCTTCATGGATATGATAGGATAGACTATGCTACATCTTTTTCTGAAAACATTTCTAGTTTGTTATTGCTACCTGAGTATTTTGACAGAATAAATTCTCTTCTGTCTCTGAATGACATGTGAATTGGCAGTAGAGCAATAACCCTACTTCACAACACTGTACACGTGGCCTTAGATTGGCCTCAGAAACTATACAGTGGCATCACTGTCAAGTGTGAGGACAACTAAAGTCAGATTACCCAACAGCAGAAGTTTTCAGTCACATATTTCTCATGTTTTTTCCTCATGGAAATACAGGGGTTTTTTTTCAGTTGAAATCATGACCTACAGTTGTTTGCATGCAATTACAATCTTTCTCATTGCTTTTTTTCCCCCCAGAAACTTGACCATTTTTGTCATGTTTGTCAGTTGAAACTTGATCATTATTGTCATGTTTGTCAATTGACTAAAGTCTGCATATTTTTATTCCACTTTTTAAAATATATTTATTTTAAATACAAACCTAGCAGCGGATAACATATATTTTATTCTCTAGCCTACCAGGACATTTTTCTGATGCCAGAGGCATGCCTTTACAATAGGAGCAAGGCCAGAGACTCTCACTTTTACTAAGTCAGAGAAGACAAACTGACCCCATTGGCAGTGACTTGTCCTACATGAGATGCCTTAAAGCTGAAGGACTACTGTACTGTAATCCAAGCATCCCATTTTGTGTTTATTCTCGTGGTGAACTTGACAACTCTGAAATGGGAAAAAATGAATTTTCATTGAGATGGGGAAGCTTGAAAGCTTCCCTCATAAAAGGTTACAACCTTTATGGACAGGTAGTAAATTATGGGAATTCATACATTCCTTCTCCTTCAGGTATTTATTTCCTGAGCTATAAATACAATTATTCCTTTAAGAAATTATATTTTAGTTTGCTAACTTTAACTTTCATATTTCTAAATCTATTGTATTCACAACTTATTATGACATAATATAAAATTGCATTGTTTGTTATTAGCAGGAAAAGAGAAGAATCATCTCTCAAAGGTATAACACTCCTCCAAATACACAAATTATATTTCACATGATATTTCAAGTATGAAAATGACAAGAAGCAGCCCATGAAGGAAGGTTTTACTTATTTCATAGATCATAGAATGGTTAGAGTTGGAAGGGACCTTAAGGATCACCTAATTCCAACTCCTCTGCTATGGACAGGAACACTTTTCACTAGACCAAGTTATTTAGTGCCCAATCTAGCCAGCTCTTGAGCACTTTCAGGGCTAGGGAGTCCACAATATCTCTGGGCAGCTTGTCCCAGTGCCCTACCACCCTCACAGCAAAGAATTTCTTCATAATATCTAATCCAAACCTAGATTTTTCAGGTAAAGTTGTCTCAAGGAGGAAAGGTGGAGAGAAGAACATTAAAACACAAACCTTTCCTAACACAGGTTAAGAAGAGAGGAGGAAGTTCTTTTCTACAATTTTGAAGTTTTGCAAGTAATCAGAAAAGGTTTTTACCTCACAAAGCTTTAATCTTTTATTAGAAACTTTAATAATGTGCTTAAAAAATCTTATCACTATATACTCTGTATATATATATAATAGATGCTTTTACTATAATTCATACTGAATATTAAGCCCCTGATATCAAATTATTATGATACAGGGTGAAGTTCCCAGTAATTCTTAATGAATGACTTGCTTCAGATACACTTGTATTCTACAGCATGAACAAAATTGATTTTATAACTGAGAAGTTGCAACTATTGTTTCTGCACTTTTCTTACTACTTTTCAACCTTTGAACATGTTAATATTACTACTGGGGAAAAAAGTACTTATCTTGTTAAACACATTTCATTTTTATGGTAATTTGGCCTCATACATAACTCAATCTCTCTAGTTTATAGAAGATTTAAAAATGTTTACAGGAGGGATTGAGTGAAAATGTAGCATGTTGAGGGACCATCACTTTAACTGGTGTCAAGAAAAGCCAGCAATGGTATAACAAATAATGCCAGTTGAAGATCTGACCCAAAATACAGTTGTATATTCAGCTTAACAGAGAAGTCACTGAGGCAGAGAAATCATTAAAAGTCAAATAATCTGTATTTACTGCACTTTCCCCTAAAAAATTACATGTATATTATACCACAGGCACAAGTATATTGTTTCATTAGAGATTCCAGCTAAATGATTACTTTTTTAAAAACCAGTCCACACTTCTAGACTGGACATCACTGGTTTGTGTTAAGCAAGTTCCCTGGTGGCATTAGTGATTACTTTCTTTTCTCACATGGCCTGTACAATCAACAGTAGGTCAGCTTTAATTAGTCACTGCAATAGAAAATGAATTATGAAATAACAAGGACAAGCAAATAAGCCATTTAAAGTAACAGACAACAGACTGGAATAATCGAATTCCTCAGTAAATAACCTGAAAATACTGTAAAAATACAAATCAACAAGATTTTTCCCTTAAGGTGTAGTTCACCCTCCTGCCCCTATTAGATTCCTCTGCATCTGAAACCAACTTTCTGAACCTACATTGATTAAGAATGGGATATCTGTAACATGATATGTTTTCAGTGATCTTACAGATTGTTGTTAACAAGCAGTCCATCACAAATGTGGCTTCTATTATATTTTATTACTTTCGGGATGTTAATTTTGGTATAGTCTCATTTTTCTAATTTTGTGCAAAAAAACTACCCGTCCTGTAAAACAAAGAGAGGTGGGGACTTGAAAAAAAAGAAGAGCAAGCTAAAACAACACTGTTAGAACAATGCTGATATAAATATCTGAACATCCAGCATTAATCTGAAACAGGGGTTCTTTGACACTTAATTTTACATTGATGAATTAAACTAGGCACAAGCCTTCTCAAGACTATGACATGTTATTCTATTCAGACTATACATGGCTACAAAAATAAAAATTACATTCCATATGACTGTAGAAATTATTATTCTAAATCCAGTGAGATATATGAAAGCTATATAAGAGTTTGTAATCAAAGAAAACACTTAGTTTAGAATATAACTTAGGATCCACTCTCCAAGTAACTTCAGACATCCCAGAAGATTGCAACTTTCAAACAAGGTTATCAGTTATCATGGTGATACCTGGAAGGATAGGATTGTTCTTCACCATCTGATATGGAAAAGAAAAATAGTTAGTATTTTGATCTTTTCTTTCATAATGTATGAAGAAAATTATAGTACCATAGGCACAACAGAGCACTTCGAATGTTATGAACTTCAGTTAAAAATACATAAAAATCACATTAAAATATAATATGATTCTAAAAGACAATCATTTAGCTATTAAGAAATTTCAGAATTTAGGTTGCCATCAAACCTTGTCAGCATTTATGTACATATATTTTAACATACATTCTGATCTTAAATATTGTGTAGTTCTTCATGAATGAGCAGGGATCTTGGCTTAGTGGCATGGAAATACAAAGACTTGAAAAGGTTGCTATCAGCAGGATATGAGAGTGAAATTTTACAGGAGACAAGAACTGGAAGGGTTAAGGAGAAAAAGCATTTCTTTAGTGAAAATACTTAAATGCTTCCATAGAGTAGTAGATTCTATCTTTGTCTCTATCACAGAACAACCCTTAACCCCCACAACTTTGGAGTCCTTTATTTCATGGCTGTGTAATTTGAAACATCTGGAAGGTCTGATTTTCAAAAGAAGTGACCTCTAAATTAAGAGAGGAAGATCAGTCAGCAGAAGCTATATGCTAAATATTTAAATACTACATAAACAGTGACTATAACAGGTGATGAGGCCTCTCAGTTTAGACACTCAGAAATTACTGACCTCTGTTCCTCAGTTAACCACCCCCAAAATAAAACTAATTCTTGTAGCACCATCATGTTTTTAAGATAAGACTTCTTACTTACAATGGTGAAAAATACAGACATGCACATTACACGAGCCTATATATCCTATCCTAGTAGTGAAACTGCTGTAACACTCATCATCCTTATTGCCATCCCTGCCTACATTCTTCCCTTCACTGTAATAATGGAATTATTACATTTTTCCCTCAGATTATTTAATTATTAAATTAATTGTGAACTCTGATCCTACCCTCCAATACCTCCATCTCCTCGTGTTTGCAGCACTGCCAGTAAATAAAATAAGCATTTTCTATTTCATCATCCGGATTTTTGATGACAGACAATTATGCACAGCAGAGCATAAATCCTTGCAGAACTGAAGCTGATAAACCTGGCAAATTTTAGAGAAATTACCAACACAGATCAGGTACAAGTTTTCCAGCCTCTGTTAGTCCCACTTTAGACTATTATCGTCTAGACTACGTGTTCTCTACATGAGACTATCAGAGTAGCTTCTTATTTGTGTTAGGTGTTCTTATAGCTCTTCCAAAACCAGCTCTATACATTAAGTTAGATGTCATAGCAAGCCTTTCTTTTGTCCACAATGTCAACAATATAATATACTCTTCTTTGAATCTAACTGGACCATATTGAGCTAAAGTAACATGTAACTCAATATTATGGAGTATAATGGAATACTACAAATAGACATTTTAAACAAGTCTCAGCTACAGCATGAACAACAGCTTTGATCCAATATCACATTTCATCATGTGATATTAAGTACAGTGTAATTAAAATGAAAATATTTATAAAAATAAAAGAATAGAAGGGCTACAGTGTTTCATTTTTCTAGGTACTCTCATTTTATTTGGCAAATGCTTTGAAAAACTCTACAAACACTGTATCAAGGTTCTTATACAAATTGGGTGGCTGCATAGAGCAATTCCCAATGCAAGATTAAAAATGTGTACAGCTCTGCTTCAAAGGCTCATTGTCTGCAGTGTTAAGACAGAATGTTTATGTTTGGCCCATTAAAAACACAAATATCTGCAGGTGAATTCATACAGAAATGCTCAATGTTTTAGACTGAAGTATTATAAAGCACTGCTTTTTTTGTCCATTTTCATTAAAAACTGACTCTTGGTACCACATACCCCAATATAGCAAAAACATGGTGTTAAGAAGAAGTGAAAAAAATCTTACAGATTTTTCAATTAAATCTAGATGTGTCACTGTTGATATATGACAGAAATGTACAAGTTAGTGAAGGGGGTTGAATGAAATGGCCTTAAGTGATTTCAAAGCAAGCATAATTTTAAGCATATGAAACTCTCCTCAGGCACTAAAGAGATTTTGTCTGGAGCTGGGTGTAGATTTCTATCACTCATATCCAATAAAGACTAATTAAAATAGAGATGAGATAGATTGGCATCTACAGGGGAATCAAGAGTCTATCTCTCTATGGCATCTTAAACCAGCTTGGACTGTTTATCACAGCAAAACAGCCTGAAGAGATAGGACTGGGCTCTCCAAAAATATCAGAACACTAAATGCCAAAGTAGAATTTTTTACATTAAAAGATAATTTAGACTCACAAGAAGAAATGAATACTAAACAGGAGGAAGTTATGTCAGAAATTGGAAGGTTGCCTACTAGAACCGGAATGTTCTCAAAGATGCTTTCAATAGCAGCAAAAGGAGAAAAAAAACCCTGAAATAATTTCTCAAAAGGATGTGAATAGACTCATATGACACGATTTGGTAGCAGATGACTAAAATCGATGATCCAGTCAGTATTTCTAATCATGGTTTAAATGGTTTCTTATAAACCCTCTAGGACTTGAGGCCAAACCTTTTGGTGAAAACATATAAGCACATGGTTCTATTAATATCAAAGTATGCTGAGTCACTCCATGTCAGGGTCTAGCACATAATTTTCAATTATTTGAAACCATTTAAGTTGGGAATATATACTGATAAAGTGTGCTGATGACAGTTTTTTGATGCAGACAAATGACAAGATAAGTAGGTGATCTGTTGGACCTGCTTCCATTAACAAGCAAGACCAGTTTGGGTTGTGAAAGCTGAAGGAAACTTTAGCTGCAATGGCCATAACATTGTGGAGTTTAAAATCCTGAGTCAAGTGAGCCAGATAAACTTTAAAAAGTACAATTGTGGCCTTCAAGAAAGCAGATCTTGCCTTGTTCAGGGCCCTGCCTTGGCAGGACTCATGGGATACTGCCATGAAGGAAAACTAGGCCCAGCAGAGCTGATGGATTTTCAAGGACAAACCTATCAAAGCACAAGAATGGTCCTTGCTGACACTGGGGAAAACAAGCAAGAGCTTTGCTCTCTTCAGCTGCCTGATGGGGGACACTGTGATCCTCCATCCTCAGAAAATTGTCAGAGCCCTGAGCAACCAGATCTAGTTGGAAGGCTGGACTAAGTGGCCCTTAACAATCCCATCTAACCTGATGGGAAAATAGCATTAAAGAGTGGGTGTTTTCTGTTTTTTTGTGTGTCTACCAGAACATGTTTTACCAATTAGTAACAGAAGTCCTATCCAAGTGGCATTTTGCTTAGTTTTTTTCTGCTACAGACTCTCCAAATTATGGGATGATAGGAACAGAATAGAGCATCTACCACTCTAAAAACTTGACAAAAGAGTATTACCCATTATGAATGAGATTGCCATAAGCACATATATCCTTTTATGGAGAAAGAGAAGAAGCAAATGTTTGTGAGAACACTTTCTTGATTTGTTACCTCATTATGGAAAAACTAGTCTAACAATACTGCAAAGATTGGCTATATAAACAGATAATAATGAGATAGAATTGCAGACACTGCAAAAGCTAACTGGCCCTGCAGAAGCTACATATGCATTTGTTTTACATTAGTTATACCTCTCTTACCTCAAGACAAGTTGGGCTTTCTCCTTCCTTACTGTCACAGATGCTGAACCACACAAAAAGTATATACTTTCATTAACGAGTTTCTCCCTCAGGAAATAAATGTTGGATAAAGCCAAATATGTCAGCTAAATAATTGTTTAGACCTCTGCAAATATGATTCAGCCAATCTAACCTACAAAAGCTACATTGTAAGTGATACATACCAGCAGAGATCACTACACAAAAGGATGCAGACAACTACCTCTCCATTTATTACTATGAAATACTGATACTAAAGCAACAACATCCATTGCGTGATTTGCATTTAATTGTATAGATTGAGCTAGCTGATTTCCACTTGCAGAGAGAACCTGTAAATACATGTGAATACAACTACAATTGGTTTCATGCAGTCTAGACAGGGAAACACAAAAAAAGAGATTTAAAAATGCTTGGGCAGTAAACTAATATGCACAAAGGAACCAATTGCTGTAATCAGCGTGAAGTCCTGGAACTGCCCGCCCAGTGGAAGTCTAAGAGGCACATCCTACACTGAATGAAATTCAGTGGGGGTTTGATGGCTTGACAAAGCATACACACAATGGTAAAAGCATGTCTAGACTAGCATCATATGTCAAAAAACCACAAATACTTTACTCAGATGTTTAATTCTGAAAAGACTGAGAGATATTTGCAGCAGAGTATTGCAGGCCACAGACCTCTACGGATGATAGAACCAGATATCTATTAAACATCTAATAGATTTCATCCTGTGGAGCTGAACAGGCATGTAATATTAACTGCTGGCCTGGGAGTTGTGCTTTAGTCCTAAAGAACTGGATCTGTAAAGTGACATTTCATTATGCATAAACCACGGTATCAGAAAACAGTTTATTTAAAATTTTAATTATTACAGTAAGTGCAACCAACAGAAATTACAAAATATAGAACTGTTTGTGCAGTTTCAAAGAAAAAGTATTCTTACAGTGACACTTTATCAGGTAGAAAACAACAATGATGAAATATCTTTCTGTTTTTCTTTGTGCTTTCTATGACTCATAGAGTAATGCTGTATATGACAACTTCCTGTGACAGTGTAATTAAAATAACTTCAAATTAGGTTCAAATTAGACTCCAGTTCTCTTAATCTGGAATCAAGAAAGATTAATTTTATTTAATAGAAGTTTCTCACATGGACATTGCCACAGTCACAGTATATGTTGGGATAAGCTACATTGAACATCATGTTTTTTTCATTCAGTTTTGCATTCTACCTACAAATATGTATCCGCTTTCAGCCACCAGTCCTCTGACCAGTACCTAGCTAACATCTCTTGGAAAAAAAAACCCAAACACAAAAAACCCCAAAACTAGAAAATCAGAGGTCTTTGGTATTAAGTATAACAAACATATGGATACCATTTATCCATGAAACAATACCTTATTTAAGGTCAATTCCCTCACAATTATCATAGGAATAGATATATATCAGTGGGAAGATGGTATTTCTGATCTTGCTATGTTTTTTCAAAGTCCTGATACTTTAAATCTTAACCATGAAAGCATGTTTTAAGATAACCTTTAAATATTTTAAGAATAGGCTACTTTTTAATTCCCCCTCTGCCTAGTTTTCCATAGGTGGACTTATGCTTTTTCACGTTGGGATAAAAAAAGACTGCTATTTCTCAATTATGTATTAAACATTTTATTGTGTGCTTGGATAAGGAAACAAGATACAGCAATGGGAAAATTCCTCTTCCAAAGTAGGAAAACAAGTGTGGCATCTTTCATCTCAACAGTCATGTTTCTAATGTATTTTGAATAATAACTTCCTAATTGAATTTAAAAAAAAAAAAAAAAAAAAGCTCAGCAAAACCCCCATTGTATCTGTTTATTTTGTTTCTGGTGTACAATATTTCCAGTGTGAGAACAACTGTGTGATGAATTCTCTTCTTAAGAATCACTAGTTAAACTTTCTTGTTAAATTCCTGCCACTTACAATTCCCCAAATCCAGTAAAAACAAACATAATGGCTAAGTTTCAGAAAGCATAAATCAAAATCAAGACACAAGACAAAACTTAAATTAAACTTTTAGTATTTGCAATGACATATGGCTAGAAAAAGATCTATAGTGCTTCCACAGGAAGGACAGTTCATAAATTGCCCTTATAAGCTTAACCATGTCTCAAAGAAAAACCCAAAGGAACAGAAAATAAGCATACTATTATACAGAATGGTTTTCTAAAATTTCTAAAATCTAAAGTACACCATGGTGAAGCAAATTTGTCACTAGTCAGCTAGGCTTTGCTTGGAATAAAAGAAAACTTTCAGAGTCAAGATATCTTTCTTTGAATCATAGTGGTTTTGAAAATGAAGAAAGAAACATGCAATCTTTGCAGGAGAAAAAATACCTATATTTTGTCCTGAATATTAGACATGATGTGATAGATATTGAAGGCAAAAAGGTGGCAACTGAAAAAAAAACCAGTCAATAAAGAAGAGATTGAGCTTAAAGGTCTAGATTCTTAACTCATTGACATTTGAATCATGAACAAATGCTGGACGGATTTCTTCAGCCACCTGGAAAATGAATAAAAAAGGTTAGCAAAAGTTCCTTCTGTGAAACTTACTCAGACTAACTTCAGGAGAAAAAAAAGTCTTACTAATGAAGCACGTACTCTTTGAAATACAGTAGTTACAAATAATTACAACAGAAACTTTCCACTTCACTCAAGAAACAGGCAGTCTTCTGCCCACACTCAGAAAACAATGCATCAACAATTTAGGACACAAATTTAAAACTATGTAATCTAAAAAAATTCTTGTTTGATTACAAGATAGTGCATGCCTGCAGAAGTCATCAAGTTCTGGAATCTGGCAACTCTGATTTCCACCATTTTTGCTTCAAAAATTTAAATTTTAAGATAATATACTAGGATGCCTTCCACTACAAGTAGATTTTTAGGCATAAGTATCTAATCTTTCACTTACCTTTCCAGTTTATAAAGACTGCCTATGCAACAGCTATTTTCCCCAAAAAAAGGTCTCACAACAAGAACAACCAAAAACCCAAAACCAAACACCCACCAGCTTTCCTTCCCATAACCTGCACGTTATTGTTTACACTGGGGTTTTCCAATGAGCAGGTTATAGTTCAGAGCTACTCACTTGATTTTTGAAGATATTTGCAAAACTCACCTAGATTATCTAAAATATCACTCTCCTGTCCCACACATTACTTTCCACACCAGCACAATGCAGTTACCACTACAAAAAGATTATTCTTCATAAAGCTCAGCCTCAGATAAGTGTAAATAAGAAATGAGATGCTCACAGTGATGTTCCATTGACCAAACCAAACCTTACCCCTTCTCTTCAAGGTTGCTTCAGGACCAAACCAGAGTTAGATCTAGGTAACATGAAAGCAGAAAGAAGGAACAGAACACGAAATAACACACCGTGCTACCTGCTCACCACTGAAACAAAGCTTCCATGAAAGCTATCTATATTCTGCTTTCTGGTAAGAGAAGGAAGCATGGCTTGTACACAGCTTTAGTCCAGAAGAGTACCCAAAGGGTGTGCAGTTGCATCCAACTTCATGTGATAACAGTTTCCAACCTATTTATTAAATTTGCAACACAGTATCTTCGTCCTCACCTTCTTTCCCTCATCATCCTTGACCGTCTTATATACCTACGTATCTGGGCATTTCCTTCTGCTTTTAGACACGTATTTGCCCAGTTGGTGACATCTTAAGAAAACAAAAAATGCCAGCAGGAAAGGCAAGTATGGGACGGATGGGTACCTATTCTGTTTCGTTTTCAGTATGCCTTCCTTTTCACTCTGAATTTTTATGCTGTTGGAAAAGAAGAATCTTTAAAAATGGAAATTATTTCTGAAGAGCCTCTGGATCACTCAAGAGGCTGGAGCCATGTTCAAGTGCATCCTCACTGGGAGCTTTGTCGGGAACGTACTGGGCAGGACAGTGAGGAGAAAGAGTGAAAATTCATTCTCTGATGTACTATAGGTGGCTTAGTCCTCCGACTGCAGTTTGTTTAACACGATAGAAAGTCCTCAATCCGTGGTTAACCTTAACTATTGCTTTTGCCAGGTTTCTAAATACAAGGGGGGGGGGGGGAAGAGGGGGCAAACTACGATTAGTTTACTTCTGTTTCCCTCCCGCTCCCCGATGCGCAGCTCTATCTGCAGCCCATGTGGTTGGGAGGCAGACACAGCCGGTTCCAATTCCTTCTTTCCCACTTTGCGCCCCGGCTCGCCGCCGGGGCCGAGCCGAGCCAGGACTGGCCGCGGGTTCCTCCCGCCGCCTCCCCCCCTCGTCGCGCCGTCCTCCCCTCGCCGCTCCATCCGATCCTCCGCTCCCCCAGGGCACAGTGTGGGAAGTACGAATTTCCGCTGAGTTTTCTCGGCAACTTTCGGAGCTCGTCTTTCTCGCGCTGCCCGCTCCGCCCTCCCCCTCCGCCCCTGGAGAGCGGCTCCGCAGCCCGCCCGCCCCCCGCGGCAGCGCCGGCCCCGCCGCCGACCCGCGAGGGGCGGCAGAGCCGGTGCGGGGCGAGCCCCGCTGCTGCCGCTGCTGCCGCTGCTGCTGCTCTTGCTGCGGGGCTCCGCGACCGCCTGCCCGGCGCGGAGCGCAGGAGGGGCCATTAGCAGCCGCGGAGGAGGCGGAGGGGATGCCGGAGAGACACAAAGCCGGCGGGGGAAGCAGCCTAAGGCTCGTCCCGGGATGGGGGCGCCGCGCCGGGTCCGCCTGATGGTGCTGCCGCGGGGACTCTGGGGCTCCGTCCCCCTCGTCCTGCTGCTGCTGCTGCTGCTGCTGCCCGCAGCCGAGCCCATCTGCCCCGAGCCATGCGACTGCCAGCAGCACCAGCACCTCCTCTGCACCAACCGGGGCCTGCGCTCCGTGCCCAAGGCTGCCGAGCCGCAGGATATCCTCACCTACAGCCTCGGAGGCAACTTCATCGCCAACATCTCCGCCTTCGACTTCCACCGCCTGGCAGGGCTCCAGCGCCTTGACCTGCAGTACAACCGGATCCGCTCGCTGCACCCCAAGGCCTTTGAGCGCCTGGACCGGCTGGAGGAGCTTTACCTGGGCAACAACCTGCTGCCAGCGCTGGCCCCTGGCACGCTCAGTGCCCTGGCCAAGCTGCGCATCCTCTACGTGAACGCCAACGAGATCGGCCGCCTCAGCGCTGCCTCCTTCTCTGGTCTCAGCAGTCTTGTTAAGCTCCGACTGGATGGCAATGAGCTGGGCTCGCTGGGCGACTCCACTTTCTCAGGGCTGCCAAACTTACTCTACCTGCACCTGGAGTCCAACCGCATCCGCTGGCTGAGCCGCGGTGCCTTCACCGGACTGGCCAAGCTGCGCTTCCTCGACCTCTCGGGGAACCAGCAGAGCGCCCTTCGCCACCCAGACATCTTCGGGCCACTGCGCTCACTCCACACCCTGCTGCTGGCCAGCAACAGCCTGCGGCAGCTGACAGGGGGGCTCTTCCAGCACCTGCCTGGCTTGGTGAAGCTCTCGCTCAGTGGCAACCGATTGTCTCACCTGGCCCCGGATGCCTTTGCGGGGCTGGGCTCGCTGAAGGAGCTGCGCCTGGAAGGGAACCTGCTGAGCCACCTGCCCATCGCCCTGCTGGAGCCGCTGGGCAGCCTGGAGGCGCTGGACCTGAGCCGCAACGTGCTGACCGCCCTGCACCCTAGTGCCTTCGGCCACCTCAGCCACTTGCGAGAGCTCAGCCTTCGGGACAACGCTCTGGCCACGCTCCCTGGTGAGCTCTTTGCCTCCAACCTGGCCCTCTACCGCCTGGAGCTGGAGGGGAATGCCTGGAGCTGCGACTGCCGCCTTCGCGGCCTCAAGCACTGGCTGGCGGCCTGGCACTCCCAGGGCCGCCTGCTCACTGTCTTCGTGCAGTGCCGCCTGCCGCCTGCCCTGGCCGGCAAGTACCTCGACTACCTGCAGGACTCCCAGCTGTTGCCACCACAGGATGGCAGCCCCTGCCCTGATGGCACCTCTCCCTCCCCACCGTCCCCCGAGGGTCTCGGCAGCAACAGCAGTGCCGTGGGACTGCCCCCTGTGCCACCGCCAGCCGCCTCCACTGCCCGCCTCATGGGCGCGCCCATGGCCGCCAGCCCCACGCCACCGCCACTGCCCAGTGCGGCCTGGCCCCGTCGGGCCGGTGCCGCCGGGGTCCCGCCGCTGGTGTCTGACCCCTGCGACTTCAACAAGCTGTTCCTCCACAACCTGTCCGTGGAGGCGGTGGGCTCCAGCTGGGTGACGGTGCGCTGGGCCGTGCGGCCGCACCGCAGCCCCCGCCTGCTTGGCCCAGCGCGGTTCCGCCTCCTCTTCGACCGCTTCGGCGCCGCCGTCAAGTTCCAGCGCTTCGTGTACCTGCCGGAGCATGGAGAGCCGGCGGCCACGCTGCGGGAGCTCCGCCCAAACACCCCCTACCTTGTCTGTGTCGAGGGTGTCCTGGGCAGCCGCGTGTGCCCGGTGGCCCCACGGGACCACTGTGCGGGGCTGGTCACCCTGCCCGAGGGCAGCACCGCTGGGGTGTCCCGCGGCCCCGACCAGCAGCTGCTCACGCTGGTGCTGCTGGCGGTGAACGCGCTGCTGCTGCTGGCAGCCTTGGCTGCCTGGGCCGCCCGCCTGCTGCGCAAGAAGGTGCTGGGGCGTCGGCGTCGGAAGGCTGCCCCTGTCCACGTGCGGCAGCTCTACTCCACACGCCGCCCGCTCCGCTCCATGGGCACCGGCGTCTCTGCCGACTTCTCGGGCTTCCAGTCCCACCGGCCGCCCCGCGGCGCCGCCGCCTGTGCCCTCAGTGAGGCTGACCTCATCGAGTTCCCCTGTGAGCGCTTCGTGGACAGCGCGGGCAGCCGGCATGGGGATGAACATTTGTTGCAGCGCTTCGCCGACTGAGCCGCCGAGGCCGGCTGGGCGCCACGGTCAGCGCTGCAGGGCGGGCAGGCAGTCGGTCTGTGAGGGCATGGTTCTGTGAGGGCATGGTGGGGGCCTGGGCTTGTGGCCTCCAAGGGGCAGGGCTGCAGCACCGCGGCTGCGTTCAGCTGCCCTTACTGCATGCCAGGGCTAAGGCTGCCTGTGAGATGGGGTTGCCTCTGCTGAATGTCCCTGTTCTTTCAGGAATCGTCACTAACCCGAGGAAGAGCCCTGACAGGCGGTAACTGTGCCTTGCCACGAGGAGCAGCACAGCAGGAGCTGCTGCCAACAGCAGCCAGTGGCTCCCTCGAGCAGACTCAGAGCTGTGAATTTAAGTGTGCTGTCTTACAGGTGGTTTTCTCCAACCACTGCTGGGAACAAGTTACAGTGAGTGGCCAGGCCCTGTGTGAGGAAGCTTTGAACAGGTCTTTCCAAGGCACCAGCTTTTCCTAATCAAAAATTTGGACCAAGTCTCATTTTTTAATTGAACTGTGTGCAACCAGGGAGTCACTGGAGGGCTGGAAATGCTTTTTTGTTGGACAGTTTGAAGGCTGTGCCGTTTCAAGTCAAACCGAATGTGAGACGATTTAATGTGCATGAGTGTGTTTTCATACTTTTTTGTAAACAAGAATAATGCAGCTCGTTAGTTCTACAGGAATATATGGCTGACACCACTAAGAAAAACTAACAGATTTTTGTAATATGTTTACAAATGAGCTATTTTAAAACTGTTTTTGAATAAATACTGCTTGGTACTTGTACACATTAACGTGTGCTACAGTTGCCTGGGTCTGTGATGGTCAGTAGATCGCTGACCCTCACATAATCCATCTTCATTTCTAAATGGGTAGATGCAGAGGAGAACTGTTGATGGATAAATAATAATTGGTGCCTTTCTTCAGAAACAATAATAGGTGATAATATTTCAGGAATGTGAAACAATCTTTACCCTAACAGGTGATTCTCTCTTAGCCTTAGCCTACTAAAGTTAGAAGCTTTATGTACCTCACTGTGAAATAAAACATTTTTGTATATTAATCTAGATTCTGTGTTTTGTGTAGCTGAGTTAAATGCTAAAGTTAAACCCTTATGCAGTAGTATATTATGGTTCGAGTTGTTTTGCTTTGTTGGTTGTTTTGGGGTTTTTTTAAATTAGAATTTGCTTTTGGTTTCAGAGCAATGCTAATCATTTTATGGTCAGTTGCTCTCAACTTCTCAGACTTTTTTAAATATTTACAGAATGTGGCTCTGTTACTAGGAAATATGGTGGTTTAGTTTACATTAATAATTCTCTCTGTGTGGTCTAGAAATGAGCTAATTAAAGAAGTTCAGACCAGGGTTGCAATTTAAATGCAAATGTTTTAGATGGAGTTTGGTAAATTGTTGAGACCATTGATACTACTTCTGCTCCTTTGAATGTAATGTGCAACCTCAGATGAACTCTTGTGGAACTGAATAGCTTGAAGGAAGTGCTAGTGTACTATGGAGACATTTGTCTCAATATGATGCATTCATTGCTGACCCGAGGTGTTCGTGACTACAAGTTGTTTATTACCATAATTGCAAGTAAGCAATTTGGGTTTTTTCTTTTTTTTTTTTCCTTTTTTTCAGATGAACAAGTGTTTACAAAAGATACCATAGTAACTGGTACCTTCAATTGGAGTTCAGTGACTGAATGGAGAGAAAAGACTTTATGTTCTGAGGGAGAGAGTGTAAAGATCATTTGCCTTAATCGTTGTCTTTTAAATGGAGAAAAAAAATCAAAGTCTTGTTTCTTGGGTCAGTAGCAAGAAGTCCCTTGGGATTTCATTTTGACAGGCTTCAGTTTTCATGAGTATCAGGGGCCAAACTCAGTTGTCAGTGTATAGATTAAAACTCATCACTGCTATAAGCACAATGTTGAATGGAGTTAAAACTGAAGGAATGCAGGATCAGGTTTCATTTTTTAAGAATATTAAATTTCTATTCTTTTGGACATCTCGGTGCTTTTAGCTGTTTATGACTGTGGAGTACACCACTGTTTGTTGTTAGAAATGCAGTGGGATTATTGAGTAAAGCTGTGTATCACACTAACGTTAGCTCTATCACTGGATATTCTTCCAATGGGAGATGCATAGATGCTGTACATGGTTATAATCAATTATGTCAATAAATCCTTTTGCTGAAAGAAATCTGGTGTCTTAGATTGTATCTCATAATGCATCCCTCTTCAATCAGCTACTGGCTGTACCTTCATATTACAAGCAGTGCTGTTGGATGAACATGAGCACTGCGAACAGCCTCTCATCAGTCTGTCATATCTTTTCATCATACCTTATGTTTCCTGTTTTGTTTGCAATGGTTGGAGACTGCAAACAGTAAATTAATGAAAATGGTTGGTTCTGAAACAGATCACTGTCCCAGTACAGACTAAAAAGATGCTGTTACATCAGTGAACTAATGATCCCTTACAAGCTAAATAAGAAATAATGATTGGGATCGTAGCAATAGTTTGTGCTCATTGGAAGTTACAGTTCTAAGGATTTTTCAGTGTTACCAAGCTAACGATACCAACATGTCATGTGAGCATGTGCATATTGTTCTAGTTAAGAATTCACTGCTTCTTTTTGAATTTACACAAACTTCTGGAGAATTGCTAAGATTAAATGGAAGTCGCTCTTTGTTCCATCCTAGGAGAATCAGATCTGCACAACAGCAGCAACAAAAGGGTGGTGACCAGAATGAAGTTGTTGACTTTTTAAAAGTCACAAATTTGTATATCTAGGAATACTTAGGCTTTGTCTGCAGATGTTACTTACAGCATTTTTGCTGTGAGAGTGGCAGGTCGTTGAGGAAAAAAATGTCAATGACGTTGAAGGTCTGAACAATGTAAATATAACATGGTCGTACTTTTACCAGTAGTATTTATATACATATATATATTAAAATATATATATATTTTCTATTTAAAAGTAAACTCCTTTCTAAAGGATGACTGTAAAAACAGCCCTTTCTAAAGGGATGAACCTGCCACCAATTTCTGCTTACAATGTTTGTCCTTCCAGCAGAAATAGTTTTACTGCCCTGTCCTCTCCTGGAATTCATGCAGCTTGGGGAAGAGTAGACTGAGTGCCAGTCTTCTGATGAGTAATTCCTGAGCATGTTAGGTATCAAATATTGTAAATCACAAAAATAATCTCCCAGCAAATTAAGTGAACTATTGTTGGGGGTCTGCAAAAGGTACTGGGGCTTCTGCAGTGGCAGAACTGCTTGGCTCAGCAGCTTCTGTGACCTCCTGCCCCACCACTTCAAACCCTAACCCTCACTGCAACCAGCTGGCACAGATGGTTGTGCAAGTGGAAAAACAATGAAGTTGATCCTCTGGAAAATAACCTTTCCTAGTACCTCCTTCTCCCCTATTTCTTGGGCAGCTCAGTTTCTTGGATTCTGCTCAACTCACACAAGTACTGGAAGTAGCAAAATGTGGAGTACAGAGGCTGGAATAGAACAAAGATGGGAAGCTGCTTAAACAATCTCAAGTAGTCTTGACATTCAGTTTGTCCACAGTCTAAGAAAATCTAGGCTATTCACGTTAGATAAAATCCCTGTGTAGATGATATACGTTTACCGGGTATCATTAATGATCTGCAAAGCCTAAAATGCTTAGAACTTCTCTGTAAGATCCTAGAAATGTTGACGTTACAGCATAAGGTGAGAAAGAAATAATCTGAAGAGAAGAGGGTTATAATCGTGTCAGTGAAGGTCTACATGTGGATGAAAAGAAAGAACTGCTTGACTATCAGAGACTCAGTTAACACAGTTGAAATTATAAAAATATTGATTTCTTTATGCAGTGCTATCTTTACTTTCCACAATGCACTGCAAATGTCACATTTTAAAATATCATCAACATTCAAACCCTTAGAAGAAGGGACCTGGTAAATTACATATGTTTCTTGAGCCTTTTCCTTTCTGCTCTTTCCTGAGAGAGATTTGAAAAATGAGGAATTGGGAAGAAAATAGTCTACTCCAGTTCCATCAGGATATTTATTTAACTAGTAAACTTACATTTAGATCGTAGTGGATGAGTCCACAAAAAAGTCATCTGTTTCCATGACAGTATATATATTTGCAGAAAACTCCTCCAGTGAGCAAGAGAAATACTACTTATTTTGAAAAACCTGGCAACTCCCGCTAATTCATGTTTCTCTGGCCACCAAGGGTGTACATGTGTTGTGTGAGGTCCACAAGTGAAGGTTTGGTTTAAAAAAATTATTTTTAAAATCAAATCAACCAAATTATCTGTACACAGGGATGTACTTGATTTTTCATCTGGGCAACTCTTTTGAGGCAAGTTGCTTTATAAATGTTGAATCTATAATCTGGTGGTTGCTAAGTAGAAATGGGGAAGAAATATTAGGAAATTGTATGTGCGGGATGCTAGATTTGTTCTTTTTGCTCCATGCTAAATATAGCCTAGTTTTGGCAGCCTGTCCAAATACTGCTGTTGTGTTTTTCTCCATAAAAAGTTGAGTTTTCTCAAGTGCATACTTTAATTCCCTTAGAAATTAAATTCCCATAGAAAAATAGTCAATTGTCTCTAAACACTAATATTTATCTTAGTGTCTTTGTACATGATTGTATTTATAGAAATGCCTGTTGATAAGTCTTTTTAAATAAATTGATATCTCATTTGTTTTTACAAACAAGACCATAAGAATTAGAATGAATAACACAGTATGAACAAATAGTTGGAAGAAAACTGTATCAAACATAATAGAGATATTTACTAACAAAGAAGAATCTGACACTTTAAAGAGAATTTATGAGTTTTTATGCACTGATTTGTCGGATTTTTAAAGGTACCTTTATTTATAGTTTGATATTCCATGCATAATAATTTTATGTCATAGAAAAAAATTGTTCATCCAGGGATGGGGAGGTGCACACATATATATAAATCTTAAAAGCTATTGAGCACTATAAAGAAAATTGGGGTACTGTTAAAAATATTTATTCTCATTAAAGTATTACCCATTTTTCCATACAAAGTGCATTTGAAGTTGTTGCCAAGTAAAACAGTCCTTAGCTAATACATTAAATGATGTCTCTTGACATCAGATAGAAGGGTATAATCCTGTTCTTTACTTTATCAAGGTTGTTTGTGGTTTTTTTAATCTCCAGACAAACATAATCTCAAATCACTTTCCCCCCCCCAAATATTTCCATTTTTTGTATATTCAGTATTTCAAAACACTTTACAGCTCTTCAGAGAACCATCCATGTGGAACTTGTACCAAGAGAGAGTCTGAACAAATATTAGAGCAATCTGTCAGTCAACATATGTGTAGCACTTTGTAAGGTAGCAAGTGCTCAAGGTTGTGAAGTGAGTGGCTTATTTTTTGGAATCTTGTGAAATGAATGCCCCACAAAACATTCATGCAGAGTAACAGCTGTGCCTTCTAGTGATGGCAAATGTATTATTATAATATAGCACCTTATGCATCAGTCTGATCTAGTCTAGTTCATTTTCTTTTGCCATGTGAGACTAGAAAAATTACTTGATTATAAGACATGAATTCAAGGAAATAGAGCGGATAAGCTTTTTGTGAAGTCCTTGGCAAAAATCCTGTTAGCCAGTATTTTCCTGGTTCATTTAACTTCTCCCGTGTGCAACTTGTTTCATTGTCATTAGTTTAGGGTATGTTTGTTTAGTTGTAGTAAATATTTAGAAGTCATTTGTATAGCTGAAGAAGGCCTGGATACATAAAATAGATAAAAATCATACACAGAATAATAATGAGACAAATTTTCTCATTAAGAAATAGATTTATCTCCTAAGGGATGTTGTCTTTAAATCTGAATGCCAGTTTTAAGTCATGAAAGGAATATTCTTTCACTGGAACATGAAGAAGGTAGGAAGGTTGCGAATAATTACATGATTCTCCTATTTAATTCCTTGCCACCAAGAGCTTTGGCATTATGTTAACAGATTATATTCCATAAAGATACACATGTATACTATCTGGATCCGGAGAAGTTCATTGAAATCATATCTGGGCTGTTACTTTTAAGTTAAGGGATTCATTGTACAATACTGGACTTTATCCTGACAGTGAGAAAGACTTCTTTTAGTATGTCCAAATCCATGTTTTAGTGCAATTTTTTGCCTCTTCTGTCATTGTACCATTGATGTATCTATGATTGTACCATTTACTTTCCTCGTCTTGCTAAATTTTTAAATACAGAAGTTACATTTTTGAAGTTACTCAGCACTGTAGGAGCCTCAATCTGACTACTGTAAAACAATTTGAAAGAGGGGAGGATACTTAGTAGTGATACCAATCAGGTGAAAGGTCAGAAATTATTTTACTCTAGAGGAACACTCTCAGGAAAAGCATACTTTCAGGAAAAAAAATTGTTTTGTTTATAACTGAAGAATAACATTGTTTATTTGCCATTACTATGTCATGATCTAAATCTTGAGCAAGTATATGCAAGACAAGGAGCATATGTTAGACTTATGAGACAGTTTGGAGTGTTGCTCAGTGCATACAGCAGATGTTTCAGCATGCCATTTTTTCAGCAACAACTTGATCCTTCTTCTGTTTTCACTCCGTGAGAGTGAAAAGATTTCAGGACTCTTAATATAGGTGCCCATCAATATTAGGTCTATGGTGATGGAATTAATTGTTTTGAAGGACTGTGCTCTAATATTCAGTGTTGATCTTAAAAAGAAAAAAATTCTTCTCAGATCTGTTCAACTTAGAGAGATGAACCTTAGTGTTAACTGACATGGAAATGTCTTTCTCAGCGGATAATTACTGAAGAGGGGGAATTTTGCATGACGTTGTTCATACTAAGTTGTTACCTCTGAAACTTAAAGATGCAAAACTGAACACCAACTGTTTCATTGTTGAAGATATTGCCATAAGGACCCAATTAATTAATTTTCCCCTGAACTAAATTTCTCCACTATGTCTTGTTGCCTAAAAAGATCTACATATTTTTTAAAACGTTTTGTCAAAGCCTTCAGTTTTATTTTCTCCCAGCACTGCTTCTGTGTTAAGTGTTGGCAGTATAAAACTCTACAACCTGTTGCAACTTTTTTTAAGTAAGAGTGGCAGAAATAACTCAGAGCTATCTGCACTCACTGAGTTCAATATGAAAATGAATAGAGTAGAAAATGTACCAAAAATCTGGAACTTCTCAGTAGTTCCTGTAAGCCTGGTGAAGATTCTGGGATCCTTGCTCCTTGTTCTGTCCGACTGCTTGTGCGTTCTGCTTGAGTGATCTTACTGGTGTAGCACTATCTTCTTCTGGCATCTTATGTATTGGCACAGCGTTTCTCTGAGAGATTTGGGATGTTCAGCTCAGCAGTTGTTTGGTTTTTTCTAGTCTCATTTTTAAATTTTGTATAATGGGAGTTTGTTTTAGTTTGTTTTATCTGTTTTGAAATAAGATATAACAGCCATTTAAAATACAGTCTGCTCCTAGAAAGAGAAGGAGTACATGAATTTTAAATAAATCCTGCTTAAACGGAAGTTATTTTCTTCAGGAATGACTTGTGATTGGAGTGATTCACTGGGATTCCACTGATACTACTCTGCTGCAAAAGAAAAATACAGAACCTTCTGGTTTTCCTGCCAGGATGCATCCCAAAGAACCTGAGACTGCAAAGGTCCAGCAGAAAACAAAGATATCCCTTACTTTCATTTCTGTGGCTCAAATGGAAAAGAGATTCAGGCTCAGCATCTTTTTCACCAGAATGGCTAAGAACATTGTTTATTCTATAACATACATATTGACCTAAATGGAGAGTTATAAATAGGATTCACACTTAGGGCAGCATCAAAAACCTGGCATTTTTGGAGGCAAAGCCTCCTCACTTTTCCTCTGTAAAACTGAAGTCAGCACAGACTAAAGTAACTGGCAGTTTGCTGAAGGTGTTAACAGCTCTTTGAGGTGTTTGTAATACGCAACTGGGTACACTTTCAAATAGTCTCTCATGTATTTTATTTAGATGTATTTAGAATATGTCCCAGGCAGAAAATACTAATGAATTCCAAACCTTGTAATGATACTGACTTACTTAGATTCTGAATTAATTTGCTTTTATTTGCACTCGCAGGTGCACCTGAGGCATACCTGCACTTCAGTCTAATCATGTTTTTATCCAACCTACTAAAATCACCTACCATCCCAATTAGCACAGCTGTACCTGAAAAACTCTGCCATTTTCACTTGCAGCTTTTTACTTTTAGCCTTTTCACTTATACTGTAGTAGAAAATCAGCTTGATCTACCAGCTCCTAGGTCTTGAGATAAGCAATTACTTTATGAAATAGGAGAGTTGTCAGTTTTTCCAGCCCTCCAAGCACAGACAAACTCTAACAACCAGAACAGGTTTGTTTTGGCATTTGTTTCCCCCCATTCCCCCTCCACCATGGTAATAAACATAATGGATTAGAGCTTCACCATATACTATACTTGCCAAAGTCTACGAAGAGTGACAGTAGTGGCAGGACCCAAAGGTGTATGCACTGGAATAATCATTTGGCTGTTCAGATTTGAAACTCCACAAAATTTGGCCATGCAAAAAACATCACTAGATCTGATTTTGTACCTTTGGGATTTACCAGTTATTATGTCATGTTTTTTTCCCCAAAAGTATTCTTTGTCCTCTCCCCTGTTTTATTTTTCATCTCCACTTGGCTAGAGGGTTTTGGATTAATACAGTGAGAGTGACTGGAATATGTGTTAATGGATGCTGGGCATCCAATGTGTCTGAGAAGCTGCAGGTGCTTAGAAAACATTATGCCTTACAAAATGTGCAAAGCATAGACTTCGAGAGGCATCCAAGTTCAACATTTCAGTCATTACATGGATAGCTGTCCAAGCTCATGTGTTATCCTCGCTGTACATCCCCTTATCCTTGTTAGTTGCCTTTTGTTTCTCTTTTGATGTGTAATGAGGTGTCATGATTTGTACCTCTTACACTCTGCTTTGACTTGGTACTGACTACTGTAGCCACTCAGGTTCCATTTTTCTTCAGAGCAGCCAGTACATGTATTTGGTATTGTTTCTACACAGTATAAATGAAGTACAAGGGAATAAGGATTTACAAAATGGATTTCTTGCCCAAAGCTTTACCATTCAGCTGACAATAGTCCAAAGAGACAGCCCCAGTGATCTATATGAACTGTTTGCTGTGAAGGACTGATGCCTCTCTCCTGAGAGGGGAAATGCTGTCGGACTTCTGTTCTATGTTTGTGATCTTTCCATTTTGGTTGAAACTAGTTTCTTATATTTCTTTACAAAAGGAGGTAAAATCCTGTCATACAGGCCACTGGTAAAGCTTTTATCACCTGTGAGTTTTCACTTCAAAGAGCTTGTCTAGCTGCCTGTTTTTCAGACACTGTTTCTTGGACTGAAAAAATCAGAATCAGGAACAGTCAGAAAAAAATTTTTGTTCAGGAATCTGAGTATTCAAATCAAGAGTAAAGAACACATTATAGAGAGGAATTCTGAATCTGGCATAACTTTTCTCTAAGGCACGAATTTCATTTTAGGCAGCCTATTCTTGCTGGTGTCCCCTGCAAAACTGCCCCTCTCTCCCATGCCACCCCTCTGTGCACTGCTGGCATTTTTCAGAAGCCATAGAAGGTTGATTTGCTTCTTATTTTGTTTTGCTGTTTGGTTTCAGCTTTTTTTCTGTATAATAGGCCCTGTCCATGTTCCCTCCTTCTTTGCCTTTTTAGGTTTTTAAACGTCAGGATTATGACAACTGGGTCATTACAGCAGAGCTGCCAAAAGTGGTGTCATGACCTCTGTTTGTTTTGAAGTCAGGGGTTAGAGTTGATGCTTTATCTGCTTTAAGTGTAATGTTGAAACATTTTAAACAACCTCTGTTTCATAATTCCTCTGCCCTTTTCATGTCCTCAAATGCTCAATTTACCCTTCTGAAAAAGTGTTTTCCTGACTCATCTTTTCCATGTAAAGTCATTATGTCTGACCCATAAATATAAACTTCAAAGAGCACATACTTTGCATCTGAAAAGGTCGGAATGGCATGTATTTTCCTGAAGGGACAGAAGTCCTCTCAATATATCCAGGAAGACTTTATGAACCATCTATTTAAAATTACATGAAGTTATATATCATTTTGCAAATGGGATTTATTTTGGAGAACAGCATTAGGTATAACTAAAACTATGTTTATTTTATATTACTAACAAATTTAAGGTACAGGATTATGGCATAAACCTACAGTTGTTTAGGAATCCTCCAGATCAAATTGTTAGTCCTAGAATTATTTGTTTCTCAGTGCAAATACATTATGTCAAACTGGTGTAGCACAATGGATCCTAAAACAATCCAGTTTTTGCTAATTTCGTTGGATCTACATCAGACCTGAACTTGAGCCAATTCTTCTATTTTCCTGCTTCTGCTGCAAAATTTAGATGTGGATATTAAGAGGAATTGGTGGTCTATTTAAGCAGAAGTCTGATTAAGTAAATCAATTATTTAGCTCTTTCACGTAATGTGAATAATTTGTGAAGCAATGTGTGAAACAAATTGATTTCTGGAAAATGTTCATCTGTGATCCAGCTACACCCGTTACACTTCTTGGAATATCACATGGAAAATGAAGCTACCAAGAGGAAACATCTGTTTGTATCTAAAACCCCAAACATTTCTGAAGTTTAGCAACATGCATTCTTCTTGGGGCTGCCACCTATTATACTCAGCTCTAGAGCAAATACCAAAAGGATACTTGAGGTGACCTTTTGTATCAGATTAAACAAAATGAGAAAACACTTGGCAATCAGACTTCCTCTGCTAGGCCATGGGAAACAGCAGACCAGAGGAACAGATACAGTAAAAACATATTAATTCAATCTCATTTGCTTAGAAGAGTCCAGCAGTGAAAAGAACAACTAACTGTGAAAAACCTGAGGTCTCTGTAATTTGGCACTTCTTGAAGTCTGTCTAGATTCTCCTGCAAGGGCTATCTCAAGCAGCAATAATACAGGAAGGGATGGACTAAAACAAACTACTAGAAAACATTATGCGCGAAATAGTTTCCTTTCAAAAGCCCTTTCTTAGGGGGAAAATATCCCCAGTGGACTGCAGTTGTGGTATCAGTGTTCTTGTTGCATGCTAACACATACTGGGTTTGAATATTTTTTTCACGTATTTCTTTAAAACACTGTGTGGACCTCAGAGTTCCCTGCGCCTCTGTTATTCTGTGACTCCCTTGTTTGTTGGCATGCTAAGTAAAGCTGGGGGAGGAAAACAAACTGTAGCTTTCCAGTGAGGTTAAGTTAGCACAAGCCAGAATGCTGTTAAAATAATAGTCGTGTTTGCTGGTGGATGTTCATCCCCTCCATCTGTCCATCCAACACATGCTGGGTAATAGCACTACTGATAGTATATGTTGCTGTTCCTTGCTGCTTGTTCACAAGGTAACTGGACTGTTCATTTGCATCTGACAATGCACAAATAATAGGAATAGTCAGCTCTACTAAGCAAATTATAGATCTATGATCAAATGATATCCCACTCTAAAGGGTGAACAGATAAAGCAGTCATCAGAGAGGAGGATAAATGCAAATGTTTACCTGTTATGATGATTTGGATTATTATGCAGTAGGTCTATACACAAAGGAGCTACTTAAGAAGGTTAAATTTTAGACCTTCAGTGCAGTAGGGATAGTTTGGTTTGGTTTGCTCAAACTGGTTGTTCAATACCACAGGTGATTCTCTACCTGTTGCCTCCCTGGTGCCTTGCTCGGTGCTGCTGTCTGTTCAAGGCTGTTCAGATCTTGGAGTCCTTCCCTGTGTGCAAGTGCTCAACCCCTGCAGGCTTCTCCTAACTAGGTGAGATGCCAAGGAGATGCAAAGAGAATAGGAAGGCAAGAGAACATTGAGATTTCCGCTACAGCCATGTGTAGACAAGAAGTCCAGAGGACAAACTGTAGCTTCAAGACCAGTTGTGTAGCCAGTAGGCAGGGATGGGGAAAAAAGAGAGGGAGACTTTGCCTGGAGACAAAACTGCAGCAACTATGAGGATAATGGCCAAACGAGGGCTTGGTGAGGAAAAATGGTTGCAGCATGCAGAACCTTTGACCGGGTTATGAAAATTCAAGGCCAGAAGTGCTCATGGGGTTGTTTTGACCTGCTGAATTGTTTTGCTCTTCCATCTCTGTCTAACAGCCAGGAGACAGACCTCCCTGTTTGCTTGGGCTTTTTTAGATTGATGGAATACAAGTGTTTCAACACTCTCACCACCCCACAACCTTCCCCCTTGCCCATGTGTGCACTGAGTAGTCAGGGATTACTGAGGACAGAATTTTCTTGAAAAATAGGGCCCATCCTCACTGTAGGCTGCTGCCTCCAGCAGCAGTGTCATTGTTTAGCAGTAAGCAGGTCTAGAGACAGTTTAAATAGGATCACAGGCTCTTCCTCAGGGCGAGGCAGCTGGAAAGAGAGACACTACAGCCAAGTTCCACCTTTGCCATACAGCATTGCTGCCCCTCTGTTTCTCCCTGCACGTGTTGCACGTGTCGCACTCGCTCTGCCAGGCTCCTGGCATGAAGCTGACAGCTGTAAGCTGATGTTGTCAAATTACAAGTAATGACATATATCACATTTCTTGGAAAATTAATTTCTTAAAAAGCTGTTAAAAGTCATGGGAAACTTGTATTGATGCATGAGGTGAATGTGTAAGCTCCTGTCAGGGTAATGGTAGTGTTGGCTGGATGCTGCAGATAACTTTTAGTAAATGTAGGTGGACTTTGCATGAAGTTCTCTTCTACTCAGAAGAGAGATGGTGATACGTGAGCAAGTTCATAGAGTTAAACCCAGTTCTTATTTCAGGCACAAACCAGGAAGATAATCAAGTCCTGTAGGTGCTCTTCTAGAATGAATGGGATCTTCTTCCTCTGCTGTCACAGGAGATCTCATTGGACTGTGCAGAGTTGCGGAGAAATTCCCTGCAGCAGCTCACTTGCCCAGATTGGTAGAAAAGCTCTTGGGGAAAGATCTGGCCACTGGAAAAGGAGTTTTCTAGACTGAGAGTTTGACTGGCAGTGGTGCATACCCCTGGAGAATGTGATGGGCTCAGCCCTGAGAAGACCTCAAGGCACACAGTTAATCATCCATTTAATCAGTCAGGCTACTCACTGCAGGCACTGTGTAGATTTTCTGCATGTACCCACCCTCCTCAAACCTCCCATTTTTTCTACTCAGTCAGAGAAAAGTAAAAGCCAAAACCCCTACAGACTCTTTAAGGCCAGAGAAGCTAACTGAAAGAGAACACTGTATTGGATGTCCAAAATAGTAGCTGAATTTCTGGAACTAGGGACAGAGAGAAAGAGCACAACACACATACATTTCTTAAAATGCAACCCTTATGCTATTTTGGCTTTGTATAATGTTTCCTTCTCTTTTTATGTTCACCCTTTTTTTCCTGTATTCTCCTTCTACTTTTTCTCTTAACTCCTTGCTACTGATATTGTTCCCACACATCTGTTAGAGCTCTCGAAGTGTTCTTTCTGGCTGAGTGTTCATTAACCTTTTATGTTGTATTGCAGAAAAAAAACCCCAGATTAATTATGTTCTGAAGATTCCCAGCATCTCTCAACAGATTTTCTCATGGTAACTTTGACCCACAGCTTCTCTTCTTCCTTCATAAAAGATGTGAAGCTTACAAATCAACTCATTTAAGCCCCTATGAAAGTCTTAGTTCAAGCATGTTTCCTCACAAGTTCATCCTTGGGGATGCACAGTTTACCTCCTCAGAATTTTGATGTTGTCTCACACAATTACAGAGTTGATATATTAGGATTATAAACAAGCTAGTAATTAATTTGATAATGTGTATACAAAACTGGATGACACAAAAAAACCTTGGCATGTTTTCTCTGCTTGAGTTGCCCTAGCAGTCTGCAACATCCATGCCTCCAGGCCTTTCATTACTGTACATGGTTTATCCTGAAAACAGTGGAGCATTTCTAGGGCAGCTAGTTTTATTTGACCCTTTTCTTCCTGTTTTATTTTGATTCCCTTTCCCAATACAAAAGCACACTTATTTCTTTTTCTCCCTCTTTCAAACATCCTTATTTGACTTGGTGAATGTGTTCATATGTCTCCTTCATAAATTTGGAAGTATATTTATTCTGAAATTAGTAATTTTCAGTCTCCAACTACTTTCACAGACACAGAAAAAGGTAGCATCATTAGGTTTCAACCTCCCTGTTGCTGGAGGCATATGCAGTGCAGTATGATATTTGGTTTAAAGACTGACTGCAGAGTCCTGGGTGGTAAAGTGATATTGAATGCTATTCCATAATTATGTCATAACTTTAACTGGAATAGATTTCCACAAATTGAATTTTAACAGAAGAACAGTTTAACAGGTTAACATGCCTCAGATCCTTAGGACTTCTCTTCCCTCATGGGTTATGTTGAAAGGAAGCCACTTGAGGAAGCTGGGGCTTTCTTCAACACTGTTTTCAAAAAATAGTGACACATCTCAGCTGAAAACTAATTAAAGACAGTTAGTTCTTCTGGGGTTTCTTTGTTGTTAATATGAAGCAGACAGGTGAATGTTTTGGGAAAAAGTGGAAGGAAAATAATAAATACCTATTTTAAAAAACTGCCTTAGGTAGTTGAATAGGTATTTGGGAATATATCTACCTGTTAGAATATATAGGTGCAAACCGTAACAACTGCATATCTGTTTGAGTAACCACATGCTAGTCGCCACATCTGATCCCAGAACAATTATTTAGCTCTCAGCTCAGGCTAAAAGCCCTTCAGATGAGAAAGGGCATTGTCTCCAGGACTCACCTCCTTATTTACTATTTTTCTTGCAATTTTTGTTGGTTTGGTGACAATAATTTTCATGTTACTTCCTGATCTGGTCTTCCTCTAGAACCTTAATAACAGCATCACCTCTTTCAAAGTACTGCAGGAAATCAAACAGTTTCCATCATGTTTTCCATCAGCGAAGTTTTTCTAATAAGTAACATTGACTGAATTTACTTTGTCAGACTAAAGAAGTTAAAGAACAGAATTATTGACAAGTTGACTTCAAAACCATCTAGGCACAGTCAGAAGCTGTCTAGACATAATCCTGGGCAACTGGCACTATGTGTGCCTGCTTGAGAAGGGGGTTGGACCTCATAACCTGAGAGGGCTCTTCCAATTTCACCTCTTCACCTCCTGTGATTCTGTGACTTTACTTTCAGCCCTATCCATTTGCATTGTTTAAATGACAACTGAACCCATTTCCATCAAGCTAAAAGAACTGCTAGTTGAAGACATGTAGGTTTTTTTCCTCTAATAACACGCACCAGAGTATATGTGCTGATGAAGTTCATTAAGTGAAAAATACATCCATTGTCCAGACACTCTGACCCTCTAGCAATGTGGGATTAGTTAGTCAGGTTTGGTTTAGTTTTTTTCCAGAATGAAAATGTCCTCTTCATAGTTTTTGATAGATTTCAGCTTTGTGTCTCTTGAACCTGCTCAGATAACTTGCAGCAAAAAGCATAAATTAAGTAATTCTTCCTTGTACAATCCATAAACAGTCACTGTTATTCCCATGCAGGACCTGAAACAATCAGCAGATTTTCAAGCTTTCATCTTTTTCTTCAGTGAATAGGAGGGTTGATGTGTGTTATAGAATTCAAATAGGTAAAACCACAGTCAGTAGTATGAATAGACATCTAAATAATATGAAAACTTCGATCAGGTGGCCCAACCTTTATAATTACTAATTTCTCCTTATCATCACAACAATTACAATCACCTCTGGTGAAAACACAGGCATAGACAACCACTGACACTCGGTCACATCCAATTTAGGAGTCATCAGAGTAACTGGCATCAATTTGGCCAGCTGCAATCATCTGTGGGTTTATTTTTTTATTTTTTTTCCTCTCAATTCTCCTTGTAGTTTCACTTTGATCAGTGTCTGGGAAGAAGTAAACTGATAGTATTAGTCGGCACTTGTAGTTACTCTGTTTTGATTTGGAGAAGGGTTTTGCAGAAATACTGAAGGGAATATGAAAATGGTTTTCATTTACACTTCCATGGTGCCTTTTTAGAGCCCTTTCACAATGAATAAAACATTCTTTTTTTTTTTTTTCCCCCTCTCTGGAATATCATAAAAAAGCCTCAGCAACACTGTCAATTCAAGTCATGCAGAAGTTGCAAGCATTAGCAAAACAGCGAATTTAGTGTTCATTTTAATTTGCTCAAGTTTGTTCAAATTGTACTGTTTTCTATCTTAAAAAATGCCCTCTGACAGGGAGACCTGGAAACGTACTTTAAGAAAAAAAAAGGAATAAATTAAATGAAAATCTTTCTTGCAAAAATGTGGTGGATCAAGAGCTGGACAATTTCAGAAAAACAGCAACATTTATGAAAGCTGTAAATTTGAAAAGCTGTCACGCAAATCATTTTCTGTCACGCCAGAAAATAATGCTAGATAAGGAAAGTGGGTTGGTTTCTTAGATGAGGGAAGTCTTAGGTATGAATTTTAATGTTTAGCTTCCTGATGAATATGCAGGCTGTAATCTTAGTCCATGTGATTTTTTGATTTGACTTCATAGGTTCTGGACAGTCTTGACAAACCCTCCATATCTTGTAGAGTTCAGAACTGAGTCACTGAGTTCTAGATAGAGCTTTTCACCCTGTTACTATCTGATGAGACATATTTGGTTGTCTAAAAACCTGTGTCAATAATAATATCTGTAAATGGAAAGCAAAAAGAGTGACCAAGCTACATATGACTAAAAAAAACCCAACCAAACAAAAAAACCAACAACAAAACCCAAAAAACTAAACCAAAACCAAACAACTCTATGTTCAAGGGATTTAACTTTCTAAAGTAATTTTAAATGTACATTTGTGCTACAGTTAAAAAATTTAGCTGTCTTGAAAAATCATGTTCAAACATAAAACATTTGAGGTAATTTAATAGTTGGCACTTAAAGCAACTGCAATTTGATGTTCAATTCAAACCAGATGTTTATTTTTTTGTAAGAAGTCTATTCTGTTGTCAAGGGAGAGAAAAAGCATTCAAGGTTATGGAGCAGACATTTCTTACTGCAGTTGATTAGAACAAATTACCAAGAACTGCACTTCACGTTTGAAAGACTGAGGCGTTTATGATCTCAGGCCCCAACAATTAAAGAAAACAAAAATAAAGGGATAGAAAGTATACATACTGTGAACAGTTAAGCTGCAAGAATGCTATGGATCCCAAACAGCTGGGTCCCATTTGAACTCAAAAAGTTTAATAGCATAAGCCTGCACATCTTCTTTTCCACTTCTAAGGATCATCTGCCAGATGGAGAAGACCCCCCTCTCATTTCCTTGCACTGTACAATTTTGTAGCAAAATAAAATGACTCTTATGTGCTGGAATGGAACCAGTACTTCTAAACCAGGGAAAGATATATAGCTCTTAGAGAAGATCAGTTTGATGTAAAGGAAACAACAGCAATAAATAATCCAGCTTCAGTAGTGAAATGCTTGCAAGGAAGTTATTTTATTCAGCAAGCTGGTAACGTTGATGCAGTACTGAAAGCTGCTTTTTTTTTTTTTTGAAAGTGGGATGCACTAGTGAGATCATGTTTTAAGATAACGAAATCTAAAAATGTGCCCAAAAGTTATTTCCTAATTATCGTTTTGAATGCTAGGTCTCCTGTTATTGAGCTATTGGACACTCACCAATGACTCCTCTGTACATTTTACAAACTTACTGTTTGGAAATAAATGTAGTGAGGAAAGAAACAGGCCAAAAAGTAATCCTGTAAAAAGTAGTTCTACTGTTCAGGACAGTAATGATCCAGCAACAGGGCTGAACGAAATGAACAGCGTATGAGAATTTAAGAACTGCAGTTTGCTCTCTTCCGGCTCGTGCTTCTGTCTCTACTCACACAGAGGGTCTGTAGAGACCATCCATTGTATTTTAGGGAATACACAATTCCTGTCTGATGTCATAAAAGTTTGCTTCCCTGGAAGATACTGGTTCTGCTGTCTGTGGGACCCTTCACGCACATGACAGGAGAGGAGGAATTGCTTTTTTTGCCATGTAATTTAACAACACTAATTAAATAAAGATATCCACTGTGCACTGAGTAACATTAATTACAGCCCTTTCTGCAGAGTGCATGGCGGGGGGCGGGGAGGAATTGCTCAGAAACTAAATCACATAAATGCATTTCAAGTACACGTGCTGAACTCCACCAACTCCAGCTCTAATAGCATCTCAAGGTAGGGGAAGTCTTGCTGCTGACTCTGGGTGCTTCAGAGTGGAGAACTGAAGTATTTGGACTATGCTTGAATTGCAGACAGAGGCTTTCAACTTGCAGACAACTTGCCTTTCAAGAAGTGCAGCTCCCAGACTCCATGTATAGAAATGAAGAGGAAGCCAAAATCAGTGAGATGGTCACAGTGTTTCTGTGCTTCTTCCAGCCTGGTTTACAGTCAAGCAAATGCATTTTGCAGTAGAAAGGAAGCACAGAGACTTCCAAAGGCTGAATGGATTATCTTCACCTGTTATCCAGAATTTCAGTCCTGAAGCATAAACTGGCACAGCATGATTAGATGGTGCTTTAGCTATCAGCTAACTGACCTATGCTAGAGAGGATCCTGAAACTTTGGTGGTTAAAGATCAAGATAGTGAGGCCACAGAGCTTCTGAAATGGATCATTCCAACAGTTCATTGGCTGATAATCTGGCACCTCCCTTATATGGGTCACTTTTTTTTTTTCTTCTTTTTTTTTTTTTTCCCCAATGTGTTGCTTCTGACAGAAAAAAAGGACCCCTCACGTGAGCTACAGTTTGGTCAAGCTTATAGAAATTGCTTACTACTCCAGCACTATGAAAGAATATTATATGTGATTTTGAGAAAAAATGTCCTCAGTCTGTTAAGATTTTAAAGTCTTTTTGATAAACTGAACAACACTCAGTGCATCATTATAAGCTGTAATAAGACTCATTGGCCTGTTCTAAATGAGCTACATTACTTTTATGTTTAGCTTTCTCTAGTAATTTGATAAGTTATTTCTGCATTTTAGAAGTAGAGATATCCCTTTGGTAACTTCTGGTCATAGGTTTCAGCTGTGTTTGTGTTAGAAGCTGTGTTTTCCCAGCTCATCTATTACTAGTAATGAGATTTCTGCAAGCTGAAAATACCTGTGAAGCCCTGTTGACCCCACGGGGGCTCAGCATAGCTTGCTCAGTGTTTCTGCCTGTGAATGACACTGTCTGCTTACAAGTGTTAGTGAGCTGTCTGTCTAGAGTCAGCAGATAAAGTAAGTGAAAGTATTGTGATTTGGCTTGTTAAGAGATGTACTTCCAAAAAAAAACCAAACCAAACCAAAAAACTCTATAGTTTCTTTGGGATTAAAGAGCAATGCAAATCATGCATGCAAAGAAATCAAGGTTGTAAAAAATGTGAATAAAAGCATATGTGTTTGCACTATGATATCTTTCGCGGTGATTACCATAGAAGAACATTTTTTTTCGTGGCGTTCTAGATGGTGTTTGTGTCTAGAAAAACTTTCTTTCTTAACCTGGAAGAGGATTGTCTCACCTGTGCTGGAACCACCAAGCACACATGCAAGGCTCTCGAGAGGAACCACAGCTTATAGGAACGGGAAGAGAGCGTTGGCAGGGTATCAGCAGCCCTGTAGAGGAGCTGAGCCTGCAGCGCGCTGTGGATTCGGCAAACGCCGTGCGGTTTGCCCGGGACGCGCAGAAGGCAGAGGCACCCGAAGGCAGATGGCACCACCCAGCGGCCCTGGCGGATATTGCACACTTCCATGGGACCCCGCTTTTATTTTGTGACAATACAGTGGTTTACTTGGTACGGGAAGCAGTGAGAAACGAGGCCAGTATCTGTAAGTTCGCTGCTGTGAGATCATGGAGTCATAGAATAGTGTGGGTTGGAAGGGACTTTTAAAGGTCATCTAATCCAACTCCCCTGCAATGAGAAGGGAGATCTTCATCTAGATAAGGTAGCTCAGAGCCCCATCCAGCCTGACTTGAATGTTTCCAGGGATGGGGCATCCACCACCTCTCTGGGCAACATGTTCGAGTGTTTTATCACCCTCATTGTAAAAAGCTTATTTCTTATATCTAACTTAAATCGACCCTCTTTTAGTTTAAAACCATTACTCTTTATCTTGTTGCAACAGACCCTACTAAAATGTTTGTCTCCATCTTTCTTAGAAGTCCCCTTTAAGAACCGAAAGGCTGCAGTCAGGTTTCCCCTTTTCTTTGTGCCTTACAGCCCCAGCTCTCTCAGACTGTCTTCATAGGAGAGCTGAGACATCCCTCTAATTGCCCTCCTCTGGACCCATTCCAACAAGTCCATGCTTTTCCTGTGCTGAGGATCCCAGAGCTGCAAGCAGCACTTCAGGTGGGGGTCTCCTCAGAGCAGAGTTAAGGGGCAGAACGACCTCCCTTGACCTGCTGCCCACTCTGCTGTTGATGCAGCCCAGGATACACTTGTGGCAAGTACACATTGCTGGCTCATGGGCAGTTTTTCATCCACCAGCACCCCTAAATATTTCTCAGTGGGGCTGCTCTCAATCCCTTCATCCCCCAGCTTGTATTTATATGGGGAGTTGCCCTGATCCAAGTGCAGGACCCTGCACTTGGTCTTGCTGAACTTCATGAGATTCCCATGTGCTTCCCAGAGCTGGAAGCAAAAAAGCAGTAGAGGGTCACAAAAGTACGAAGCATTGCCTCCTTTTGATGCAAATGAATTGCTTGTGTTTGAGGTGTTCCAAGCGGTCTTACTCTGGTTCTGTCAATACTTCTGCAAAACTACAGGTATTTGGTTATCCACAAGGTTTATGCAGCTTCAGAAAACCTGTAGTGCTGTCAGTGAGTGTGTCTTCTTTGTAAATGGGAAATGAAAATATTGTTTAATGTATGGAAGGATATAACAAGGTTTCAAAGATTGTTCAAGTGCCGTAATACCCTCTTAATATTTTTTTTCTGTGGAGTTATAAAGAATGAAGAAAATGATTGTTAAATGGTTCAAGATTGAAAAAGGATGTAACTAATCATATGTTGTATTTGCCATATTAGCATTAATTGCATTATTCTGTTTATTTTGCATTTACAGAGATCAATTCTTTATTATGTTTACCGAAAGCTTTCAAGTCTGAATGTTTCACCCTTGCCGGAACAAAAAGATTTTAATATATAATTATTTGATTCCTATATAGACTGTGAAAATAAAATCTTCTTGAATACAACAGGTGGTTTCCATGAAACTAAAAACCAGGCAACAAAAAGTACAAAACAACCCACTTTCAAACCAGCGTATTCGATGTATGATTAATCAGTGTGTGTGAACTATGAAAATGAAATCAGAAACAAAGCTAAAGTAATGTGGCGGTTTAGTTTTCTTGGTTTTGATCTGGGCCTTCCTTGGTAACAAGGTTGTAACTAAGGAAGTATTCCACACCGTTCCTTCACCTAATCAGGTGTATATAAAGACAGGAGGAAGGTTTCCTCCCTCTCTCTCTTTCCTCTTCTCTCTCCCGCTCGGGTGCTCGGACATCACCTCTCTGTGCCAGCCTAGCCCTTATCTCTGTGAGCTGAGGCCCATGGGAGAAGCTGCTGTCCCAGCCCGACAGAGGGGAAGGACCTGCTTTCTCTTAAGGGGAGTTTGGTGAGAATTGATTGTATTAGTTCTTATTGAGCTTTTCCCTG
>JAWWMO010000083.1:34037537-34061612 GCA_035047845.1 Dendrocincla fuliginosa | reverse complement strand
TATATATATATACTTTTACTAAAATTGTCTTTTTGGGTACTTTTTTTTCCCTTCTCTCTTGGGAGGGGGCAATCCGTATGGCCAGCCCTTGGGCTTGGCAGGGAGCCAACCCAAATCTCCACAAGAAGGAAATGTACCACTGATAGTGAAAAACACTTAAGGACTTTTTTCCCTGTTTGTATATTTGTTGTGAAGAATCTAAGGTCTTCCTAGTCACAAACAAAAACAGTCAACAAAAATTATTTTATTTCCGCAAGGCCTTCATTCCAATCTAAACCATTTCAGAGTTGGAATAGTTGTAGGGATAGGAGGGTGATGGAGAACATATGAGGTGGTGGTTTAGATGATATAATAAGGTTTTTCCATCTCTAACTTGCATCAACTTTTTGATTTTTTAACTATTTTTTAAATTTTTTAACATCAGAACTTATTCCTGCCCACAGTGTGTCACTAGGGATGCGTGCAGACATGTAAGGTTCTGGAAGACACTGTGCTTTTCATTAGGCTTTAGTCCAAATTTCAATAGCAGGTCTGGTCCTGTAATATTTTAACATGATCCCTGGTGCTACACTTCAACTTCCTAGTTTAGCAAATTTAAAACAAAAAAATCAAACCAGTAACAAAAAAAGAAAACTAAGGAGAGGGAGAGATTCAGCTACTACACCAGAGCAGAATATACTCGCAAACTACTTTTTTTTAATATAGGACATAATAACTAAAGTTATCATATGCTGAAGATAATATTTTATGTTTCTATTAAAAATGCAATTAACTTTAGCCTGTTCCTTTCAATGTGCCACAATCTGTTGAGTCTGCTAACATTGGCAATAATCTCCTTTGGTTTGGCTGATGCACTTCTGCTTTTGTGCTATAGTTAAGAGATGCTCATTTGAGAGCTTAGACTGATATTTCAGCAGCTGACCACAGGGGAGCTTGAAGCTTTACAGAGGACTCTCACCAGTGCTAACAGAGTGTTCACAAAGGCTTCATGCAGCGTATTCCCACTAGAACTAGGTTAAACAGACACTCAGTAAGAGACTTGCTTAAAATCTACTTTCTTGTTACTCTTGTAGATCCTTTGGTCCTACTACTGTAGCATAAATCCAGGTGGAGTTATCCTATTCAGCCTCTAAAAAGGTGGGAGCTGGGAGTATTGGAACATCGAAGTCTCTACATATTTCGTATGCTGCTCTTTTGGAAGCAGTATGTACCTTTGCAAGCTGTGTAACAAATTCTTATTGAGGCCATCAAGTCAGAAAGATTGTTAAATTTCATAATTTTACTGTTGGTTTGTTGGAGTTTTTTGAGTGGGAAGGGATCTCTTGCAATTTCTAGTAAGTTGGTTCACCTGGTACTCTAGATCAGTCCTTCCCCTTTTCTGTCTCTTCCTTGTTTGTGGTTTAGGTCCTTCCCTGCCTGCACAACTTTGTGCCACCAGTACCTGTGGGGAAAGGCAGGTCTGAAAACAGCTGGTTGATGAAAAAAAACAGAAAAAATGGAAGCTTTAAGCTGGACCAATTCCACAGAGACTCTTTGGCATGAAAGAAGTCGTGAGAGCCAGTGGCACGAAGGGTGAGGGAGGGAAACATCTCCATCCGCAGCAGGTTGGGCTGAGGCAAATACTGAATCACAAGCCTTTCTTAAACATACACGACAGGTTTTCATCCAAAAAAAGGAATCTTTTGAGACTCCCTTTCATGTTAATATCCATGCCAAATAACTTCTTAAAACTCCATCCTTGCAACTCTTTAACTCTTTCATGTCTCCCCCCACTCCTTTGTCTATCCCCTTTAACTGTGTACTGGGGTCATAAAGTCCAGTACCCTCTCAAGCCTTCTTTGTGTTGCTTTTAAATAAGTCCTTTGTATATTCATGTATAAATACTTATTTTGGTAACTATGCGCACAGAAGATTATCCAGTTCCTCACTTCAGTGACGGAAATAAGATTGATTGCACTGAATGTCAACAACGACAGCCAAACTAAGAAGGCTGCCCTGTGAAATTTCTTTTAACTTTGACAAGAACAGAGCTTGAGACTCAAATGGCTGATGCAAATGGCAAAGCTCACTATCTCTGGAAAGGGAATAACTCCTTGGGGGTGAGCAAGTGAGGGCAGCATTGTGCAACAGTTGTCATAAAATGAAGAAAATATGCATTTTCCTTTCTCACAATAAATGCCCTGGGGTTTGCTCCATGTTATTCCTTAAGAAATTTTTTTTCCTGCTCACCCAGTTATTATTATTCCCACTGGCTTTAGCCAAACCATTTGGGCAAGCCAGAGCTGCAGGATTTACTTTTGGCATATACAATGCATGTTTAATAACATTACATAATTTTAAAGCACTTCACAGATGTTAGTGAGGCCTTCTGCCACCTTTCTACAGTTAATAGGTGTGATAACTTGGGAAAGGGTGGGGAACAAGGATCAGAACTGAAGTTTATTACTCCACAAGCGTCTTTCCACAGTCCTTCCTAGGAAGCCAGCATCTTCCTGCTTTTGCTATGTCCTGCCTGAGTTACCCATGTCCTCCTTTCATCTCCTGTACGTGCTTCCTCATGCCCTGAGGCTGGCCCTTGGTGGTGGCTGGATGGTGCTGGTGTGGCTGGTGCAGGTGTCTCCTGCCACAGAGTCAAACTGTCCCCAATTTGTGGATAATGAAATTCGATAGCTTTGTGTCAACAAGTCATGCCATTGACTAAATTAGTAGCTGTAAGTGTTTCACATGTGTAGAAAAAAAGTGTGAATTATGTCTGTTCTTGCCAATAATGCTGGTTTTTGAAACACCTCAAAATATGAAAACATTTTTCATTGCTTAGGTTTACTCTATTCAGTTTTTCCATTGTTTACACAAGCAAATATATTAATTGGATTTATTTTGCCTCCTTTTTCAGTTCATGTTACAGAATGATACAGTGTTGCTGAGACATAAAAGACTTTGCATGCACTGCATTCTGGAGAGATCGATTTTGTTTTAATTTCTAACTTGAAAGCATTTCTGGGTTTAGACTGACTTCAACTTTATAAAAACACATGGTTTGTGGGTAAATTAACCTGTTAGCTTTGCTTTAAAGTAATTTGCATCATTCCCAGCCCAGTGAAACTTTGTTAGGGGGAATATTGACTACACAGGAATCATAATCCAGGCTAGTGCTTATATGTGACATACTCAATATTTAGTCTTTTATAGGTATTATTTTATTGTGATCTTTGTTAATTGGATGGATTAATTTGGTGCTGTTTTCTGTTACCATTACAGTCCCTGCTATAAGTACCATAACTGTACTTGCTATGTAGGCGTTGGGTAATAGCTCCCCGCTTTATCACTTTGTCCTGGTTTTTCTATTTCAGTATGGTTAGGCATTTGTATCCCTTTCTCACAGGTTGGTTATTATTATTTTTATCAAGGATGGGATGATGTAGCCAATAAATCAAGTTCCTGGACAATGCAAATGGTCACAAACAATACATTTGGAGCCTCCACACCTCTCCCACTCTTAGTTTCACCAAAAAACAGAAAAGACATAAAGACATCATAAATAACCTTACTAATTCGTATTAAAATCAGGAAGAAGCACATAATAAATCAGTTTTGAAACTACAACTGGTGCAAGAATTTTTAAAAACCTACAAACCTTCTCATTGTATAGTTTGTGATTTGGTCCAAGGAGCTATGTATGTCTGTGTTCTGCCTGACGAGAAGGGAAGGTGTGAGAATCCTGCATTAGCAGGCATTGGATGAATTTCCTCCCTCATTAGAGTTAGCCTCTAAAGATAGGCTTAATCGCAGAAGTGTGAATTTTCATCTCCCATCCAAAGTTATCATCATTAACAGTGATTTATCCACGCAAATATTTAATTCATTTTTGATTCTGGCTAAGTTCACTGCCTTGACAGTTTTCTATTGCACTGAATGCAATGGAGCCTGTTTGCACACCATGTGGAAGGGTGTTTTCCTCAGCCAGCTCTGAGTTTTGTCAACACTTAGCTTCGAGTGAATGTCTCTTCCAGTTCATGTTACAAAAGATATTAGAAACTTCTCTTTGGCCTCTGTTCCATCACTAATGCATTGTTTTATTTACTGTTCAAATGTCTGGTTTTTTCACTTGTCTTTCAAGATGCTGTCTCACAGCATTGTCCTGACTCCCCTGCAACTAGTATATGAGGGTTTTTTTGGTTTTAATTCACATAGAAGCCAGATATATTAGTGTCTGTCACTGGTCAACAATAGATGTCTGAGGGAGAGTTTTAGGAGAGGAAAACATGTAGCAAAACATGATGCTTCCATGACAGACTCTTCCAGCCTGCAGCTGTTTATGTTCAGGGATTGCCTGCACCCAAGATGGTGTCTGTAAGCTTATCTCCATAAATTTCAACTCCAAAATTACATAGATTATTTTGGACATAGCACGTCCTACAGCTAAAAAATACGGTGATTGGAAAAGTATTGCCCCTTCATTATCTGAACCTGTTTCTTGCTTTTATCTTTAGATCTTAGATTAGAAGGCAAAAAATGATCTTTTTTTCTTTTTGTTTTCCTGCTATTTACCTTATTCTTGTCACTAATGATTCCATTAGCCCGAAACATACTACCCTGCAGTCAGGTCTGTAGAATCTGCCTCTCTAATCATCCCTGGTGAGAGACCTTGTCTAATGCCTATCAGAATTTTCACAATCAACTGTTGTTTCCCATGGGATGACTCGTTTGTTTAATGAACTTGAATATATTCATGAGGTTTCAGAGACTTTCTCTTCCCTATTCCCTGTGGAATTATTCAGATGATCATAATATTCCTTTTACATAACTTTATTGCATCTACTACAACCTTCAAGCCACAAAATGAATACTTAGTGGAATAGTTTGTGAACACACTCAGTATGGCTCCTTTAGGAGAAGCAACGAGTCACCTTTCTCTGTTGGCCAGGGTTTTATTCTGTACTTCAGGGTCTTTCTTAGGTCTTCTTTGGAATGCCTCCATGAAAACTGGTTTTGGCTTCAATTTGTAAGAGTATTATTACTAGAATTCCTTATTACTGCAGCATTTTGGGATGTTGCTGTATGAAGCAGATATATATGCCCAAAGAGGCATATGATTTTGAAAATATAAGTCTGTACCATGCAGATCAGTTTACAGCAGAATTTAAACCAAAGAGAGTATTTTCTGCTAATTAGATTTTTCAAATGAAAAGTGAAAGGCCCATTGGTGAAATATTGGATGGCTGTCCTAGAATTATGAGGCAAAATGAACTAGTAGTGAAATTTGGCCATGGTCAATAAGGTTAGGAGAGCAGCTGTTTTCTTTCTGTGTGAATCTTGTACAACAGAGACAGTGACAAACTTTAAGTTATTTATCTTGAAAAAATTGCCCTGGTTTGGTTTCATAACATGCCTGCTCCTTTCCCCTCTGAAATTCTGTTTTGTTCTCTGTGCAGTCCTAGCACTTGAGTCCAGTAAAATAGCCAGGTTTCACATGCCTGGGGGAGTGCTATGAGAGCTAAGGGACACCTAAAAGAATTACAGCAGGTTAGTATAAAACTGAGGAATTCCTCAGACAATGTTTTGGCACTGGGGAGGATTATGTCATTCACTCAGGGGTAGGATTTAGCTTTAGCACTTCTCATTGTTTCCATTTGCTGCAATCTTCAGAGGAGGGACTACAGTTATGTATTGCCAGACTAATTCTCACACTTTTCTGAGCAAGCAGATCTAAATGTGTAGAGCAAACCTACACTTAAAGTCTTTCCCTTCTCATGTCTGCAGCTAATCCTTGTGATTTCATGTTAGTGCGCATAATGTTCAACAAAAACATGTGAGCTGTCTCCAGGCTTTCTGGGCCATTTAGGATGAATAACCATAGCTATTCTTGGAAAAAACCTTGTGTCATGGCCAGTTTAGACCTTTAGACACCCATCTGCCAGTGAGATTATTTGAGTGTTGTCAATGGGATTCTGTGTGGGTAAGGGGGGCTACCACACTGAGTCCATTGTGGGACCCTGGCCTTCCCCCTCTTTCAGGATCAGATCTATTTGAGGACCAGGCACTTAACGCAGTTCAGTTTGCAGGAGGTAATGAATAACCTCTCATCCTGCTCTTTAAGGCCCCTTTAGAATACTCTTTTTTGAAGTTTCAATGTAATGTCTGGGTGGGGTTGGAATATACATAATCAGTTGCCCGAGTTTTATTTTTATCAAGTGTTAGGAGGACTAGGGTAAGGAATGCCATGAACCTAAATCGGGACCCTTCATCAGGCTGATCCACGCAAGTGTGAGGGGGAAGTTACAAATATGGGCTGTCTCCTTGTTGTTCAGTTGAATCCCATGCTCTGAATATGCCTTGGAGGAAAAAGAAAAGGCTTCCTATTTTAACTCCATCCCATCAACTCATTAGTTGCTGTATTTCAAATTCATGCAAGGATAGCTAATGTTGCCTGAAGATATGCAGCTAAACTGCAGTCACAAATAACAATAATTTATTTTAAAAATCATATCTCACTCTGTAGGTGATGGAGAGACACTGAATCTTTAATTTCCTCCCTAAAAGGCTATAAATCCCTCGAATGAGGGTTTCTTTACACAAAGAAACACAGCACAAAGAAGTTGCAAGGAAAAAGAAGGGAGTAAAATGCAGGCCAATTATGCTCTAGCTCTGAAGTGTTGCTGCCAAGGCTATTTATTTTCACAGACAGTGTTAATTTTGTATGCACACACACAACTTTGCTTGCTGATACCACAGTGAATTTTAATTTTGAAGGAGGTTCTGCTTCTTGACACACTCAAATTCACCTCTCTATTTACTGGATATGAGGATGTCTTTGGTCAGAGATCTCCAGATTATTTTTTATATCTGTTTCTTGTGTCTATGTGTCACTATCTAAAAAAGTTTGCAGGTGATCCTAACAAAATCCTTTATGAACAGCCAAATAGGACAAATGGAGTTGAAGCCTTTCCTTGAGGTAAGATGTAGGCAAAACAACCTCTCTGATTTTAGGTGAAGATGAAGACTCAAAGACAGGCAGGTGATGGTGACACAGCGCGATAATCTGGCATCTTCTCACCAGCTAACTCCATATCCCTACTTTTCAGATAACCACAGAAAAAAACTAGCTAAATTATGCCATGCATGACTTCTGAGTGAATCATTCTGTAGAGCATGTTCTGAACCTTTCTCCCCCCCCAGCAGAAATTCATTCCCTGCATTTGTGGTGCCACAGTTTAAACAGACCTTTGCAGTTTGCACGTGGCATTGAGTTCTTTAGCTACAGCAGATGTTAATTATGAATTGGCAAGGCATAATGCTAACAATCCAAGAGTGGAGGTACAATATATGAACCTTTACTACAGGGATTGCAAGTTATTTGTTCAGTATTCAGTCTCTCTTGAAAGGCATTCTTAGGCATGCAGAATGGTTCATAATTCTTTTCTTCTTTGTTATAAGGTATTCTTTCTTGTTATGATGATGTCCAGTCTTCTGTGATTTAATGACCTTTGTGAAGTGAGAACGGCAAAAGCAGATCCATGTATTTATTTAACTTAGTTTCTGTTTGATTTCTTAAGTGAAAAATTAAAACTGTTAAATTTGGAGAGAGGACAGCAAAACACCTGTTAGAGCTCAACTTTGTAAATAAGGTTAATCTGCATAAATCACTGCATTGCATCTTATGTTAATTAAAGCTTTTGTGCCTTCAGTACACTAATTGAGGTGTGGAATGTCTCATTCTCCAGCTTGCTTTGCAGGGGGAACTGCAGGTGCTGAGCATTTTTGAAAAGTAGGCCAGCATGGTGCACCCAGAATCAGAAGCCTCTTTGAAATGCCTGTTTCTATTTACTAAACAAAGCTTTTATTTTAATCACAGTCTCTCTATAAATTTATCCTTGGGTTTTCCTTAAAACCTCAGTGAGGCCAATAAAGGAATCTTAGTAGTTGAACCCCTGCTGAGGGACAGTTAGATCAGGAATAGTGTAGGTATCTCCTAAAGCATCATAAAAATGTAATTTTGCCCTTTCTGAAAAAATGAATTTACATTCTTCTGCAAAGTACCCAAAATGTCAGTTGAACATGACCTGCGCGTGCTTGGAAGGTATTGCTTCTTTTCACATGAACCACACCAATGCTTGGGCCACCAAATAAAGGTTTTGATTTTCCCTATCTACAAGTGTGAGAGTGTTTCAGTTCTGACAATCTGATTTTACAACATGAATTTCGTGAATAGAGTTCACCAGGAATTAAGTAATTCTAAAACTGAGGGGGTTTATTTGGGACTGCTCTTTGACATGTAGAAAACCTCAAGAATTTTATGATAGTAGTCACAGATAGAAACTGTGAGATACTTTGGATGCACCCTGGGGTGTGTGTTATCATTTGCTGTTATTTTTGGTTGAATCCCATTGGTACTCTTCAGATAATAGTAAATAATTGCTACAGTTAGAATTTGGATGAACATTAGGATTGACATTGTCCATATGCTTTCAGAAAGCTCAATGGAGTATTTCATATCCACACAGCCTGTATATGTTTGATACATTCAAAAACTTCTCTTCAGTTACACAATACCCTTATAGCACTAAATTGTTACAATGATTCTAAGTTGGTTTACAACCATACCACTGGGATAATAGGTGTCTTGTCTTGAGATTTTTTGGACATTTCATGCAGTGAAATTGCAGCCAGTCTTTTAATACTGAACCACATATGAGATCTGGTCTACAACTGGTCAAGCTTTGGTATGATCTGAATTATTAGAGCATATTCATTGGTTTCTTTAAATGTGAAAGACATTTCTGAATTTCTGTTCCCTTTCTTGTCTTTGAAGCTTCATGATCAAGTCTCTCTTCAGACATCAAACCTCTCTGCTGAAGAACATTGTTTTACAAGAGTGCATTGCTGTCAAAGCAATAAATAAATAAATAATAATGATAAATAAATAATAATAATAAATAAATAAAAGCTCAAAAAGGGTGCATTTCAGTAATATTTATCTAACTTTTTCTTGATGAAAAGCAAATAAATTTTTTGTATTATTTATACAAATGAGGTTAAATAAAGTGTGGTTCAGTACAAAATGAAGACATCTATAATATGATCTCTGTCCATAAGGAGCATTATCTATCTAGACACTTCTCTAAAGACGTAAGTAAGCTATAAATAAAATTGTGAAAACCCACTAGATCTTACCCTTCATACTCCTCTAATAGAATCCTGTTGTTTTTTTCTTTCCTTTTCTGAATTCTATTATTTAAATGTGATGGGATCTTTCTTTTGAAAATCCCACCTCATTTGCTTGCCAAATTTCAGAAAATCAAGCCCTTTTTCAACAGTTTGAAACATACACAACAAACTGAAAATAAGCAGCAGACGTACCATGCAATGTACTTAGCTCACATAAAAGGTGTAAGGTGACTTCACAGCCACCCCGAAGTCAGAGACAGTGCTGCAATGGACACCATGAGAGCCAAGCTGTCTTTCTTTTATGATTTTGGCTACTGATTTCCATTTGAGTAATGAACTATAACCCAGCAGAGAATTGCTGCCTCCGTAACTGTACAAAGAAAAATGTTACCTTTTGAATGTACCTTGTCCATCTGCAAGTGTTGGCTACTGTAAGCCATTTGTATCAACATATCAACTCCAGAAGTCTGGGTGCCCAGCTGAGATGCATCCACATGCTGTTTTGGGAAGTAAAGCAGGTATATGGTGCTAGGAATAAAGGGGAGCCACAGTGGCACGTGTCTAAGAGGAAGCAATGCACTACATTGTGATAAATATACACCAAATAAACAAGTGGGGTTTTTGGTAAGTAAATTATGACTCTCCGCTCAAGTGAGGAATAAACTCTTCATCACTCACCTCTGAAATGGGAGAACCCTGTCTTTACTGCCTGGAGAGTATGTGGATAAAGGGGAGTGTTTAACCTAGAGAATGCTAACTCAAGGCTCTCTATCACTGTACATTTAGTTTTCTTGGCTTTTGAGTCTGTCAAAATTACAAGAACACTGAAAAGCTCCTCAGCAAAGCTATACCTGACAGCCTGGAAATCATGAGATACAAGTCAGTCACAGAATGACTGAGAAAGGTGTATGTTTTTCCCACAAATAGGACTCAAGACTAAATCTGAGTTAAGCACTGATTAAAAATTGTCATCTCTTTCAAATGGTTTAAACAATTCAGTGATCTTTATTCTTAAGAATGATGTGATGTTTACATTGCAGAAGACCAGCACCTCAATAGGTATCTTTCCATGTATTTGGAGAGAGCCATCGTGTGGTGGTCGGGAAGACTGAACAAGCCTTTTTGCATCCTGAACTGAGAGAATTACATTTACTCTGCATTGCACTTAGTCTTCTACATCCGTGTGAAATGAATACAGGTAAGTTGTGTTGCACTTTTCTTTCTGCTGGTAGCCTGTTAGAATGTGAACTCCCACCTGGTGCTTGTGGGAATGGCTCAGAGCAGAAGTGGGCAGAGCCATCACCATCACGTAAGGGACTTCAGTGGGACAGCCCCTTCCTATTATTTTCTACACAGAAACTCTCACAAGGATAACAAACTTCATATTTCAGGGTGGTCATTACAATATCTTAACTTTCTTGGGTTTTTTTCTGAGTTTGCACCATTTTTACATAGTGTCATGTGCAGTCTCTCTGCATTTGGTAAAGGGTCCCTTTCTGAAGAGCTTCTGACTCAGGGAGTTCCATCCTGAAACCCGTATGTGAATGTCTGCTTACTACTGTGGGCAATTGCACTGGCATTCAGAAGTGTTTGAGTCATGAGGGACAATGTGGGGTTTGAAGAAATTACTTACTATATGTTTCCATATACTGTATATGTTTGTTGGGGCAGAAATTTTCATCAAGAGCCTCTATGATTTTAAACCTACTTTGCATACCTATTTTTCTACTTTTCAATGTGCTATGGATCCTATAGTACTTTTTGACCTTTCAGGAAGATAATACTTGTTTTCCAAGAGTTTATGACAGAATCCAGCTTTAAAGAATTGCAAAACAACTGAGCAAAATTTCCAGTGGTTATTGCAAGAAGCAAACAAACCATTCTGGTGTTTCTGATGAAGTTATGGAAAGTGGGTTGGTTTCTTCCTTACCTGAGATAAAGCTTTTTTCTGTTTCTTAGGTTTTTTTTCAAATTGCTTCCCAGTGCTTTTCTCCCAGAGGAGAGAAAGGGACTGGCCATTCAAGGAAAAAGAAAATAATAATAACAGAGATGCAACGTGAGATAGGGCCAATACATTTATTGAGCACTCCCCAGCATTCAAATTCCAGCACTGCCCCAAAAGGTTTCTGAAGTACTCGTTGCGCTAAAAACTGCAATTGTTTCTAGCATGTGGGTGGTGGGAGCACTGGAGTCCAGAAAGCAAAGTGGATGCAATTTGGATCCTCAGTTTGCTTGAAATGTTGCTCTTTCCTCGCTGCCCTAAGGTCCATGGCTGTTAGGGTGCTGTCTGTGGGTCCTTCCTCCCTTGGTGTTCATGGCAGCACTCACAAGCTGAAGCAGTTCCTGGCCCTCTTTTGCTTTTGTGTAGCTGGCACAACAGATGGCTCAGGAATATACATGCTTTGGGGCCTCTCACATTGCAGCTCCCCCTTTCAAAATGCAAACCCTCATCTAATATCCATAATCCTTCATGTCAACTGTTCCACATTAAAAAGAGATATAATTTTGGTTTGCTAAACAAAATTTCCTAAGGGCAGACCTGCTAATGATTAGCTGACATAACAATGCCCAATAAAAGCAGCTTGTAGTGGTGAAGTAGATATTACTGTACCTAGAACCAATGGAGTAATTTCATTGTTTGCTGATTTGTAGAATTCAATTGTGAAAAGTTTTAAGAAGACTCATGATCTAAGTCTTGCATTTACCTCATGAATACTCCAATAAGTTATTAAACTTTTACTAGCTATAACCCAACGTCCACTGCATTTCATTTGACTATTTGAAAGTGCTTTACAAACAAGTCTCAGAACACCATGATTTATCTACACTGCCTACATAGTATACTGTTTATTTCTTCTCATATCATTCAAATGAATAGGCAACATTAATGGCATAAGATGTAAGAGAAGCTGAGTGGAGCCAGCTTCCTTGCACCCTTGCATCCTTACCAGCCTTGCCACATTTCTGTGAGCGTACATGAACTACTCTACAGCAGGATGCTGAAGCGGCCATACAGCTCAGAAAGTAGAACAGAACCCAAACAGGGATGAGGCATCAGCATCAGGTACTGCAATATGGTCACTCTGAAAAGAGAGACACTGGAAGGCAGGCATTACCAACATGGTTTACGGGGTAGATTATGACTGCGATGGCCAGAGAGCTGTTGCTTTGGTTCCTGTTTTGAACCTGTGCTTTCTCTTGGTTTTTTGGGGGGTTGTTTGTTTGTGGGTTTTGTTTTTGCTTTTATTGTTGGATTGTTTTATTTGGTTTTATTTTGTTGTTGTTCTTTTTTTAATATATATTTTCAAAGGAGAACACCTTTTTACAAAGGTCTACATGAAGAACATAGTATTTCATTCAACATTGCTCTGATGGGATTTCTGTAAATATTCAAGCAACAACAAGTAGTTTTAAAAAAGTAGTTTTAAAAGTGGGTTTTGAAAGAGCTCTGTTGAACTTCAGATTTTAGAATCAACTTGTAGCCATTTTTACCTGAAATAGAATAACTCAATTTTACCAACCTTTATCCAAAAAAAAACAAAAAAAAAACAAAAAAACCAAAAAAACACCACAACTTGGTGCAGCAGCTTTTTTCTAACTATTGCAGGCAGCCCTCTCATAATAAATATAACTGTCACAAACTAATTTCTCTCTTAAGTTTGGACAGGATGTAACTTACCTCATCTTTAAAGAATATCATTGACACACTTGCTCCCACTATCACTGTCTCTTTGGAGATCAATATTCAAATGCAAAGAGTCAGTTCTTTCTGTCATACAACTTTATAATGAAAGATCTAAGTTCCAAGGGTGAAATGCATACCAAATTTTATTGAACCTGAAAAGAAAGGTTTTCTCATTGAGAATGCCCAGAATTAGTTTCACTTGGGCAAAATAATTACCTGCAGTTGTCACAGGTGAAAAGTGTTAGCCAAGGAAGCACATATGCCAGTCTACTAATTTGCTGAGAGACTAGGTAAAGTACTTTGAACTGTATTTCTCTGCCTAGTGGAGAAAAAACCTGGGTATGTCCCTTGACTGATTCTCAAAACTGTATAATTAATGACTCCAGAGAGGGTGAGAAAGTTACAAAATTTTTGAAAGGGTATTCTGAGTTCTGAAATGACATATTTTAGCATCAAGTAATCAGCAGATGGGATTCCCCAGCCCATTTAAATATTCAATACTTTATGCATGATGATATTAATCATTCTTACAAAGCACAAGCTCCTTTAAAGTCTCCTATGTTTCTCCTTATCTCCAATTTTTGCAATAAGTATGCAGCACAGTTTACTACTTAGGTCTGTGCATGGAATTTCTATTGACACAAGTGAGAACTGTGTGCGCTCCCAGTCACAGGTACAGTTTGGCCTTTGGGCAGTTCTCCTTCAAATGAGCCCATGGGGAACTGTACCACACTGGGCTGCCAAAAGACTTCTAATTTCCATGATTTTCTATAACTGAATACTCCTATTTGCAACCTCCCCAAAGCAGTAAAGCTCTGCTCAAAATGTAAATCCTAGATTAAAACCAAAGAAGCTGGGGGAAACCTTTGAAGCATGACACCAATAGCTTTTCTTTAAAGTTATTTTTATTTTCCCTGCAAAGCCATAGGTTTAATTAATCTTGATTTTCTCCTGGATAACAATTCCAGAATTGTTATTTTGTTATAAACCCATGCACAGACAGTGTTATTCTATACAATTCTGATTTCAGTTCTGTTCACTTTGGGAAACTGCTGCTAAGGACTTATTGTGGAGTAACTATGCCACTAATGCTCAACTGCAGAAACTACAGAAAAGTCCAGACACCTTTTTTTCCCTCCAACCACAGTGAAGGTGAATGACTGTTGTCAGTTGTAGCATACTGGTTCCATAAGGTAACACTGGTGAAGACAATGCTCCTGAATTTATCTTTATGCCTTCGAGCGTACTTTACATCCCTGGCTCTTCTCTGGATTTCCCACTTGCAGTTAACTCCTGATGAATCTTCATCGTCTCAGTAACGTAGAAAGAGAAGTCCAATAAACCCTATGGCATCATTCCTGTGCATCTTTTGCTCATGTATGTCTATTCTAGAGTCACTACAACACAAAGATGTTTACTTTGTCCAGTCTCCTTGCTATATACTTCATAGAGATGTTATTTTCTTTCCTAATTTACACTAATTTGTATTCTCTCCATCCAACATCCCTTTAATGTAGAAGCTCCTGTTGCCTCTCTCTTTCCATGTGTCAAAACTTCCATCGTAAGGTCTTTAGTGCAATCAACTTCTCAGGGTGCACGTTAATGTCATAAAACACATACAGACTCAATTTCACCCTTTACTTTGGTCAATCTGATGTTCATGCATACATTTAAAGACTTATGTTCTTGGAGCCTTTAAATAAGCACTTGTTGGTCACTTAATAACCAGCGTTATATGCCATGCAGTACTGGGAAAAACATCAAAGTAGGTGAATATTATCCGATGTTGTATACCTGCCCGCATTAAAAGATGCAATCCTTGTATTTGAGATGAATCACTAACAATTGCTATAATAATTATGTTTTTGGTATGATATCGCAGAAGAGACCCCTAGTCTATTCCAGAACTTATTTTATGGTGAGAGATAGAGTAAGTTATGATAACAAGATAGAAATGCATGCTCTCTTCTGTTTCCCTTTGAGTGCAGAATCAGAAGAATGCCAAACCTATGCAAGAATAAATTACAACAGTGCATAGCAATTCCACTGCCTAAGCAATGGTAGCTAGTGTCATTTTAGACACCCTGCTTACCCTTCACCTCCCTTTCCTAAGGCTGCAGATATCCTGTAGAGTCCTACGTCACATTTACCAGCCTCAAGCAGGTATCTTGGAGCCACAGGGCATCAAAGGCTTTTTTGCATTTATTGCATTAAGTGCCTGTGCTTTGGCACTTGGATTGTTCTTTATGTGCTCCACCTTCTAGTTAAATGCCTTGGTCTGAACACATTTTTTTTCTTTTGAAGATGAAAATTCTCCTATCATTACAAGTAGCATGGAATTTAATTTTTCATTGTGGAAGGCATAGCAATGGAAGAAAGTTCTGCTGAGTGTTTCTCAAAGACATAAAGACATAACACAAACATGAAAATTACATGACTGCAGGACAAATTGAAAACTTTCTCTCCTTCCATTCCTTTGAAAGAAAATGTGGAGTGAAAGACAAAAATTCTCAACAATTCCTGTTTTGTAAGATTACAAACGTTTTAAGTGATTTATTATCACACAAGGTATTTTCTTTACCACACTTGGCTTTGAAACATTCTTTTAAGTACAACCATACCTTCTATTACTTGCATGGCATAATACCATAAGCACCAGGGTGCAGTGCTGATGGGTGGGCTTTTTTCTTTTTCTTCCTCAACACAGGAATTCTCTAATGTTGTAAGTACCAGCACACATGAATGATCCATGTGGGATGGTCCCACTCTCCCACTCCTCTGCTGCCTCTCTTTTCTTTCAGTTAATTCAGTAAAGCCTCATGAGTGTTGGAAGGTGGAAGATGAAGTCATGCAAATCAACACACCTTAAATCACTAGGCAACAAAGGAACCCTGTTGATCTCCCCAGACTTTTCTACCCAGGAATGAAAACCCACATAAGGCATACCAAATGCTTCTGCTTGCAACTGAAGTGCTGATTCCTCTTTTGGGGCCAAATGCTGCTCTTAGATGCACATGTGAAGTCCAACTGAGGTAAATGGAAGCCAAATGGAGCATCCACTAGCAGAATTTGACCCAGAGATACCAGGGGAATTCCTCATCCTGTTAACTGACTGCAATGGCGACACTGAGGTTGTTAATTACATTAAAAAGCAATGTCCCCCACCTCCACAGTAATTTTCCTGTGAAGATCTACCCTCTGACACAGGCAGAGACTTTTCCTATATTTCCCTCTATTCCCATCTCAAATAAACTAAGCTGATATATCCAATATGCAACAATTTTTCACAAAAAAAAAAAATCTATTTGAATGTCTCTGACAGTGATTATGTACTCTCAATAAAATGGGACAAGCAATGCATTTTCTTGCTGAAACCTATTAGAAGCTGGGACAGATGCGAAGAGCCAGACTCTCAGCTGCACTGAGACATTTTGTGTTGTTAGAACAATGGGACCAAAAGGAGATGGATCTTCCTGCAGTGCAGTTTATTCCATTGTTGGGAAATCTGTAGCCCCAGTGGCTTCTGCAGCTGGTGGCAGGCAGAACACTGAAGACAGGAGATGACAGGACTAGTTCCCTGCCCTTGCAAGCTCTTGTTAAACAGCTGGTTTAGCTTGAGCAGCCCCAAGCCTGTTTTTTTTTTTTTAACTGCTCACAATCTGATTTAGATAAAATTATAACTGGGAAGCAGCAGCCAGCTTCATTGTCATCCTTCTACCTTATAGCTGCAACTGGCAGTTGTAGGGTACTGCTAAGAATGCTGAGGAACTCGCTGCTTATCCCCATCAGATAGGAGGCTGCGCTGTGTTTGCTGCTGTCTCAGCAGGCAGCTTCCTATAAAGAGGCACTCCCTCTCTGCATGATGTAAAAATGAATTCTGCCCCTTAAAAAATCCTGATTCCACACATCCCTTCAGAGTCTTGGGGACAAAGAAACCCCGTGTGTTCATCTGCAGTGGCTGCTTTGTGGGGAAGTGAAGTGGGTGTCTCCAAACCCACCAGACCACACGCTCAGCCCACGCTGCCCGGGAGTGGTGGAACTGTGACTTTGCACCTCACGTGTGGACAGGGTGATCACTTTCCCCTCAGTGCTGTGGCAAGTATTCCCTCTCTTCTTTATCCAGCCCTTTCCTTTCAGGAAACCAGTTGGAGCTTTGTGACTGCTGCCCATCTTTCAGGCAGCAAAATATTTTTTAAATTGCCTGATGATTTCGGAAGTTATTAGGAGGGAGATGAAGATGTTACTCAGTGCCCTGCAACCATACATATGCATTGTTTCATTAGGAAACTGGATCTAAAACAGAAACAAGAAATGTAGCTAATATTGGTCATGTTCCTAACGCTGGATTTACATTAAATTAATTACACCAGTTAAGCCATTTTTTCACAGAGATATGACAACCCCAAAGGTTTACTGCTTTTTTTGCACCTCTGTAACCAATTACAGCAGGGCAAGGCAAGTCTAAATTGCTATCAGTAGAGTAGTAGCATTTTAAAATCACTTTGTGGGATATGTATCAATTCAGAAGGTTCTGAGTAACCATGAATCAAGCTTTGAACCTCTTACCACATGCTAGGAGTCCATTTAAATCTTCTCATCCTCTCAGTGAAGAACAATATCTTTCACCTGAAGAAACAATATTAAATGGCAAAATGGATTTAAAAAAAAAAAAAGGAGGGGAAAAGGGAAAATAATAAAAAAACCTTCAATCACTTGACTTACAGATGCAACTAATTGATTTGAGGGTTGGCAGGGGAGTGCCATAGAAGCTAGTCTGATGTAGTAATTAATGCAATCATCCCTCTTTGTTATTACTTTAATAAGGTAAACACCCTGTTAAAATAAACTGAAGCAGTTGTCTCTGGCCCAGAGCTTGCAGTTGTGGTGAGCAGCGTAATAACCCCACAATGTAAAACTTGGACAGGAAAGAATGAATTACATTAATCCCCGGAGGTTCTTACTGCAGGCTTTTGAAGTTTTAACTTTAGAGTGGGAAAGGAGATCTGAAAGTTGGAGGCTATTCACCCTGTGGCTCCTGAGAGAAAGTGGTGTATGTCTACTTGAGCACCCTGAATCCAGCTAATACACACTGGAGATAAGCTCAGTTTCTGCAAACACTCAAACGTGTGCTTATCTGCACCACCACAAATAGTCCCACAGTACCGAAAGTTAAGCACAGGCATAAAAATCAGCACTTGCTTTTGTACTATTGGGGAGTATCAGTATGAAGAAGGAGAGTTTCAGTTTTGTTTTTAACCTGATGACTGTTTATTAAAAGTAGCTTCCAGCAAAAACCACTTTCAGTAGCATGATTGAAGGGAATGATCTATTTGTTTTTGTTGTCTGCGTCAGTTATTCATTCTAAACAACAGAATTAAGAAGGAAGAAGCTGTGCTGTGTTGTTAAGGATCCTTCCAGTAACAGAAACTTGCTAGACCACAGCAAAATGGAAAAAAAATGAGCACAATTTCCTGGTGAATAGTAACAACATTTTTCTCTCCAAGTTACTTTACAATGATTTAACTGTAAGATGTGTGCAACTCAGAATTTTATTCAGATATTTGAGATTTCTCTTAGTTCCTAAAATCCTTGTTTTAATGCTTTCACCTAAGATGAATGAACACTCTTTTGGATTGAGAGCTTTGCAAATGGCCTGAAAACATTGAAATACCTTTATGCAAAACCTATCTAACTCATTTGAGAAGTTCCATGTGACCAAAGATTTGGGTTTCTTCTCAGTTCTTGCTCTACCCCTTGATGCCTTGAGTCTTAATCACCTAAATGATAATTTACCAGATTCCCATAAGATATAGTCCCAAAGATGAATTATATCACTGGAAATGCATGAGGAACTTTTGTGATGAATAATGTAGTTTTCAAGATGGTGAGTGCGGGCTATGCTGTCCTAGGATAGATTTCCAGTGTGAATGGATAACAAGGGGTTATGTCCTCCTTATTCACATCAGCCATCATCATGTAGTCAGAGTGTCATGGGCAAAATAGGCTCAATTTGTGGAATTTTTACTTTATTACTTAATGCGAATTAGCATAAATCTCTGATTACTAATTAGGGTACTGAGAAAAGTTGGGTGGGAGTGTTGATCTGATGGAGGTTAGGAAGGCACTAGAGGGGGATCTGGACACCTATATGGACAGGATGAGGCCAACTGTGCAACAAGGCCAAGTGCCGGGTCCTGCACTTTGGCCACAACAAGCCCTCCTGTAGCACTACAGGCTTGGGCAGAGTGGCTGGAGAATTGCCCAGCAGCAAAGGACCTAGGGTGTTGGTCAGCAGCTGTCTGAAGAAGAGCCAGCAGTGTGCCCAGCTGGCCAAGAGGGCCAATGGCATCCTGGCTTGTATCAGAAATAGTGTGGCCAGCAGGACAACGGCAGTGATCGTCCACCTGTACTCATCACTGGTGAGGCCGCACCTCAAATCCTGTGTTCATTTTGGATCCCTTCACCACAAGAAAGACATTGAGATGCCGAAGTTTGTCCAGAGAAGGGCAGCAAAGTTTCTGAATGGTTTGGAGCACAAGTCTTATGAGCAGTGGCCGAGGTTTTTGAGGCTGGAGAAAAGGAGGCTGAGGGGAGACCTTATCACTCACTACAGCTACCTGAAAGGAGATTGTAGCGAGGTGGGGGGTCAGTCTCTTCTCCCAAGTAACAAGTGACAGTTGCACCAGGGGAGGTTTAGATTGGATATTAGGAAAAATTTCTTCATGGAAACAGTGGTCAAGCATTGGAACAGGCTGACCATGGAATCACCACTTAAATACCTGGAGGTATTTAAAAGACATGTAGATATGGCACTCTGGGAGATGGTTTAGTAGTAACATGGTAGTGCTGGGTTAGTGGACTTGATCTCGGAGGTCTTTTCCAACCTTAATGATTCATGCCCTCCTTCCATACTGGTGATCCCTTGCTACCAAACCCATGCTATTTATGCCCAATGTGCAGGGTCCCTCTGCAGGCTGGGCTGTCCCCCCTGTAGAGACCTCAGTGCTGCTTGTATTAAGTTCTTTCAGGATTAGCATTTTAACAGGAAAAGCTTCAGAAAGCTGGAGACTGTTCTTGCTGTGCTGAAGAGAGAGATGCATTATTCACAGCATGTGGCTGTGTGCTCTTCAATAAGCTCAGAGTTTTACTCCAGCTGAGCATTTTCTTGTCGAATTTTCAATTTGCCATTTCTACAATGGTTGAAGCTGCTAACAGAAATAGTACACATAGTCCATGAAGAAAGCAGCTAAGATTTGTATTTCACAGAATCATAGAATGGTTTGGGTTGGAAGGAACCTCGAAGATAACGTAATTATATGTAATGATAAGGATGCTACTTATAATGAGAATTCTGTTAATTCCCTTGCTTTCATTCTTTGACTGGAAGTCTTCATTCACATTCCTGCGGTTCTAGCCTCATATTTGGTTCCTTGCTGAAATATTTCAACTCTGAAATAGGAAAGAGAAGAAACCACCAGTGCAATCTTCTTTCTTTCTCACTGGGGACCTTGGCAGGAAGAGTGAGAAGGCAGCCCCTTGAACTCACCGAGTTTTCCAGTGCCCTGTCTGAGACGAAAGAGCTGCCATGAGAAAGAAGAGCCATTACGTGGGTCAGGGTAGCATTTCTCTATTGCTGCTATGCTGGTGGGACTGCCACCAAAGTGATGAGCACTGTTCCCTGTTCTGGCAAAGAACGTATTGCCCTGTCTCTTCCTTTTATGAAACCCAGCGACCACGCGCTGGCCGACGTGGGGAGGAAACAATTTCAGACCTTTGGGTAGTAACTTTGGGCTTTGCTGGGGTTTGCTGAGTTACTTTTCAATCGGATCAGGTCACGGGGACAGTTTGCCCCGTGGCCACCGGTGCCAGGACAGGAAAAGCACCACGGCGGGCGCTGACAGCCGGGCCGGACCGGGACAGGCTCCGGCGCCTCCTGAGCTTCCCGGCCGTGCCGCAGGGGGGCATGGCCGCACCGGGAACGAGCCAGCGGACGGGCCGGGACGAGCCCTGCCGTGCCGAGCCGTGCCGTGCCGTGCCCTGCCATGCCATGCCATGCCGAGCCGAGCCGCAGCAGCGCCGTGCCCCGGTGCACCCAGCCTCTCTCGCCCCGCCGGTCCCGGAGAGCGCGGCGCTGGTCCACGGGAGATGCCCCGGCTGCGGCGGCCGCAGCCAGAGCCCCTGCCCGTGGGGCCGCCTGGCAGGGCAAACGCACCTGCCGGAGATGTTGTAGAATTTGGGGCCTCTCGGGGCTCCTCCTCGGCCCGTTTGGCCCGGGCGGCAGCGGGGCTGGTGCCCGCCGGGCTGGAGGGAGCCAGACGGGGCTGCTCCCACTCAGCGCCGGCCTCGGGGCTTGGGAGCGGGGAGCAATGGCCTTGGCAGTGTCCGGGGGGGAGCTGGAAGATGTGTGGAAGGCAGAGAAGCGTCTGCGTCTCACCCCGCTGCCCCAAAGGTGCGTGTGAACAGGAGGACACGTCCTCCCTCCAAAGCTGACCTTCCTCGGCTGGGCAAGGCAAGCAGAGAGCCATTCCCGGCCCCCCCCCCCCCCGCCCCCCAAATCTCTTGCACTTGCTCTACTCGTGGGCCACAGTTCTGTGTGTGCGTACCTGCCCACGGGGACAAGCCCCTGCGGAGCCCCGCAGTGCGGTCCCTCCGCGCGTTGGCAGGACGGGGCTCTTGCACGCTCCTCTCTCGGTGTTACGGGTGGAGCTGAGGCAGAAAGGGGCCCTTTTAAAACCAGGGGGCTGAATTTTATAGTGGACTGAACGGGCATCGGAGAGCAAACGCACCTCTAAGGAACGGACGTGGAGAGGACCCTGTGCCAACCATAATAATCAGTGTGACTAATAGGGAACACTGAGAACTGTTCCATTATATCATGAGACATTACATCGTGCTTGAAAAAATAGTCTTTGATGACATGCAAAGGATTGGCAAGTGCGTTTCAGAGAATCCTCCTTCATTTCTTCAAGGATTTAAAATCATGTTCATTATGTTATTCATAATCTTTCTTGGAGGTTATATTGAACTTGCGCCTATGGGTTTCACATGTTTGTCATTTAAATTTGGGGGAACAGAGGGTGTATAAACTTATTTTTAAAGTTATTCATTTATAGTTCCTTGGGGGAATTTGAAACTGGGACTTTACAATAATTTTGCCATGTATTTCTAGACCTCGCCCAACTTCTTACAGTTTTGCAAAATGCCAGGTATTAGCAAAATTTGGTTCGCATTTAGTCTCACAGAGCCTACAGAGTAATATTTCCACATAAAGTATTATGATATCGAGTCCCCTTTTTTGTAATTTTAATATTGCAAGTGTCAATCAGGAAGGAGATTGTTGCCTTTATTACAATGAATATAGTAGAGCAAAACAAAGAACTTTTTAGAAAATGAATATGCTCTGGGGAAATTCAATAAATCTTTGTGAGAAGAAAAAAGGTCTTATATATAAATATATAAAAGCTGACTGTGTATTGTGCAAAAGTTGCTTAGTACTAAAGGAGTAAATGTATTGTAAATCAATGGTGGGTCCCATAGCACATTATGGCATATTTTATTGGGGTTTTACCTTCAGGTAAGGTCTTTTATTAAGAGTATATAAGAGCACACGGTGCTGAATACCTTGTTTTTCATAGTGCTCCATACATAATGGAGGTTGGGGTTTTTTATTTGCTTCATTAAACATTCCTGTTTATTAATGCATTTAATGGGAATCCAGCAGTAACAAATATAAAATTTATTGTAGTTTTAAAAAAACTGCTTCTCTTACTAGATTTTCCATTAGCAAATGGCAGTGACCAAATTCCTCAAAATATTTCTGCACTCACCCCAGAAATCTCCTGCTAAAACAGGTGATGGTTTCAACTGTGTAATGGGAACGAAATGCCACATAAATAATCCTTGTGAAGGATTCAGTATAAATCCAAAAAGTGTCTTTAAAATAATCCTCAAACCATTTCGTCTCAAGCTTGATAAGAAGATGTCTGTATTAGCTCTGGAGCTTGCTGGGTGAGTTATTAGGTGTTGAAAGACACCGTCTAGGAAGTCTGACCCATCAGAATTTGAATGTAAAAGGCAAGTGACAACTTCATGAATACATGAAAAGCTTTAGAGCCCGGTCCCAAAGCCCTCTTTCCCCGTTTGAAAAGCCCGTTTATCTTCGGATGAATAAGAGTTACAGAATTGGAACCTAAGGAAAAAATCATTGGTATCCGTGGCCAAGGGAATGTCTCCCTCCCACCCATTTGATTAGAACCATGTGCAAGTTTGGCTAATGAGACTGTGGGGCTTTCCCCTCGCCTCTGTGGATGATTGTGGCATTTTATTTGAATGCCGATATGGTTTCCCATTCCTGTTCCTTGCAAGCTTTTGGTCTGGGCAAATAAAAAAGGAGATGTCAGAACCAGAGAATCATTTTACAGTGTATAAAAATCTTCCCATCTAATCCAAGAGGAAATCATAATGTGAAGAACATCAGTGTTTTAATGGCCTCCTAATGAGGACAAGCTTGGCCAGAGCTTTGAAGAAGACAAATGGAAAGCAAAACAGCTCATTTCTCCTTGAGGGCAAGGATTACGATTTCTAGGGAGGACTGCATGGATATGCCTTCAGCAGGTAAAGCTTTGCCTTCCTGCAGTCTCCTGGCAGGGCCCTGATGTATGGGCTGTTGGCAAGCACAGGAAAGGGGGGCAGGAAAGTGGGGGTGTGCTCACATTTTCTGGTTTCTCTGTCAGTCTATTCTGCTCTGTGTACTGCTGGGAAAATGAAGACAATTATATTTACCTAAATGTCTAGGTAATTAAGGCACTAAATTAAAGCCTGAGAAGCACTCGAAACTTTCAGATGAAAGAGTCCATAAACAGACAGCCCACTTGTAAGCTCACATGTTTGGGGTTCTCCCTAAGGTATGGGGGATACACAGCAAACACTGTACAGCTGCAGATAGGTGATCACATCTAATTTAAAAGCCCTCAGTACTCCCTCCTGACAGGTTTGGATGTTTGCCGTCCTAGTTCCAAGGCTAGCGTCGATCCCTTTAAAATGAATATTTTTCATTCCTCTCTCCACCGTGTGCATTTATAAACTGTCCTTGGCTTCTCCTCCCAGCTGCTGGCTCTGATTAGCCCAGCAGTGGCTGATGGATCTCTGTTTTGTGGCTCTGATGGGTTCCTACTGCTCTCATAGACATTAGAAATAGAGTTTTCCTGGAAAAGGGACTGCCTTGC